>JAQIUQ010003493.1:0-600000 GCA_030378365.1 Hybognathus amarus | reverse complement strand
TATAATTGGGTTTGGGCTTACCTGACCCCGTTTGGACATATTCCCTGAGGAGCATTTATGCAAGCGTTTATATTGTTGTGTGGAAAAATAGCTAGATGGAGTGCAACAGAATGGAACAGAATGCAAGAGTCTCAAGCTGGACTATTTTTAACTTGACATGCTGCCTTAAAAGTGCAACACTCATAGTGGGATGCTATAAAACAGTGTGAGATGTGACACAATGGCAAAAGATTTGTCTTAATGTGTATTGTATGCCTGTAGTGGTGTTACTTTAAAGCAGAAAAAATACAGGATTTGATTTTATTGTGACTAACTGCATGCTATGCTAGTTAAAGCATCATGGCTAAATATCTGTAAGAAATCTATAAAATCTCATAATTTCAATAAACAAATATACATAACGACTAGTCAATCATCCAAACCTAGTGATGAGTATATATGCAGGTTGAATGTCAATTTGCTTAAGCTTTTTTGAATACTTTTATTAGTTTCATTTATATGAATACTTAAATGAATATACACTGTAAAAAGTGATCAGTTGACTTAACTTAAAAAAGTGAAGAAACCCATTGCTTTGAAAAAATTACGTTATGTAAACTTGACATTTTTTTCAATTATGCATGAAGTTTATTTACTTAATAATTTAAAGGCAATTGGTTTCCTCCCATTTTATTTAAGTTAAGTCAACTGAACACTCTATTGTGGAGTGGCTCAAATGAAGTCATAAAATCTGCATACATAAAAATAGTAAAAAAAAAATAATATAAATAAATGAATGTACAATCTGATACAATAAAGTAGTATTAAATAAATAAATATATTTTCGCTGTAAATTCTGCAAATTTAAAGCTTGGCAAAATAGTACATCATGACTGAAGGGACAATGTGTGTTGAGTAGGTATGTTTGTATTTTGTGTATAGTATGTGTGTGTAAATGTGATTGTATCGAGCAGGATGTGTCTGATTGGTGAGATCTGAAATAAAGGCGTTTTTATTTTTCAGCGCACTGTGAGAAAACGGCTGTCGCTGAGACTCTGGCGACTGGCCAGTTCACATTCTGCCCATTTCATCTACGCAAACATCATATTTAGAAGAGATCCATTCTCTCTTCACTGCAATACACAGCCCACACAACACATGTGCAGTGTGCACCCCTGTTACACGCAACAGTGAGCCTGTGCCATAAAGATTCGCCATGGTGTGCGTGGAAGAGATATGTGTGCAAGGTGTAACGTGTGTGTGGAGTGAGTGGGAAAGGGTCAGAGCTCTGTGGGGACGGTGCAGTATTTTAAGACAGCTAAAAACATCACTAGTGCAGAGAGTGACCCACATACATTTCTTGGTCTCTCTCTCCTTGCTCTCTTTCCACAGTGCCCTCTACCTACTCCACTGAGCACTGCAGCCTAGTGTAGTGTAGCTTAAACCTGGCTACAACAACACAAGCATATCTCTGTATTGTGCTTTCTGTGACACCACACAGATGCATGAAGTTTTCACCTGTTGTGAGTGTGTGTGAGGGAGAGAAGAGAGTGGGGGGATGATCTTCACTGTGATGCTGCTGTGTCAGTGAGTTGGGGTCCATTTCTCTGGTCTCTCTCATCTTGCTAAATGTTCTCAGTTCTGCCACTGCTGTCACCATGCCTACCAGGAAATTTCCACTCCACTAGATGAGGTCATTGTTAAAGAGCTCACAACTATTCTTCTCTTTCTTTTCTGCCTCATCTTTTCTTTTTTTCCACGGAGAGAGAATAAGAGAAGATTAGTCAAAAAGTAAACCAATTCTCTGATTGTAAACTGATTATTTATCTTATTTTCTATTCATCTATCATATCCTTCTCAGGGCTCGACATTAAGGCTTGTCCGCTTGTCCGGGACAAGTGGATTTTTTGTAGGACAAGTAGAAGAGAAATTAGTTGTTCGAACCGGACAAGTTAAATTTTTACAGATTTGAAACGAACACATTTTTCGCTCTGCCTGTGAATGTCCTGAATGTGACTCACAGAAAGACGCAGCGCAGCATAATGCGCATGCACAGACCGCGCGCCAGAAGTTCTCTTTCGCGCTTGAACGAACATCAACACACACAATTAAGCCAAAATGTCATTTGTCGAGTATCTTCATAACATAAGAGCAGTCTTATGATGGACATAGAGTTGTGACTCGTGAGAGAATGAGGCGCGTGTGATATCCGCGTCTCTGTCCACAGCGGCTGCTCTTAAAGGGCCAGCTACCAATAAAGCGGTCAGTAAAGTTAATGAAAGAACAAAGGGAACAGAGAAAATTACGCACTGCTCTTGACTAAAGAACTTGTGTAGCTTTAATAAGGAGTAGTCTATATATAATTTATAATTTATGCAGCGCAGACTGTTTGATAAATTTATTCCATTTCTGTATGAAATACTTTATTCAATTTTCTATGTCCTACCTGTTAGACAGTTAATTTTATCCAGACATCAATGGCTTATTGATCATTATAGGTGTTATCAATCATTTAGTTGTTCTTGCTAATTTCAGAATTATCACTAATCTGTGTGTGCATTTGGTTTAGAACCAAACAAGTTGACTCATGAAAACATTTGTTTATTATATCGCAATCGCATATCACAACCGCAATATTGACCTCAATAATCACAATATGACATTTTCCCCAAATTGTGCAGCCCTAGATAAAATTATAAATCTTTACCCGGACAAGTGACTTTTGTGCATGGACAAGTGAAACATAAATTTACTTGTCCAAAGGACAAGTGCCTCAAAAAGTTAATGTCAAGCCCTGCTTCTATTTATCCATCATCCATCCATCCAGCTTTCTGTCTGTCTCTGTCTGTCAGTCTGATTTATTTATTTGTTTTTATTCCAACCATCTGTTCGTCCTTAATGAAAGTAAGTGGCAAAGAGAGGTGTCTGGGCTCTGTGTGTGTAATACACCTTTAGCACCTGTTGTACTTTTATTGTTTGGTGATCCATGGCAAGGTCACTTGGTTGTCAAGATTAAATCCATCCACATATAGTTCTGTCTTTGCTTTCTCTAGTTTCTGTTTTACATTCTATCTCATATGAGATCTTTGCTGACATTTAAAGCTGTGCATGTCCCTGGTGTGTGTTTGTTTAGGGAGGTGGAGTTAAGCTAGCTTTTCTATTAAACAAATCAGAGGTGTTTCAGTTCAAGCTTTCCTGGTGTCACAACAAATCAGATTTTTTGTAGTCTTCTATATGTAGTCTTTACAGCATTACATGTAAATCCGAGTCATATTTTAACAGGAAAATAAATGTTTGACAAAACGCAGGGCTGTGTAATTTGCGTTTCTGCTGTTGTGAAGTCTCTGGCAGTCAGTGTTTGTCTTCGGGAGGGTGTTGAGGAACAGCATAATCCATTTTTTGTTTTTGTTTTGTTGTTTAATTCCATTATATTGAGCAAAAAAAATCTCTGCCTGACTCTGTCGTGTTCATTTCAAAATTATTATGACAAAGATTTTCAGACTTTTTAAGTCTTAGAAGACCTGAAATGCATCTCATACAAACATGGAGAATATTTGGATTAAAAATGCACTGGATGGTCTAACGAGTTGCCCAAAAAGTGCCGTCCACTTTTATAGTGCTGGTGCTTTAAAAGTTGTTATATTTGACATATCCCTGTGGTGATGTTTATTTGTTTAATGTCTGCCAAGGGGCCGGGAGTGCCGATCAGATAACACACGAATAGTCATTTGCGAAAATGTGTTTTTGAACATCACAAAATTTGAAGTGGAATAATCTTTGGACAGTGCACATGTAGACTTTATGCATTGTTGCATGGGTCACACATGGCAAATGCAACAGATGTTTATTTCATGTTGCACAGAGCATGTGCGAGAGGTTGCTTTATGTTTGTGTATGTGTGTGTGTGGGCTGAATTACTTCAATAATAAGCATTTGATCTTTTGCTTCTGTGGTTGTTGTATATATCACTGGGTTCCTGTGTGTCTAGTGTACCTCACGCCAAGTCAGGATGTTCATTTATGGTCATTTTTGGACTGGGGTGGGGTGGTGCTGATAAAGCTGGGAAAAAGGAACACACACACACACAACCAAAACAGTGTAGAGTTTCTCTAAAATATTCTTGATTTCTTTTTTAGCTCACCATCTCACTGGTGTGTGTTGAGTGGAATGCAAAAAAAAATATATTTTTTTAAATTATTTTTTTATTCTGTTATTTTAGTCAAGCAGCTGTATTAACTCTCAACTTCAGATATTCCTGCCTCATATGATCTGTCGCTGATGTCAGGCTTACTGAAGATGTTCTTTGTGCATGTATTTATAAATAAAAGGGTTTTTGCCATTTTTAGATCACACAATTACTATATATTTTTTTTATTTTAAGGCAGTTCATAGATGGCTAAGTTTGAAAACCGTAGACTATTGCATGTTAGGGTCAAAGTATGTTCAATATGAATGTGTGTTGTATAAAATGTAATCCGGACATACTACATCCATTATTTTGTTATTATCATGTGACCTACCAGTGTGTGTTGCGTCACTTCACTTCCATTCATAAATCTTTTCGCTGGATATTTTTCACATACTATGTTGTATTCTATTTGTATTTGATTTTGGACGCAACATCATTCTCTCTAAAGCCCTCCTTTTGCATGGGCCTACTCTGCTCTAATTGGTCAGATAGCCCAGTCTTGTGATTGTCCATAATTATCATAACTGAATTTCAGCTCCAGAGGCTTGCTCAGCTTTTGATACACAGTTATATGAACGATGGGTTCTGGTTTCCATATCAATGAAGTGCATGCAAAGTGGATTCACAGCACTGAAAACAGCGTCGTCTCGACATATTGACAACACAAACCAAACTTGATGCCGACACTTTTGTTATCCCTTTCTTTCAAGTGTGGTCCTCTGCAAACTTCGTTTCAAGGGCTAAAGATTTATGTTGTTGCGTTACCCACTGAGCTACCGTCTGAACGCTATTAAGTCTCGTCTTATGCTCTTCCTTAGCCCCATTGATAGCCTAACATATATTCTGTTGCAATGTTTTATGTTGTAATGTTTTTACTATTTATTCAATTTAATTTCAGTATTGTGATTATGAATTTGTTTATGTTTCACTTGAATTCATCTGTTACCAGCTTTCAATCGCTCTGAATAAGCCGCGATGTGGCGTTAGATAACGCAATAGAGAGAATAAACGGACACCTTTCAAAGTCTGTGATTGTAGCGCCGCTTAGCGGTAAAAGGCAGCAAAGACAGATCCGAATTTCACCGCCGTGGGAGCGACGCGGTGAAAGTATCATTCTGGTTGAGTAACCACTGTAGCCCTATGCCTTGGCCCTTGCCCTTAATCAAAATGAGAATTGGGACACCACTTCCCCTCACATGAACGCAAAACCGAGGGGAAGGGGTAAGAGTAAGGGGTAAGAGAAATATGAGACACAGCCTTAGTGTGGGAAACACTGCATCACTTTGCAAGTCACTTGCAAACTGCTCTGCTCCTGGCAATGCCGGATTAGTTTCTAAACTTTTTGCCGATGAAAGCAAAGCCACTGAGAGCCGCTTCGCCATGCTTTCATTGTTTTGATTTCATCATTGTAGTTGGGGGGTTTTGTGTCGCCCAGATTTGCTTCCGCGGTTTGCATTTTCACCAGACAAATGTTCTTCTCCCACACAAAAACTGAATTTCAAACCAAATATGTAAAATTCCACGAAATTCCATGTTAACACTAGATTCCGCGTTAATTAGCCAATTCCGCAATTCCGTCCGCAGTTCCGTTATCGCGGAAATCATAGGGCCCTAAATAGTATATGTGAAAAAAAAAACACTTACTAACCTTTTGTAAAGTTATATGCAGTTTTACAACTTTGTCAGCATGGCAAGCCATAACCCTTAAACAGCTTTACACCTCAAATAGTTCATAAGTTTTAAAGTACCTTAAATGATTTACTTTAATGATTAGCTCTACATTTCTGCTTTTAAAAACGGCCCCTTCCATTGTAAGTGCAATATTAAAGTTAAAAGTGCAAGTTCAAGTCAAAATTATTGTTTAGTAACCAACTTTATACCACTGATGCTAAAGAATATTTAATATGATAGCTCATCCCTCTGCCAACCCATACCTCCCTCACCCTCATTTACGCCCTCACAGTTATGACCCTTAAATGGGAATATATGAATACTAAATCATAAATGCATTGTGTTATGCGAGTTTGCTCTGCAGATGCATATTTAATGCCAAACACAAAGACATGGAAGCATTATGGGAGCAGTGGGAGGCACTTTTTCAGCTTGAACACAGTACCGTAACAGCATGTGACTAAACGCCCACCTGCGCCAGACCGCTGTTTATTAAACATTCGGATCATATGAAATCATATTGACTGCATTGATCGACTTGTCCTGTGGCCAGCAGAACAGCTACATCATCACCGAATGTACCTGAGATCGCGTGGCACGCAACCTGGTACAGTGTGTCCTGAAAGAACCGAGGAAGGGAAGCGAACACCGCCATGAACACGAGCATGTCCTAAACTCACTCACTCACTCACACAGCTCTGGGATTTCAGTTTGAGGACGAGCAAAAAATCGCTCTCTTTCTCTCATGGCGTTTCTCTTCTCTCCTTACCTTGGCCACAGTTTGTGAAGGGCACTTGGGTTGGTGTGAGGTTGTAATTCAAGCAGGTTAGTGACACATCCTCACCTCCTCTGAACTTGTCTTACACCTCTCCATCCCTCCTCCTCCTCCTCCTCCTCCTCCTCTTTCTCCTGTTGTCAGTACTCGGGGGAGGTAACCCAGTTTTTGTGGCCGGTAGCTACAAGCTGATGTTCTAATACAAACGATGGCTGAACTATGAATAATGAATCAGCTCCCACTCTTTAAGAGCTCTCTCTCTCTTTACTCACACACTAATCAGAATGAGCTCAGAATGACCTTGTCGTCTTCCTTGTCCTCCACCAGTGGTGGCCTCAAGGGAAGGACGAAAAGTCCCTCATTCTGACAGGACTGTTGAATTTTAATCTTGCGACTTGACGTTTGGTCTTGAATCAATGCATCAGGGCAATACTGACTGACGGCTGAGCCGTATGAACCTGCGGCCCACCATGTTCTTCTGCACAGTGAGCGTTTGGACTCTTAAGCTCATCATGCAAAGAGAGTTTGTTACGGTCTCTATCAAGCATCATTTGCTAGTATTGGCTAACAAAATCTCAGACAATTTTCACTTTTATACAGACAACTCACTAGCAAGTTGATTCATTAATAATTTTCTCCAATATGGAGCCTCAACATAAGCAAAACAAAGTGCAAAAATGGTAGCTTTTAGCCTTTTTGTTACACACACCCATAGTTTGACACTAGTGCCCTTTTCGGTGATTTGTTTTCTGGCAGACACCTAAATTCAAACTCATTGATGTCCCTTTGTTTATTCTTTAAGTGAACTTTTGTCTGTTTTGGACTGCCGCCTTGAAGTTGGGAAAGTGAGTACCTCTGAATGACACCTCTGATGTATGATTCATATGTGGTCCGGTGTGTGACTGGAGATCTGGAAGATGAGGCCACTATTTTGAATGGATGCTGACTTTTGTGAGAATACAGCTACTCACTTTACGAAATTGACAGGCTGACCATTGATCTTCAACGCGTTTACCATTAAACATACATTTTTATTATTTAGAAATTGTCTGGCTCCGATAGCCTCATGGGCAAGTGCGCTGACATATAGCACCCGTTCTGCTATAAGAGTTCAGAGTCCCAGCTTGTGGACTTTTCCCAATCCAGTCCTCTCTCTCTCTCTCTCTCTCTCTCTCACATCACTTCCTGTCTAGCTACTGTCCTATCCTAATAGAGTGCCGAAGTGATGACGTTACTTTGTAGGACAACTTGGAAGTTTGCGGCGCATGGGTTCCCTCGATCAAAAAGCTATGCATTTTCCTCATAGACATTTGGAAAATCACAAAAAAATAAGATCTGTGTTCAACAAAGAGTTGTGACCCTCTCACGTTTTGTCTATCAAGATAATCTTTTCAAGTTTTATATCTTTCCAAAAAATGTATACATTTTGAAGCCTATATAAAGTAAAAAAAAAAAACAATAAAAAAAAAACAAGTAGACACAATAAAGTTTGAAAAACCACAAGCAGCTGCTAGGTTATAACTGGTGTGTTTTATGTCATAGATCAAAACGTGAAAATATTTAGAGGCTTTTTTCACCACAGACCTTACTTCAGGCGATTTTGCAAAAACCCATTAAAAAAACCCATAGACTTTAGAGCGAGGGAACCGGGAGTGGTAAAATGCTAACTCACTTTCCGTGTTTTGGCCTACAATGTGACATGATAACTTCATCACTCTATAAAAGGCAAAAACACCAGAAACATTTTATATATATATAATTTGGAAATTACAATAAAAGAAATGTTGTTTTTTATATAAGAGAAGTTATAGTTTTTTTTTTTATTTCAATGGAGGATGGTATCCTTAACCCTATGATTATTCAGGTAGAGTAAGTAAAATCAAATCTAGCCTATAAAAGTTTTTTTAGGCTCAGTTTGTAGTCCCAAAGGAGGCAATTGTAACAAACACTTATTTTAATTGATTAAAATAAACTAAGCTAAGAGCTCTATAATCAAACTCTGCTGTTAATTCTGTTAATCGTTCCTCGATAAGGTTTCAGGTGTCCTTCACACTTAATGCAGGCAGCATCTGAAGAGAGCTTGACCCCTCAGTCTTTTTTTTTACTTTGTTTAATTCCAATTACATCTTGTTAATCCAATCTTCCTGTTATAGGAGTATTAATCTCTGTGATTCATCTCCAATAGCCGGATGTCCTTCCACCTTTTCCTACACTATTTGTAGTTTTTCTTACACTCTTCTCCTTCTTTACTATAGTCTTCGCCAATCTTACCCCCGCTTGTGGTTTTAAAACCTTTTCTTCACCCCTGTGTGGCCTCTTGATAATTTTTGTAGTCAGTTGCAAACATTGAAATTTCTGAATTTACTTTTCACTCCTTTTCCAGTAGTCAAGTTAAGTACATTTGTGTATACTCTACACCAATATTATTAAAGGCACACTATGTAGAAATTGTGTTTTTGTCGAACAGCGACCCCTATAGTCACTTTGGAATACTTTCATTGTTGTAAATAGCTAGCTAGACATATGTGATGCGATCTGGGAAAACCCACCACATGCTGAAATTTGACATATTACAGGTTTTGAGACCACATTAAAGTTGGGTTTCAAGTCCTTTCCAAATCTGTTTTTATTTCTTTTATCGTTTGTCTGTAACAAACGTTATAATTATCTGAAGTCGGCTGATAATCGAATTTTTGAGAAAAACAGGTTGAATTAACAGTCACGTCCTGCTAGCGGGACGACTGGTGCTCCTTTTTTATTGCCTTTTTTCATATCACATATTTTAGTAATCATCATAGATTAGGTATCATTTGAAAGCTTATAAACTCAAAATTCAACCTGTGAAAACCGTTTTGAAATTGGACGATTGAGAGGCGAGCAAGGTCTTTTAGACGAGCAGCTTCAAACTCTGTTGTTCTCTTGTGCTCTGCATCACACCACACGATAACGCTGGATAAAAATAAATAAATAAAAACTTGCGGGCTGTTGTACTTCACCCAGGACTGGACTTTATTCTGTTATGTGGTTTATTTTGATAGGTGAACTGTCATTGTAGTGTTAAGAGAAGGAGGGCTGAAACGCCCCTCTGCTCCACCTGGGTGTTCTTAAAGAGAAACACCGTCTTTTCAGCTGGACATTATAAATCGCTATTTTTCTGCACTAAACTAGTGAATTTTCCCAAGATATATTCAGAGATGATAAACAAGATGTTACAGAATAATAATTTAATAAAAACCCAATTTTGACCAAAAAACTGACATTCAATCTATATTTAAACCTTACTGAAAACGCACCAGCGCGACATCCAACGGGTTTTCCAGATCGCATCACATATCTGGAAATTATTGGACTGGTCTAATTATCAACAATGGATGAACAGCATTCATCCATGAAAAAAAATTACATGCTACAAGCAAGCAACATAGTCTTATTTGTCCATCAACAAGGTCGCAGGTCAGCATCGCTGTTGCATCCAGTGCTGTTTTTTAGGTAGTGAAAGCCCGACTGAGTGACTCTTGTCCAGTTCCTCAAGTGGTCAGATTCTCTTTTTTCCTTTTTCCTTGTCTCTTCCGACTACATTTTCTTAGCTTTTTCCATTGTTGAGTATCACTTCTGAGTGTCATGTTGTTGTTGTTGTGTGTGACGTAGTTGCCGTAAAGCATGCCGTGATTCTCGCGAAATTTGTCAGGGGTGCTCCTCTCAAGCTTCCATTGCTGGTTTTTACAACGACTTCCTCCCAAGGTTTACTACCAGGATGATTTGCCCTACTGAGTTTGTTTACCACCGAAATGACTTTGAAGCTGATATATTAAGGTACAATTCTTGCATAGTGTGCCTTTAGAGTAATACTTACAGTATTAACTATAATTTTAAGTGCACAACATTCTCCCTTTCTGCAATCGAATATGCCTAGGCCTACTTCCTAATATCCAAAAAGCAGTACATGGCAGTATTCATAAAACATAAGTGAAAATACACAGGAGAGGGGCTGTTATATTTGTAAATAGCAGGGAATAGCAGCAGAGAGGATGTTGGAGATCACATGACCATGCTAAAATGGATGATATGTCCTTATTGTATTCATGTTACACACAAATAAATTATACTTTGAAAGGTGGAAGGCTTCATCTCAAGGTTACACTAAAAAAAAATTGTTGCTTTGACTCAAGAAAGTAAGAGATCTTTGAGTTCATTGAAATTAAAAATTAAGTTAATACAATGGAAATTGGTTTAATAAATAGAAACTCAAAATATTATGTTATTTGAACCACATTAATTATCCAAGTTGATTTGACAAAAGCAAAAAAAGTTGTGATAAATCATGAAAATACTTTTTATAGTGTGTGCACTTTCTATGTGATCACCTGCACCTGTAGAATGTTCCGGATCAGTTCTTCATGTAACTTCAGTTAAAACACAAATCATCAGTGGGCGTGTTAGCTCTGTAAAAATAAATAAAAAGTTGCTAGGCAACATGATCAACACTTGTTTTTGAGGATCTTAAGAAAAAAATGAGCTTTTAATAGTAGAGAAAAGAGGGGAGGGTGTAATAGTAGCAAGGCAAGAGAGAAATGGGGGGCGGGTGGGGAGGTATTTGGGGATGTGGAACAGCTGCCATCCTCTCAGCCTGCCAGGGGGGCCGCCCCCAACAGACACGCACACACACACACCACCTTTGCCCCACGGCCCGAACTATAGTTAGCTGTCTAAGCGCTGCCTAGGAGCCACATCCAAAGCAGAATGATGGAGGTTCAGCACGTCCCCGTTCTATCTCCTTTCTGTGTCATTTTAGTTTTTTCTGCGATGTTAGTATGCGAGTATGATTTATACTGTAAAGTTGATTTAGGTAGGAATGAGTGAAGTGAAGTTGTGCTGCAATCTAATTGGCTATCACAACTTATGGCCCATGCTGTCACTGCTAAGAGTCATGAGCTCAGTAGGGTTTGACGGCAATGACACAGCTAAGATGTTACCTGTATGCTTCAGCGCATGATATATATCCCATAAACACACTTTCATCTCATCCATAGGTTTGTGGCAGCCCTGAAGCATGACAAGATGAGATTGTATTCATATGGAAATGTCCTCTTACGCTTTACTAATGAGATATCAGCTCTCTCCTCCTACTCCTTTCTCTCTCTCTCCCTCTCCAAGGTGTTATCAGTTGGTGATGTGTTTGAGTAAGATGAATCTTGTGACGTGTGTGTGTGTGTGTGTGTGTGTGTTCTCTTTCACACTGTCCACTCTGCTGTCCATTCCAGTGATGTTTCTACCAACAGCTCATCTCAATTAACAGCTCTTTTTACACGATTTCCCAGGTTGTAGCATCTTGCGTAGTATACAATTAAAAAAAGAACAGAAAAAGAATTAAAAGCATGTGATTCAATTGTTTTTGATATGAATTGCAATTTTAAGGTATTTTTAATTAATTTAACTAATTAACAAAAAGTCATATTGTATACACATGTATACTTTTAAAATTTGTCAGTTGTTTTGTTTTTTATTTTGTTTTCACACATTTTAACAGAGCTCGGATTAATGTTTATATGAATTTATTTTTTGCTATTTAGTGTTACTTTCACTTGCATGATGCAACAGCTAATTGTCAATTCTAGGGTACCTTTTTCCTGTCTAAAAATGTCTCCATTAAAGGGTTTTCTTGTTGCTATTAGTGAAATACACATCTGTCTGCAGGACTTGCACATCACTTGAAAGAAGTGCGATTAAAGCATAAAAATGCATTTACTCTTACTGTAATTATTACCATAATCACAGTATTTTGTTTATGTAACTTAATTTCTATTCTTCCTTTAATTGCATAATAAGGGTGCATGTATAAACATACTGTAGCCATTGTCAGTCTAGACACCAGTTCCTTCTGGTGGAAGTATTTACACCATAAAGATGTGCTTTTATTACTTTGTGTGATCATATCTTAAACAGACTTACTGTCCATATACGGATAACTCGCACTACGAAACTCTTAAACTGATCTGTTACTTTTATCTCTTACTATGAATGTAATTCACAATAAAACGCATACTCTTAATGTAGTTAAGCCTAGAGACCATTTGAACACGCACCGCACACGTGCTGAGATGAGTCTGTGTGTAAAAGACTGTCGAATGTCTGATTTCTTTTACCATGTTGAGTCGGAAGGCAGGTCAGATCTGAAAGTTGAAAAAGGTCACAGTTATACTCTGGACTCTGGTGTGCTCTAAACACGCTTTGATGCAATATAAACATGCCATAGGCACCACACTAGAGTTACCATGGGTGTGTGTGTGTGTGTGTAGATTGGAGTTAAAGTGACTCAGATTAAATTGATAATCTGTGATGCACATCAGCTGTCTTTAATTACAGTAAACTCTCAAATACTCTCTCTCTCTGACACACACACACACACACACACACACACACACACACACACACACACACACAAAATCCTACCTTAATAAATGACATACGACACCTTGCTGACATCAGCACACAAATGATTGAATAAGATCGTGAGAGAGACATACGTGTGTGTGTGTGTGTGTGTGTGTGTGTGTGTGTGTAAGCTGGATAAAGCATCAGGCTGATTGTTAAGTGTTTTTCAGACAGATGAACTCTAAGCCTTGGACACACACACAGCACATACAGTCCCTGTAGCCTCTCAATCCCTCTATCTCTCTACGTTCCTTGCACAATCATTTGTTCATCACCGCCCTCAAGATGGATGAAAAGGAAATCGAGTGAAATTCTATTTGGCCCACTGTAATTTCCTTTCAAATTTTTCCTCCCTTTTGTTATCAAGTCAAACCTTTTACTCTCTCATTCTCTATTTTGTTTCGCTTTTATAATATTAATACATGTTTATTAATGTATTATTTGATAAATATTATTTTCAATAATATTAACCAACACATTTTTTATTCAGAGATTATCAGTAATCTATATTTTTATCAAGTTTTATGAAGAAATTGGGAGTGGGGCCTTAGAAGAAGAGCAAAGCAAACACACACCTTATGAGGTGCAAGTTAAAGGAACAAACTTAATGCAAAGAGAATGCACACTGCTTCAAAAATCGGAACTTCAGTTTTAAGGATGTTGTTACGTGGTTGCTAGGTTGTTGCTAGGGTATTCTGGCCAATTGCTAGTTGGTTGCTTACTGGCCCACCACTAAAGGCCAATTCACACCGCACTGACAGACGCGGACAATCACAAGATCACAGTACGTCACTTCTCAGACATTCCTCAACCTGACAAGCACCGATTTAACATGTTGGCAAAAGGCGAATACAAGCTCAAGACAACAGACTCCGACACAGGTGTAAAACACTGATCCAAAAAAAAACCTGACAAAGTGTATGTTGCTGTCTGTCAGCGTCTCTTTCGCTGCAGTGTGAAATGGCCTTTAAGGTTTTGTCACATTTACTGGTGTTTGCAGAATTTTCACAGACGAAATCCAGTCATTTCAATCAGAATCCATGCAATCTCCTTGTGTGTTGACCAACAGAAAGCTGTTTGATTTGAAAGTGTATGAGCTATGTTTTAAACATCACTACTCTATTGACAAAATGTCACAAAATGTCATCAAAAATGTTCTGCAATTTTAGTTGGGTTAATTTTTATATCCTAATATCTAGGATATTAATAGCACACCTCTTCTGAAGAAAAAAAAACCCTCTTCTGGGTTTGTGATTTGCTTCTTTGGTCATGCTGCAAATGTTTTACACTGTTCCAACGTCATATTTAGAGCTTTTTGTGTCTGAGTGTGTGAGGCTCAGTATAATGTGAACATGTATCTCATTATTCCAGGTGTGTATTGACAGGAAGGTGGCATTGATAAATATAAGAGATGAATTTGGAGAGTTTTAGAGAAAATTAGAAGAGAGACTGTGTGTGTGTGTGTGTGTGTGTGTGTGTGTCAGAGAGAGAGTCACCTTGTACTGAAGTACAGAGATGCCCATAGACCCTTGTATATTACCATCATTAGTCACAAACATAATTACACTCACAGACACACATTTGCCAAGCTGTTCCATGTTTTATGGTGTCCATGCCACTGGATGCTCCTCTATCCTGTATTGTCTCTTGCTCCCTCTTTCTCTCTCAGACAGAATTAATCACTCATGCTCTCATCCTTTAGTATTAGTAAATCAATCACAGTGAATGAATGCACATCCTTTACCTACAGTAAGGGATTGAATGATTTCTTTCTTTCTCATTTTGCATCGTTTCATATAAATGTTGTCTTGGCCAATAGTTCTTTGGCAAATATGTAATTCTCTGTTATGCCAATAAGCTACATTAAAAGAGAAAGAGAGTTCTACCTGGTAACCCTTATGCCAGGCTGCTGGCATCACTGCAGGCAGTGTCAGTGAGTGCGTGCATGTGTGTGTGTGTGTGTGTGTGTGTGTGTGTGTGTGTACTGTTCTTTGCTCTCTTTATACTGGAAGCATGACACAGCGTTCATATCCTCTTTTACTTTCGTGAAATTAAATGCAGGGTATTCAAAGAGAAACAATGTAGGATTTGATTTGATCATCTTAATCAGGAAGTTACTGGATTGTGGAAAACTGTCTCCATTGACAGGTAGTTTGAGGGGAGGGACTGAAGAAATATGAGTGCTTGGTCACATCAGCTGACAATGAAAGTCATTTTAGAGCCGGATCAGGTTATTACATTTGATGAAAGATTATGCAGGCAATAATTTATGTTTGTTTTTTGTTTGTTTGCTCACTTTGGGTAAAAGCTTTTTTTATTCCCTCTATTGTAAGTCACTTTGGATCAAAGTTTCTGCTAAATGCATAGATGTAAATGTTTGTTTGTTTGTTTGCTCTATTACAAGTCACTTTGGATAAGAGTTTCCTAAATGTATGTAAATGTTTGTTTGCTTCCTCTTACAAGTCACTTTGGATAAAATAGTTTCCTAAATGTATGTAAATGTTTGTTGGTTTGTTTGTTTCTTCCTTCTATTGTAAATCTTTTTGGATACAAGTGTATGCTAAATGCAAAATGCATGGATGTAAATGTTTGTTTGTTTTGTTTGTTTGTTTGTTTCTACATGTCACTTTGGATAAGAGTTTCCCAAATGCATGTAAATGTTTGTTTGTTTGCTGCTTCCCTCTATTGTAAGTCTTTTTGGATAAAGTTTCTGCTAAATGCATAGATGTAAATGTTTGTTTGTTTGTTTGTTTCTACCCTCTATTGTAAATCATTTTGGATACAAGTGTCTGCTAAATGCAAAATGCATGGATGTAAATGTTTGTTTGTTTGTTTGTTTGTTTCTACAATTCACTTTGGATAAGAGTTTCCTAAATGCATGTAAATGTTTGTTTGTTTGTTTCTTCCCTCTATTGTGAGTCACTTTGGATAAAAAGTTTCTGCTAAATGCATAGATGTAAATGATTGTTTCCTCTATTACAAGTCAATTTGGATAAAAGAGTTTCCTAAATGCATGTAAATATTTGTTTGTTTGTTTCTACAATTCACTTTGGATGAGAGTTTCCTAAATGCATGTAAATGTTTGTTTGTTTGTTTGTTTCTTCCCTCTATTGTGAGTCACTTTGGATAAAAGTTTCTGCTAAATGCATAGATGTAAATGTTTGTTTCTTTGTTTGTTTGTCTGTTTCCTCTATTACAAGTCACTTTGGATAAAAGAGTTTCCTAAATGCATGTAAATGTTTGTTTGTTTCTTCCCTCTATTATGAGTCACTTTGGATAAAAGTTTCTGCTAAATGCATAGATGTAAATGATTGTTTGTCACTTTGGATAAGTGTCTGCTAAATTTGCAGTTGTAAATGTTTGTTTGTTTGTTTGTTTCCTCTGTTACAAGTCACTTTGGAATAGTTTCTGCTAAATGCATGAATGTAAGCGTAAATGTTTATTTGTTGGTTTGTTTTCACTATTGTAAGCCACGTTGGATAAAAGAGTCTGCTAAATGCATAAATGGAAATGTTTTTTTCATGGAATAATATGCAGCTATCATTCTCTGTTAGACCAGGATTGTGTATTATGAAAGTCAATGGCCTTGTCTTCAGGAAGTTTCAGCTTATTTCAAAAAATGTTGTGCTAATGTTAAAGTACACATTTCCCAGAGTCTCATGATATTAAAGAGAGATGACAAGGACTCTGCAATATTGATTTATTTATTGAAGAAGAGATCACCCTTAAAAAAGGCATGATGGCATGAATCATGTCAGGGTGATGTAGCTTAATTACAACCGTCTTCTCAATAACCTGCTAGATTCTTGCGTGCAGGTTGGCAAATGTTGGCAAATGGTGGCAAATCTTATTTTATTATTCAATTTTGATGAAAACTCCACAAGTTTTCTCTACATTTATGTAACGTCTCCCAGTTTAAGGTGCATTGATGTTGACAGCGATTTAACCACCGGAGGTTGCCAAGTGTTTGTGTGGCTGGTTGCTAGTAGGCGTTCCATCTCGACTGCTGTATGAGGAGGTGGATCACATGTCCTCTACTGTGTCTTCCTTTCCATTGGTGTTCGCTGCATTGCATCACTGCTCATTTGCCTAAAGTTTAACTCTGGTGTACATGGTCTGTGTCACCTCACATCAGCAACTCTCATGAAAAGGAATGACTTCCTGATGTTTTGCCGTTGCAAATTGTTGTCAGTGTGAAAAACCTCTTTAGAGAGTTTCTGTTTTAGACTCACCTGCCACACGGCATTCATGCACTCGCTTTCCTCTTCCCAAAGCAAATCTTTTCTCCTCTCAGTAACTGAACTGCGTATTCGCTTTCTCTCTCTCTCACGACACCACCCACTACCTACAGTTTTAGTCCATCATAACCCACAACTGGTGTGTGTGTATTTGTGTGTGTAGTTAAGGCATGACTCTGTTTTTCAGCCATCTGTTATGGAGTTTACAAACTGTTTTTATTGCTGTTCATCCTGTTATAAAGCTCGCGAACACACACACAGACATACTCACAAGTGTATTTAGTTGTCATTTTACATTTCAAGTAGCGTGAGTTACGTTCTCAGATTACTTTTTCAAGTAACTATTAACGTAAGTTACTTTGTTTTTCCTTTTTTTTGGGTTGGCACCTTCTTCTGTCACCATGTTGAGAGAAATTGGGAGTGAGTGCAGAGGCGTTGTGTGTGCTGTGTGATGCTTATGGTAGTTCTAAACTAAATGTGAGCAATGCATTTTGTCAGACTGTTTTAGGTATATCCAATCAATTCAGTGTATTTCTTTATAGCCTGAATCTATGGAAGCTTGTTTCTGCCACTGAATAAAAAAATAAAATAAATAATTGTGACTTTTTATCTCACAATTCTGACTTTTTTTCTCACAATTGCGAGATAAAAAGTCAGAATTGCGTGATAAAAAGTCGCAATTGCGAGATATAAAGTCAGAATTGCGAGATATAAAGTCAGAATTGCGTGAAATAAAGTCATAATTGAATTAAAGTCAGAATTGCGAGATATAAAGTCAGAAAAAAAGACAAAAGTGCGACTTTTATCTCACAATTCTGACTTTTTCTCACAATTGTGAGTTTACATTCTGCAATTCTGACTTTATAACTCCTAATTGTGAGTTTATATGTCGAAATTCTGACATCTTTCTCAGAATTGTGAGAAATAAACTCGCAATTGCGACTTATCAGGCCAATTCTAAGGGAAAAAAGACTAACTTTTTTCCCCTCAGAATAGTTCAATCTCACAATTTTGACTTTATATCTCACATTTCTGATTTCTATAACTCTTCAATTGCGACTATATATCACGCAATTGTGACTTTATAACACGCAATTGTGACTTTATATCTAGCAATTGTGACTTTATAACTCACAATTGCGACTTTACAGTATATCACACAATTCTGACTTTATATTTCGTAATTGCAACTTTATATTTCTAATTCTGACTTTATAACACGGCAATTGCGACTTTAAATCTAGCAATTCTGACTTTATAACTCCAATTCTACTTATTATTACAATTTGTTCTATATCCAATTGTGACTTTATATCTAATTCTGACTTATATCACGAATTCTGACTTTATATCACACAATTCTGACTTTACATTTCAATTGTGACTTTATATTCATACTCTGACTTTATATCAATTGTGACTTTATATCAATTGTGACTTATATTGTAATTTTGACTTTATATTTCAATTGTGACTTTATATCTACAATTTTGACTTTATATTCGAATTGTGACTTTATATTCACAATTCTGACTTTATATTCAATTGTGACTTTATATCCAGATTCTGACTTTATATCTGAATTCTGACTTTATATCTACAATTGTGACTTTATATCACACAATTCTGACTTTATATCTGTAATTACGACTTTATATCACGCTATTCTGACTCTATATCTCGCAATTCTGACTTTCCATTTGGAATTCTGACATTATTAGAAAGTAAAACTCGCAATTGTGAGAAAAAAGTTCAGAATTGTGAGATACAGTAAAAAGTCACAATTACCTTTTATATTTTTCATTCTATGGCGGGAAACAAGCTTCCATACTGAACAGCTAAAACAACATGAATTTTGATAATTAATTATATATGAAAGTTCATCCACATTCTTGAAAATAAAGCATTTTTAGTGAAAGAGTGAGAGGCTTCAGATACAGTATACATGAGTGTATAGTAGAGCATTTCCTCTGATGCTTATATACGTCATGAGTGGATGTCTCTCTCTGCCTCCTGCCATTGTTCTTAAGTAATCTATTGCTTTGACTACTAATACAGTAAATAAAATGAATATTCACTTCCTTGTGATTTGATTACTTTAAAATATTTCGGTATTTATTTTGTTAATATTCCCTCAAAATAGTCTTACTAGTAGAAGAAAGTAGAAAAGAAAGTGCGTGTTGACCTGTACTTGTGAGGGCCAAGTTAATATTTTTGACTTGGTATGAAAACCGTTGTGTCTAGTGATCCTCATGAAATATACTTTCAAAAGTGTGTGTGCGTGCGTCTTTCTAGTACGCAGGTATGCTGTTGTGACCTCTGAATCTTGAGCTTTTGGGAAAAGGCCGGAAATGAACTGCCACAATTAGAAAGGCTAATTTAGCCATGACACTTCAAAGGCCCAGATTCCTCCTTTCTCTACCTCTTCTCTCTCCCTCTCTTTCTCTTTATTTCTCTCTCCCTCCTGGTGTGTGTGTGTGCACTGTAAGTATGCATGTAGGTTGTGTTTATGTAAATGATTTTGTTTGAGCTAATTATTTGTTTGTGCGAAGTATAGCTTCTGTGTTTTTATTAGCTAATTAAGACCCTTATACATCATCCAGACGCCGGATACATGCGTGTGTGCATGTGTTTTTCATACAGTACATGCGGTTGTCTATGCTACCAGTTAAATTTTCAGGAATTTGATTATTTGTGCCTATTTCTATACAGAGGCATTCAGTAGGACACACACACATGTTGGAGAGGTGAAAGAGGAAAGAAGAGCTAGAAAGAGACTGACCTGACTTTAGGGGGCTGGTTTCTTGTAACACACACCTCTCAGAGAGTATGGAGGGAAAAGAGATGGGAGTGTGTGGCAGCTGAATTAGAGATTTTTGGATGACACTTGCTCTCATACGCCACCTAGTGACTCAAATAAATTACCTAACAGTGCTAAATGCATTCTAACTGTTTACATAAATTCATTTTCTTTTTTAAAATCGTATTTATAGAGTATATTGTATGTTTTAATAAATAAGGAATAAGTATTATATGTTCTATATTTGTACATCTTATCATTAGCTGGTCTCTTAAACATTAGTTTTAAACTGACCCTAAGTTCGATTAAGCAATCAAAATATGAGAATAACATTTTATATATATATATATATATATATATATATATATATATATATATATATATATATATATATATATATATATATATATATATATATATATTCATCTGACAAAATCTTTTAGCAAAAAGGCAAATTACAGCTACAGGTTTTATTTTACTATGCAAAAAAAATGCATAGAAAAGCAAAACGCTCACAGGAAAAAAACATACATTTGTCAGTTATTAATATTTTGTTGGTACTCTCTTGTTTTTTTTTTTGTTTTTTTTTTTCATGTTCATAATTTCTTTGAATGACTGTCTGGCCAAAAATATGCAAAATTTGGCATGTATTATTGGGTTATCCCAAATAAAACATCTGACTCCAAGCACAACAATGCAATATGCTGGCAAAATCTTCAACACATTTGAATAAAGGTCAAGGTTTCCTTGGCCGGACATCACTGGCCACTACTGTATGTATTTACATGTATAACACAATACATCTTTTTATGGTCTTAACCATTTTAATCACAAATCACTGGTCAGGAAATTAGCAAGAATTGCATTAATACTGTGATAAAGTTATTTAACACGGAACTGCCTTTCTCTTTTTCTTTAAATGTTTAATCTGTGTGGGTAAACTTTACAGGAAGATGAGTCAGTGATGTTCCACTAAATGTTGATGGCTTCAAACTGTTCATAAGTTGTTGAATGTAACGTCTCTCAGTTAGTTTGAGTTTAATGTGAGTCCAAATTTTCACTATATAGGGTTCAAATCTGGACTCTGACCAGGCCAAACCATGAGCCTGATGGACTTGTTTCTCAAGCCACTTCTTGGTTGTCTTTGCAGTTGAGGAAGGAGCTTTGACTAGTTGAAAAATATAAAACGTATAATCATTCCTCTACTAGATAACAACTTTTCAGTTGTGGGAAGCAAGCTATTCTGCAATATTCTTCTGTACTCCAAAGCATTAAATGACTTTTCATAGTGCTCAAGTAGTGCTCAACAGTTCCAGCCGTGCTTCACTGTGTTAGATATGAATTTATTATTATATTTCAGACTCCACTTAGCCCACGTTTTATGTGTATATATCATGTATATAGTATTGTAATTGTAGTTTAATCTAATCATATAAACCCACATATTTACTTTATGTAAAAAACATTTTTTATTTTATGCATCTCGCTTTGTTTTTGTGACCTCTTGGCTTCAATAATTCTGAACAAATATTTTAGCACAACCCTCTGCTGGGTAATGTAGTTCCTGCGCCCCCCAGTTTCCTGTGTCCCAGCAAAGGCTTACAGGAGTTGCTATGACAACAGAGAATCGTCAGAAAGTGAAGCAAGTTTCTTAGTGTTTGAGTTTAAGGAAATCATATAGTTATAATTTTGCATAGTGTGTTATATGACTACTAATAAATTATAAATACAATTTAAAAAACATGCCTTTATTCATGATGCTTGTGCGTTCGTACGTGTGTGCAGTTGCTCGTTATCATCTTAAGTTTCTTCTGTGGTCCAAAATTAAACAAGCCATCATGCAGTGATGTGCCATTTTAATATATTGATGTAATTATGTAATGCTATGCAGAGCTGCACAGTGGCACCAGGACAGATGTTTGTGACAGGTGCATTGTGGGTCCTCAGGCCACAAGTGTTTGGGTTTACAAGCAGCAGATTTAAATGAAGCATGTTTGGTTATTGTGGGCGAATGTGTCATCCATATCACAGAGTGACATATAATAATCAATGCTCAGGTGTAAATTGATTTACTATCCATCTAAAAAGTGTAAACCACTGCCACTACAGTTTTTGTAAATGTCCCACCTGAAAAATAAAATATTGATAACAAATCTTTAAGGTTCCTTTGCATACAGAGGATGAGTTGCAGCTGCAGTATCGGTGCATCTTAGATAAATATTAGGAAGTCAGATCTCTCTGTCCTGTGAGTTACAGATGTCCATGGGCCAAAGACCTCTTTTTGGTAGATGACACTCATTTTGTCCTGTCTCCATCTTCACACCTCCTACTCTCATCTCTTCATAACTTCTCTCCTCACTCTCTTTTCTTCTCTGTCGCATTAGATTAAGAAAGAGCTGTGTTTTGCTGTTAGGCAGATATTTATGCACTCTGAGTATGGTTATTTTTGTCTGTCTTTAGTTCGCTGTGGTTTAGGTACATTGTGTGTTAGTGCTGCGTCGCAGAGTTCTGAAACTGCGTTGGTTTATTTTTAATTTAATTGGAACATGTATGTTCCATTTGATGTTAACAGTTACATTGTACATCTTCTCTGCTCTGATGGTACTGGCTCCACTATGGTGGTCTTATATGGGGTGGTGATGGCGCAGTGGATAAGACACATGCCTTTGGTGTGAGAGACCCAGGTTCAAATCCACTGTGAGACACCAATGTGTTCCTGAGCAAGACACTTAACCCCTAGTTGCTCCAGAGGCGTGCAACCTCTGACATACAATATAGCAATTGTAAGTCGCTTTGGATAAAGCGTCAGCTAAATGAATAAATGTAAATGTAAAGCCACAACAACCACAACCTTAAAATAACAACTTATTTTTTATTTTTTTTATTCTGTTTTCTTCTGTGCCCGTGTTCTCTTCTTGTGGTTTAGTTCCTGTTTCCATTGACACTCTTGTTTGTTACCATGTCACCTTATCACTATTACCTGTCCATCATTTAGCCTCTTGTTACCCATGTGTATTTAAACCTTCAGTCCTCGTCTGTTTACTGTCTTGTGTTAACGTTTCATGTAGAGGTAGAACCGATTAATCTGCCGATTTTTACCATTTTTTAACATAATCGGCATCGGCTAATATCCAAGTATATCAAGCCGATTATTAGGCAGGCGCATCTGTGGGCAGCCTAGTGTTGATGTGGAAGAAGTGTTTGACGCACGCTGCCGCTAGAGTCATTTTCCAACCAAGTGAGCAGCAGACCTGAATATGAACGTGTTCATGAACTATCGTTCATTGAACGCGTTCAGGCACAACACTGACCGTTAGTTAGTAGCTGGATTAAACATGGTTAAAATGCTGGCCAAACAGTGTAAAGTGTGACTGTATTTCACTGTTGACTAAAAGGTCCAACAGCGGTATGCTGTTGTCTGAAGAACAACAGACGGACGGTGCGTTGTGGTGCATTTAAAGTTTTTGTAAAATATCATTTTCTCATATGGTGGTTGTTTTTGTCGTTCAACAGCAATTTACTAGTGAAATACGTTATTGTTAGAAGTTAAATTAAATAAAATATAATATATCTTATATATAAAAAATGAAATCATTTAAAGTTTTTTTTTTCTCCTTTTTTTGTGATAATGGTGACCACCGGTGACCGCTACAGTTCTGTGAACTCTGTTTTACCTGTGCTCCCTGTTGTCTCGGTCACGGCCAAGGACGCTGAATATGAACTGCCTTTGATGGCCAAAAAGGCCATCGTTGAACTTTCTGCCAGTTCACTATGCTCTGTTTATATTCCGTTCTGCTCCACCGTGGGGATCTTCTGCACCATCTGCTCTGCTCTGATGGTACTGGCTCCACTATGGTGGTCTTCTTATCCATCTGCTCCACCCTGGTGGTCTCCTGCACCTTGAGCTCCGCCTTGGGGTCTCATGCTCCGCCTGCTCCACCCTGGTGACTGCCAGCTTCACCTTGGCTCCCTGAACTGGTGATGGTCTCAACAACCTTGGTCTATAGGTTCACTCCACCACATAGGCCTGGCCCTCCATCCTTCCCCCTGTTCCCTCTCCATTACAACACCCTTCTGGACTTTTTATGTCAGATTTAGGAGCGCCTGGAATCCATTCCTTAAGGCACGGTTTAATGATTCACAATTCCCAAGCATTATTTTTGGATTATCAAGTCAAGCCAGCACATTACAACACCTTACATAAGCAATAGGTTCTATATTTTTGTATGTTTATATTAACCCTAAAACAGGCAACATGACTCACGAGTCGCATCGTTTTTATTGTCTTTTTTGGGCATAAGAATGATTTTTTTCATTCAATCCTTTTATCACTTATGACAGCCTGGTCTGTCTTGAGTATGCTGGTCACATGATTTGCTTCAAATGTTTTGTGATCAATTCGTCAGCCTGACCTAAATCCAACATGGCTGCCAGTGGTGCAGAACATTCAGAGTTTGAGATAAGTAAATGTATATTAAACTTACTTTTATTCTGACCAAATAACATTACATTAATCACAACATTAATTGTGAACATTGTTTTAAGTTGCTGAAGGAAAAAGAATTAAGTATATTGTTCATGTTGTTATTTAGCACATTTTGAATCAGGTTGCCTGTTTAGAGTATAAAAAGGGATTTAACTAGCTTATTTAAAATGCATTCAAACTTAAATGATTGCAATTCAAGAATTATTTGGAATATAGACCTAAGTTTGGTCTTTTTTTAAAGGAAACAGTCAGCACATTATTTTCTGAAGGGAAAGTACTTTTGGTTATGTTTTATTTAAGTCCAGATGCTATAAAAAATGACATGAAATTATTTTTTGCTTAGCATTTTCCACTCTTATCTGTTTTAAGGGTTAACACAAAATGTATAAAACCAAGTCTCATTGGAGGTTTTTTTTGTTGTCTTTTTTATATTTCCTCAAAAATAGCTATTACAATAATATAGTAAAAAACATGTTTCATGTTAATTATTTTTCTGTTTCGTTATAGCTTGGTGTTGTTATTATTTGTATTAGTATTACTAGTTTCAATAAGTCTGTAAACACAACAGGTTTCATAAAAGTGCAGAGGTGCAGATTTTATTCAATGGACCTCAGTGCACAGTAATTTCATTCTTATATATATTTATGCATATATTTCAATACTACAATAATACAGTAAAAGCATATTTCACATGTACTTATGTATTTATGCACATTGACAAAATTGTTCCATTACATTCTTTGCACTTGGTTTGGATTTCAATGAGAACACCGTGAGCTCAAGGCACCCTCCCTCTGAAATATTGTCCTCTGGTGTTCCTGTTGGACAGTGTTACTTGCGAATGATTTATACATTATCCAATTTCATATTTCACTTCCTCCTGTGTCTGCTCAGAGAAAATGCCCCAGGCCTGTATGTGTCTGTTGTGGGTCTTTTATAAAGTTTGTTGTGGTCCTGTGACCTGAGCGTTTCTTGAATATCTTTTGCAATCCTGCAGTCCCACGCTGCAACAAGCGTCTGTGATGAGGGTCAATGTCAGCAAACCCTCACGCATTAACAGAAATAATCAAATGCTTAATTGATTCTTTTTGTGTATTTTGTCAATTACTGTATGGAGATAATAAGCTGCTGCTTCACATTTAACTTTTAACCAGTCTTTTACAAGAGAGAAAAATGTCATGTTCTTGCCCACACACACACAGTGTGGGAGGATTGTGGTTTTGGCTGTTCATGACGTTTGATGGAGCCTCACTTTGGCATCATCACCAATCAAAACAATGCTCTGCAGAGTACATGGTCTCCATGACAACAAGTGTCATAGTTACCACAGACTTTCAGCTTTCTGCCCAAATTCAGCTTTTTGTGCATTTATTTATGTGCTCCATGTCTGCATGAGCTCTTCTGTACATAATTAAGACAGTCTTCAGTCATCCCTGAATCAATTAAACACATTTAAACATTTATGTTGGACCATAACAAAAACTGTTACTATGTTTTGTTTTGTTTTGTTTTTGGACACGTACCATAATGGTTTTACCATATTGCTCTATTTTATAAATTCTGTTGAATATGAATATATCAAAGTATCATGCTTTTAACATCACTTCACCATGGTAACTGCACAGGGGTGCTATAATAATCTTCAGAAGTAAATAATCATCAAAGAGCACATTTCTGTTGGTTTTTATCTCAGGGTGCACAGTCAGACCCTAAATAGCAAAAAGTGTGGTAACACACTGCTCAGAAAGGACGAGAGTGATTGAAGCGCTGGTCACACAAGCCTCATCCTGGAATCAATCCGTCACCAGTCCCCGATCGCACAATGTGGCACTGTTGCCATGGCAAATGAATGCTTGGGAATGATGAATTCATGGTTCAGTGTTGTTTACGTAAAGACATCTCAGAATAATTCTCTCTCTCTCTCCTTTGCTGCGCTTAACGCTCTGTTTAGTTTCAGCATCTCTCTTCCCTGATGCCGGTGACATCAACTCCTCCTTACATGGTGCTCCTCTAAACTCATCCCTCTCTGTACTGTCGTCATGGCGATGCTCTTTAGCCATCTCACTCAGATTCCTAACATTCCTGATCCTGAGTAGTGTGAGCATGTTGCTGTGGAGATGAGCTGGAGTGTGAAAGGTGAATAAACGGGGTAATGCAGTGACGTGAGAGCACGGGTCTCATTGTTTGTATTACAGATGCGAATGCAGGGTATTCGTAAACTCATCAGCTTTTACAATCAGCTGGTTCTATTTCTGTAGTTTAAGTCCATTCTTAGTTTACTGTCTGTCCTACAGTTTACTTTGCGTTTTGAACTGTAGTGTCCAGGTCACATATAACCACCCTAAAAGAAAAGGAGAAAATAAGCAAAGAAATGTATTGGCTTAAACCATATTTTGCCTTTTAATGTCGTTGCAAAGAGAATCATGTAATTTACAATCACTCCATTTTTAGCATGCCATGTGCTGTCGTTCATAATCTGTTCTGATCATCAGTTTGTCAGGGTGTTTAGGTAGAAGTCCTGTCCTGTAATTTGCAATCTGTCTTGTAGTTCATAGTCTCTCATTTTTGAGTGTGTGCTGTAGTTCAGAATCTGTCCTGTCACTTAATTTATGTCCTGTATTTCAGGTGGTAGATTCTCTTCTGTAGTTTACAATCTCAAAGTTTTGAGTGTGCACTTTGGGTTAGAATGGTAGAGTGCAACGTTTGTCAAGTAGACATAATCTCTCCTGTTGTTAAAGGAGAACTCTGGTCAAATTTTAACATTGAGCTAATTTTTTTGTACATTTGGAGTGCTGTCAGTACAGACAAAAACATAAAAAATTGGTGTTGCCTACACCGTGTTATCGTCTTTTTAAAATTCACACCCTGTTGACTTCAATGGGGCATATTCTAAACCTGCTTTTAGCCTGTTAACATCCTTGATATTCACCAATAATCGCGCGCAAGATTTGACAATTGACTACTAAGGGCTTCAACACGAAAACAGGAAGTAAACACAGGTATGTGAGCTGGCTGAATTAATATAATTTTTATTAATATCTTTCACATCTACTGCAGTCAGTTTGACCGTGGTCACTCTTAATAACACCACTCACATAGCTGTGCACTCGTAATGACAAATCAAGGATGTTAAGAGACTAAAAGCAGGTTTAGGACATGCCCCATTGAAGTTAACAGGTTGTTAATTTTTAAAAGACGATAACACAGTGTAGGCAACTCTGATTTTTGTTGTTTTTTTCTGTACTGACAGCACTCCAAATGTACAAAAAAATGAGCTCAATGTTAATATTGAGTTCTCCTTAAAGGTGACTGAGTCTGTCTGTTGTTGATCTGTCATGTGGCTCATGCCTATCCTGTAGTTTTGTCTTATAGTTTAGAGTAGGTTCTCTCAAATCTTGAGGTCCACTGTCCTGCAGAGTTTACCTCAAACCTTGATCAAACTCACCTGCCTGTAACTTTCTAGTAATCTTAAACACCTTTATTATTTTGTTCAGGTGTGTTTGATTATGGTTGGCCCTGGACTCTGGCCCTCGTTGTTCACTTTGCACCAAAGTTGAGAATCTGTGGTTTAGAGTCTTCCCTGTATTTCAGTGCTTACTGCCTAGCCGTTTAATACAGTGTCCTATTTTAAAAATACATATATTTTGGTCAGTCTACTTTGTCCTATCGTTCTGTTATGTATTTCTCTCTATTCTGTTCTGTAGTTGACTTCAGCTATTGAAGAGAGTTCAGTGAGCGCAGTGTTTCCACTGACTCACTCAGTTCATCAATGACTTCTGAGGTCATTGATGATTCAGTCTAAAGAGTGAGTTTGTTTATTTAATGAAAATTGTGGAGTGTGATTTGATTCAATGCCTGCAAATAGATGTTGTAATCTAAGTGAAATGTGGCACAAACTAAGCCAAGCTGCTACAAACCATGGTTGTTTAAGAAGGATATATGGAATCATTGAATGAAATTTAACTGGACGTTATACATTTTCTATGAATTTGCAACTCTCTGAATTTGTCTACTTCTAAAAACCTCTGATGTTCCCGGATGAGACTGTCTGATATACAATTATGTTTTTAAAGCTAATCCCAATAAGATAAGTAAACTGTTTAGATGCAGGAAAGTCTTTCTCTCCTATTAACACTTTTCCCCTGCTGTTTTCTTATTATATCATGTCTTGTTAAACTTTTTTTTTGTTCTTAGGCTCTGCGTGAGTGTGTTGCCATGGCAATAATGGATGTAAATGAAAACTTGTTTATAGAGTTAAGAGAGAAATTACAGTTAGACTAGATTTCTCTTTAAAATTATTCAGCCTGAATTGAAACAAAAACATAAAGAAAGGTAGATGGAGGTGGAACAGTGTGTTTTTTGGACTGTGGTGTTTGTTAAATGTCTGAGCTTGGCAGCCAGAAGAAACATCAGAAATATGTGGCTTGAGTCCTTCACTGAGATGTCACACCGGTCTCTCATCAACATTATTTACATTCCACTGAGAAAAGCAGACCAGCTCTTCCCCTCTCTTTCTTTGTAAGCTTGTGTGCTTCTCTGTGATCATTCCTGTCAGCCAAATGCACAAAAGGGCAGATGTCTCTGTTTATGTGTGTATAATTTTTACCAGTCTTATTATTGTGCAGACGCAGAGGTTATAGTCATCAGGATATCTTGTGCAGCATTTTAGGCCCCATATTATAATTGATAGAACTGTGAATTTGACCAAACCTGTCAGAAACATGTCCAGATAACATTTAACGACAAAATCAGAATTACATTTTTTATACATATACATCTCACAAGAGTGAGTACACCCCTCACATTTCAGCAAACATTTTAGCATATCTTCTCAAGGGACAATACTATAGAAATGAAACTTGGAAAGATTTTAGAGTAGTCACTATGTGCTATAGCAGTATATATTTACTGTCCTCTGAAAATAACTCAACAGCCATTATTGTCAAAATAGCTGGCAACAAAAGTGAACATGTCTGTGTCCAAAGTGTCAATATTTAGTGTGAGCACCATTGTTATCTAGCCCTGCCTTGTCTGGAGACATACTTGGGTATACTAAAAACTAGAGCCAGACCGATATATCGGCAGGCCGATATTATCGGCCGATATTAGGCATTTTCCAAACTATCGGTATCGGCAGTTATAATGGCGATAAATAAATATTTCAAAAATAAAATAAAAATGGACGAAACATGCTTGAACCATGTCATGAGTGTTGGAGTTGTATAGTTTGTCCACCAGAGGGCACTCTACACCGTCCCTGTTGGCAACACTCGTTGAGATGGTCACAGAGACATAGCTTGAATTACAATTAAAAGAACATCCTGATCAGTTCTCTAAACTCAAATAAGCATGACAACATTTGTGACTATCATGTCCAGTTTTGCTGCTGTTAAATAGGCCGAGAGTGAAGCTGAATTAGCTAGTAATAGTTACGTTACGTTGTTACAGTTTAGTTGGCTGACTGACCTTTTAACTTTTGACAATGTGACTGAAGTATTTCTTTAATAGCGCATGGCAGTTATAGCAATGAGACATATCATCTCTCCTTGGCCTGTTATATTGAAAATGTATGTTTTACAATTTGCAGTATGACGTTATCCATTGCTAGCTAACCCCAAAGCTAGCTAATGCCACTATCATCAGTCTGCTCTTGTGACAATAAAAGAAACAAGTTTCTTTTTAAAATGCATTATCATATTTTAGTTAAAACTCACAGATAACTAATGTTAGGGAAATCTGTTAATGTTTTGTTGCGCGTTTCTGAAATTAAAAAATAAATAAATAAATATCGGTCGATATATCGGAATATCGGATTTCAAAACCAACAAATATTTGTATCGGTATCGGCCTTCAAAATCTTTTATCGGTTCGGGCTCTACTAAAATCCAGTCAGTATCTAGTGTGATGCAGTGTAACACTTCTTCTTTGCATAGAGTTGATCAGGTTGTTGATTGTGGCTTGGTGAATGTTGGTCCACTCCTCTTCAATCGCTATGCATAGTTGCTGGATATTGACAGGACCTGGAACACACTGTCATATACGCTGATCTAGAGCATCCCAAACATGCTCAATGGGTGATATGCCCGGTGAGTATGCTGGTCATGCAAGAACTGGGATGTTTTCAGCTTCCAGGAATTGTGTACAGATCCTTGCAACATGGGGCTGTGCATTATTCTGCAACATGAGGTGATGGTCTTGGATGAATGGCACAACAGTAGGCCTCAGGATCTCGTCATGCTATCTCTGTGCATTCAAAATGCCATCAATAAAATGCATCTGTATTTGTTGTCTATAACGCCTGTCCATACCATAACCCCACCACCACCATGGGCCACTCGATCCATAACTTTGACATCAGCAAACAGCTCACCCACACGATGCCATAAATACTGTCTGCCATTTGCCCTGTACAGTGAAAACCAGGATTTATCCGTAAAGAGAACACCTCTCCAAAGTGCCAGGCACCATCGAATGTGAGCATTTGCCCACTCAAGTCGGTTACGATGACGAACTGCAGTCAGGTCGAGACCCCGATGAGGACGAAGAGCATGCAGATGAGCTTCCCCGAGACGGTTTCTGACAATTTGCGCAGTAATTGTTTGGTAATGCAAACCGATTGCAGCAGCTGCCCGGGTGGCTGGTCTCAAACGATCTTCGAGGTGAAGATGCTGGATATGGAGGTCTTGGCCTGGTGTGGTTACACGTGTCTGCATTTGTGAGGCCAGCTATGAAATGCCTTTGGAGACGGCTTATGGTAGAGAAATTAACATTCAATTTACAGGCAACAACTCTGATGGACATCAGAGTCCCGCCCTTCAGCTAACTCCGCTGGACCTCTAGGTTGAAAAACCGTCAGTGCAAGTGAATGAGAGAAAATAATTATTTTCTAATCCCGTTTGAATTTTGCAATGAATGTAACATATGTTGTCTGTGAATTTTTTATATAATGTTTCTTGTAAAGAATGCTACAATTTAGCTTGTAGAATTTTCATACGGTTAGACTTTGTGTGAGAGCACTTTGTGGACTACAACTCTCGACGTGTTTGATATACATCACCCCCACTAACACACGGATCCCGCTAAACATGCCTGTGACTTTGGTGCACTTCACCGCCTTCTTTCAGGGAGAGGACTAACTAGTTGAGCGTGGTGAAAACCGTGATTTGTGGAGGGAAAATGTGTTAAGCGCGACGTCACATATGGGACGTGTAGTCTTTCTCGTTATGTCTATTCCACAACTGCTAGCCAAAGAATCATACAATAAATTGTCAAACTTGTTGCATGAGAAATTATATAAAAAATTCACAGACAACATATGTTACATTCATGGCACAATTCAAACGGAATCAGAAAATAATTATTTTCTCTCATTCACTTGCATTGACGCTTTTTCAGACCTCAGAGGTCCACTTGAAGTTTTACGAATGGGCGGGACTTACCAGCTCTATAGGCATTGTGTATTATTTAAGTATTATTTTTGTATTTTATTATTTATTATTTATTATTATTTAACAGACAGACATACAGACCAAAATAGTGCAGTAACAAACAATCTAGCAATTTCATAATTTCAGTAGTGAAATAAGGCCCCGTTTACACAAAGGGAAAACGCAGATATTTCCCTGCGGTTTGGCCGAAAACCCCGTTTTTATCACAGAAAACGATTATTTCTAAAAACTCCGGCCAAAGTGGAGATTTCTGAAAACGCCGGTTATGTGTTGTCGTGTGAACTGGGAGAAACGGTGTTTTAGGTTCTCTCTTGACGATTCGGAGGATTCTGATTGGCTTGCGTGGCTTTATCCATCTCCCTACACTGCCGCCAATAGGTTTGGCATAGTTATGATGGCGCTCTGGCGTTTTTATCCGGATGTGTGAACAATGTATTTTTTTAAAACGGAGAGGGAAAATATTTGTTTTGCTAAAAACCCTGCTTTGTGTAAACGTGGCCTAAAAGTGTGTAAATGTAGGTGTGTGTGTGTACATAAGCAAAGTAAACATTTATTATTTATTACCATCATCATTACCATCACCACCACCACTCCTCACTACCATCAGACTTTCAACGTATATATACATATATAGAAAAGGATTAGATCTTTGAGTTCAGGTCATGACAAATGAGTTCAGGTCATGAAAAATGGGGGCAAAAACAAGTGTTGTGTTAATTTTGTTCAGTGTAGGCCTAGATACTGCTATACAAGCAGCACATTGACTACTCTAAAATATATCCAAGTTTCTATAGTATTGTCCCTTGAGAAGATGTGAGGGGTTCACTCACTTTCGTGAGATACAGTGTGTGTGTGTGTGTGTGTGTATGTATATGTTGTATAATATCTGAACACATCTGAATTATAATAATGAGAATTTGAGTCTTAATTGTCATGAAAAAGGTCACTATGCATTATAATCAGTAATCAGTGTTCCTAAAAATAGGCTTAATTTGAATGTTCACCCAGAAAAAGAGAGATGTTGTAATATTACTATAGTTGTTATCAAAATTACTAATGTTTAATGAATAGATTATTATAGTAAAAATGTCCCTTTTTGATATATAGTTTACGTTTTATGCACGGCAGGTGTGACATTGTCCTTTTTGAAGGTTGTGTGTGCATGTGTGAGAGTGAATTTGACTTCTATTGATTGATTAATTTGCTGCAGAGACCCCTGGTCATCAAGGTGGAAGAAGAGGGAGATGAAGCCCCGGAGAGCCCATAGCTTTATATCTATATATACTGCTGAAAGTGTTTGTGTGCGTGTGTGTGTGTGTCTGTGCGTGTGTGTGAGACTGTGCATACAGTATATGTGATTATGTCCGCAAACATGTGCATGAACATCTGTCTGTATGTGTGTATCTGATCTCTATGAGTCTGTAGACATGTAATAGGGCTGGTGGCTTTGAGTCCCAACAGTTTACAGCTTCCTTTAAACCCTCCTTACTTCTCTCTCTGTGAGTCACTGGAACGGCAGAGTGAGTCATATTGCTTTAATCATGCCGTAGAGAAGCTGTCCGACAGATGGATAGAGAGAAAAAGACAGAAGGAAAAGGAAAGAAAGAGAGACACCCAATATCACTTATCCATTTTTCTCCCCAAATAAATGTGTTGTACCATAAGCCATGAAATCTATTTTTCTCACAAATAACTCACATATTAGTCACATATAACTCTACAGAGGTGACGAGCATGTGCCGCTTCAATCTCGGGAATGTAGCATCTTTATTTTTTTTCTTGACCCAGAATCAAAACAGTACGTTACACTCCACCCACCCAACCTCCACTGTCAATTAAAAGACTAACAAGATTTTACTCCTTTGAGAAAGGCAGCGCTACCTCATCCATCCTTAATACCGTTTTTATACCAGTCTCCCCTCCTGCTGGCAGCAACATTCACGCCGCTGTTCAGTTTCTCATGAACAGAAGAGGGGAGTTGTTCCGTAACGGTCACTACAAGTGACATAAGCTAACAAGCAACCCACAAAATCAACAGAAAAGCCCTTAATTTATTGTTGTTTGCCTGTTAGTGGTTTTTGCAAGAAAGGCAAGAATTACTATTAAGGTGCAGTCCTATTTTCTGCTTTTCACTGGCAAAATACGGTCGGTTTTAGCGAGCTAAAATTTCTTGTAAAGACAAAAGATTTTGTATGTCACACAAATTTGCTGTGTTAACTAACAGAAAGCTGATTGGATTGAAAGTGACATGCACACACTATTGACAATGGATCTTTTTTTGTCACTTTTTTTTTGCCTGCAAAATCTCATTAAAATGTTGCTATTGTAATTGCACCTATATCCGACATCCCATGAGATGTGAAAAATACCTCAAAACAGACTTGAAAAAAATGTTTCACCTGGTGGTCTTTAATAGGTACAATAACCATATCTAAATAGACTTTCTGGTTGGGAATTTTTTTTACTTAGGCCTTTAAATAACCACTCTAGCTACTGCATAGCAACCTTCTAAAGACCACTCAAATCACCATAATAATCACATAGCAACACCCTAGCAACCACCCAGAACAGACTAGCATCATGATGGTGAATTCAGCACAAGAAAGCATCACTTACATTGTCTAAAGCTATAAAATTTTAATTTTTTACATTTCCATATATACTTGGTATAAGGTCCTACCAAGAGACCCTCCCGTTGAAGAAGATTGGACTTAAAAGGAAATTAATTTCATGTTCATTTTGTACCTCATGTTTGCCTAAGAAAAAAAATGGTTTAGTGTGAAGCTGAAGAAGTTGTGTGTATGTGTTTCTGACTCTACCTGAGATGGTAAGACGGCCACCCAGCATACAGACGTACACACTCGTTCTTAAGAACTAGAAGCTGCAGATAAGTCTGTTCCTATGGGACAGAATATTTTTGGTACCTGCTGAGACAGATAGAGAGAGACAAAGAGAGAAAGAAAGGGAGGGTATACTGATGAGTATGTGGTTAATTTTAGAATCTGGTGTGAAAAATGCAGCGGAACAGAGCGTTCCTCCTCTTTTCCCAGCCGTTTACCTCCGATTGGTCGAACTTTGCGCAGTGATCCCTTTTGGCCAATGAGACGTTTCGTCATGGGGGAATTATGAGAGTAATAGACCCATCAGGGTCCTTCCTTAAATATACACACACTCAGAGAAAAAATATGATTCCGCCCCATGTCGATTATTATATTAGTGTAGGAAGAGTGGGTGGAATTTGGCAGTCACTTTTAGATAGCATTTGAGCACTGCACCATAAATAATTCCTCTCTCAAACACACACACACGCATACACGCTCTGGGCTGCTGGTGTCGGTGCAGTGTGATGATGAATAGACCTAGTGATGTTATTTCTGGAGAAATTACGACACTGCCAGAACTCCCTTCATATCTGGTTTTAGAGCAGGTTCAGTTTGGATAGTTTGTCTAGGTTTGTTTGGGTTTAGTCCAGGAGCACAGGAACGTTTGGAAAAGTGGGGGGAGGCACTTTATAAAAATGTAGCTTAGTTCAAGATGTTTGGCCAACAGTCTTCACATGATTTGCTGAAAAAGAGTCACTGGTAAAGAATCACAATTCTTGCTTGGATTGCTGCTTAGTGACTTAAGCTGATGAGACTTAAGCTGATGGCAGAGTTTTCAAGTTGTTGTTTGCACCTCAGCCAACCCAAATGAAAGTTTTAATAAATTATTAATAATAAAAAATAATAATAATGATACAAAATTATAGAAATTATATATATATATATATATTAATCATACCCCTGGTAAATATGATAAAAAATGGCAGTAAAAAATAAATCCGCATTGTTTATCCTTTTGATCTTTCATTAAAAAAATTGGCAAAATCCTAACCTTTTGTTTAAGTAAAAGAACTGAAAGTGGGGGGAAAATCACATTATTTTCAATTCTTTTACTTAAATGAAAGTTTAGAATTTTGCCAATTTTTTTAATGAAAAATCAAAAGGATAAACAATGCGGATTTATTTTTACAGCCATTTTATATCATATTTACCAGGGGTATGATTAATTCTGCTCACGACTGTATGTATGTATATACTGTATATATATATGTATATATATATATATAAATATATATGTGTGTGTGTGTGTGTGTGTGTGTGTGTGTGTGTGTGTGTGTGTGTGTGTAAATACAGTAAAAATTTTAATTTTGTAAAATATTATTACAAAATAAAAGAACTGTCTTCTATTTTAATATACTGTGAAAGGTAATTTATTCCTGTGATGTCAAAGCTGAATTTCCAGTATCATTACTCCAGTCTTCAGTGTCACATGATCCTTCAGAAGTCAACATAATGTTTATATGCTGCTAAAGAAACATTTATTATTATCATCAATGTTGAAAATGGTTGTTCTGCTTAACATTTTTGTGGAAATGGTGATACTTTTTTCAGGTTTCTTTGAAGAATATAAAGTTTAATTAACACCATTTTATTACATGTATTTATTTAATCTATTAAACATTTATTAAATAGAAATCTTTAGTAACATTATAAATGTCAGATTTTCTAAATTTCTAAATTGCAAGTTGTGTTTCAAATTTAAGCAGGACACTGACAGTTAACAGATTGTTAAATTCATTATATTAATAACAATTTATTAATACAAATGGTTTAAGTACTTAAAAAATGCAGTTTAGGATTCATCCCAATAGTTAGAACGGGTCTATTCACCTACTTTTTCTTTCTCCTGCAGTAGATGCATGCTACAGTGAATGAAAAGAATAAAATGGAACAGATTTGCGAGACCATAAAGGCTGAAAGCTTCCTTGTGTGTTGACTACAGTGGTAAGCACGCATGTGGCCGTGTAACTTCCTGTCGCAGTGTGGCGTGGGGTAACGACAGAGAACGGGTTTCCTCAGTGAAATGAGCCGAGCCGCACACGTGCGAACACTTACACGCATACGCAGGATTCACAGCAGGCTGCTGCTCACCAGCTGTCTCCATGGAGACCAAGATGGGCTCTGGTTGTCATGGAAACTGACAGCAGCATGCTGTGGGTTTTGCAACGTGTACGGCTCCCGAGAGCACTATTTAACTCTGTGCGTACAGTCAATATTTAATCTGAGTCAGGACTTCAGCTAAAATCTCCTAATTCATCATGTCATTTCTCGCAGGTTCTTCAGCCACATGGGAATATAAATCCGATACAAATGAAGAGCATGTCACAGCTGTAAGCAAATGATCACACAAGCACTCACACAAACCCAGCAGGAACGTATCAAGCCTGTTGCCGGAGCCGTGGTTTAGAAGTTAGCGCATGTGTCCGAGTTTGAATTTGGCGTGCGTCTTCACTTCATTCCCGTCCACTTTATTTTGTCCATGCTGTCAAGACAACAAGCTGGCGTGTCCCTAACTGAGGAACAGTGTGTTGCTTTGTGACATCATTTGTCCGTCAGAAATGACTTGTGGGTAGGTGTGTCTGACAAGGCATCTGCTGACCGTAAATCCTGTTACCTTGGTTACAGACAGACTGGGCATAAAGGTAAGGTCACAAAGATCGGGAGGTTCTGTCCCACGAGCAGCTCCTTGTAATTTGATTGGCTCGCGGCCCGTTTGTGCACCCATCACAGAAAATTGAATTATCGTGACTGTCATCCAGAGAGCCGCACAGCTCACCTCTCCTGTCTGCATCTCTCCCTCCTCCTCTCATTTACTTCTCATTTTTGCCTCTCTGCTCTTTCTTCGATTCTTTTATCGTGTCTTCTCTCATCTATTTTGTTTGCCTGCATCATTGTTGCTCATTTTTTAGAGAGTGGAAAAAGAAAGGGATGAGTTGCAAACCGGTTAAACAACTTTATTGCTGTTCCTGTGCAGATGCGAGTTAAAGGAATACCCAAAAAGTAATATTTTGTCATTTACCCTCTCATATAACAAAATTTTTTTAGTGCTCACGGATTACAAGCTCCAGATAGGATGAAAAAAACAAAGTTTCAAAAATGAAAATTTTCGATTAATATCTCCGCGAATATTCCACCAAAAATGACGAAACACATGTGGTTTTGTTCAGTTCGGCGAGGCGGTTCAAATTCCAACAGATCCGTTCACTTTTCGCTGAACTCTTCGAAAGGTCTCGGTCTGTTTTCCACTCACTGAAAATTTGGTGTCGATAGGTTTATTTTTCACAGAGATATTTGCAGTTTTTTCTCCCAAGCTCGTGGCGCCATTTCATAGCACGACGACGGTTTTCGGCTAATATCTCCGCGAATACTCCACCAAACACACATGGTTTTGTTCAGTTCAGCGAGGCGGTTTAAATGAGCCCGTTCTCCGACGGATCCGTTCAGTTTCGCTGAGATATTTGTGTTTTTCCTTCCGGGGGCTTTGGGGGCCTGTATCTCGGGCTGGGGGTGGTCTCTTTTGAAAGGTTTTGGTCCGTTTTTCACTCGCTGAAAATTTGGCGTTGATAGGTTTATTTTTCACTAAGATATTTGCAGTTTTTTCTCCCAAGTTCGTGGCGCCATTTCAAAATGTTTTTTCCTTCCACATATTTAGACTGGTGCATCTTGTTTGAATACAACACTCAAAAACGAATGGAATTTGATGACAATTACGTCAAACCTGACGGCACTCCTCAGTGTGCCCTTTTTTATTCTAAACGTCAACGCAAATGATTGGAGCCACTAAAAGAAAAAAAATTGAGATGGAAGGACTCGACTCGCAAAACTTATGTGTTCCCTCAAGAAAGTTCTGCTTGCAAAAGTTTTACATTCCCCCAAGAAATGTTAAATTTGCCCAAAACAATGCAAAGTTTCTCGGGGAATGTAAAACTTGAACATTTCTTATGTACCTATTTTTTATATATACTCCCCTTAGAGGCTCTGTAGTAAATTTCAGGTTGAGATAAAGATTTTCACAATTTCTCAAACAAAACTATCATACTGTAGGTGAACATTTGCAATGTGGTGCAAAAGTCATGTACCACTTTTATGATACTGTTACAATTTATATGTGTGTGTGTTTGTGTGTAGCCTGGTAAACCCTACGTTCTGTGGACAAAATGTCCTCACAAAGACGGCAATATCCGAAATCCTTGTCCTTGTGGGTATAGTTTTTGGTCCCCATGAGGAAAACAGCTTATAAATCATACTAAATGTGTTTTTTCTTAAAAGTTTTCTGTGATGGGTAGTTTTAGGGGTAGGGTTAGTGTCAGAGGACAGAATATACAGTTTGTAGAGAATAAAAATCATTGTGTCTATAGTAAGTCCCCATGATACACGAAAACCCAACATGTGTGTGTCCGGGAAAGGTCCTGGATCAGAGGCAGAACCTGAGAAGCGCAGAGTTGCACTGAGTGTGTGTGTCTGTCTCTGTGCCAGCTGGTTCAAAGGAACTAACACGTCTCGCCTTCTAAGAGTCTTAATAATACATTCTCACTCACACGGATATCTTACGCTACTCCAGGCTTAAATTGACCTTTTTAAATGTGCTATTGCTGCAATTATGGGCATGAGTGAGTAGCCCTGTAAATCGCTCTCTCTCTTACACTTTCTCGGTCTCTCTCGCTCTCGATCCGTCTTCCAGAGAGCAGCCGGTCAGTCTCGCTGAAGGATATGCAGCGTAACCTCATAATTATAAAGTCATAATACACATAAACAACACACACTCTCTTTATCTTCATTGTCTTTCACAGATACCTCACAAGGAGAGATTAGATATGGGACTGTTGCGATAGGCATGATATTGTCCCCAATGGGCTGGCTGATATATAGATGTGTTGAGCACAAATTAAGGCTGGTGGGGAGAATATAATATTGACTCTTTAAAGAAGTAATGCTTGGTTTAAAAAGGAAAATTCACGATTTATGGAATTAATTTTTCCCCTCAGGTCCACATAATGCTAATCAGTATTACAATAAAAAAGTTTTATTTTTTATGACTATTTTCCTCCCTCTCTGACACTTAAATTAAACTGGATTATTTTTGCTGATATGGCTTTAAAACGCATAAGTCCTCTGAATGTGAATGAGATTGCATGAGGAGTTTTTTGTAGCTTAGCTTCAATATGGTCTCTTTGGACTGAGAAGTACTGGGCAGTTTTGAACAGTACTGTATGTTTTTATAGTACATCACCTTTGCAAATTTGATTACTCAGGAACACTCTTAAGAAAAGGTTATATATAGAACCTTAAAAGGTTCTATCAGCGCTACATATTTGGAACCCCTAAAAGGTTCTATACACTCTTAAAAAAGGGTTCCACTGGGTTCTATATAGAACCCTGGGGTTCCATACTTGGCCAATAGAACCTTTACCAAAAAAAATGGTTGTATATAGAACCATTTTGTTCCATATATGAAGCGGGGGATGGAACCATTTCTGGTTCTAAATAGAACCATTTCTTCTAAGAGTGAAGGATCCCTTTAAACAAAGTGAGTGGAGTGCAATCAAGTCATTCCAGCATTATTCCACACCATTTTCTTTACACAACCAGGAAAGAAGATAATTCTGGCAGGCTGTGTAGTTTGAATGGATCTGAGAACTTATGGGCCCAAATACGGATTTTGGGAAGACCCATTAACTATTGAGAACAGATTGACGATGCCTACAGTTATCGTATTTTGTAAAAGTTACTGTTGACAGGTCAAGCCATGGGAATATTTCTGTCTCAGTGAGAATAGTTGGAGGCCTTATTTTGTTCTGTAGACCCAAACAGATCTCAGGGGACTAGACCGTCTCAGTGCAGCTCCCACGACCTCTGACCTCCTACATCCACACATAGAAAGCAAATCAGGAGAGAAGGGGGTGGAGTCAAGCAAGATTGTATGTGTTCTAGTTAGACTGCATGGATCTTATCCAGTCACATTGTAGAACACGGAGGGAATAAAGAGAACAGAATATCAAATTGTGAATTCATGATGAAATCTAATACAGCAGATTCATCTGTCTATTTAAATGTAATTGTTAGATTGTGTGTGTGTATGTGCGTGTCTGTGTGTAATGAATTACTGTGGTGTTGATTGCACTGATGACCGAGGGCTCTTGTCAGTAATTGAGCTTAATTAATTTAAGAGCCTCGGATTGATTACGGATCTCAGAGTTTCAGTGTACAGTAAAGTAGGTGATAACAGGATCATTTAACCCTGTTTTTAAAGCAGCTGGATTGAAAATGTGATTCAACACAAACTAAACATCATTCTGCTCCTGTTCAATATCTGTTGAAAGTCCATCATTATTAACTAACACACATGTAGTGTTTTTTCAATATTGTTACTGTTCCAAATCCATGTGCTGCTGTTTTTTTTTCTTTTGAACACAAAAAATATTTGAAATGATCTATATAAAGGTCATTATATATATATATATATATATATATATATATATATATATATATATATATATATATATATATATATATATATATATATATATATAAACATTATAGATAAAATTAACAAACACATTTATTTGACTCATTAGCTGCATTTACTTAATGTGTTAATCTCGTTTTAAATTTTTGTTTTTCAAAAAAGTTTCTTAATTTTTTTTTAAAAATGACTAATGCTTTTTAAATGTAAGCAACATTTGGCTCTGTATACTAGTGTTTCTGTTTCTAAGAAACATGTTTTTTCTCATCTGAATTATGTGGTTTTGATTCAGAGTGCAGCTTTGCAGTGAATCATCTACATGTGTGGCAGTTTTAAATTGACTAGTTCCTTAAAATTAAGGCTTATCGTAGATGTTCAGTCCACTATTCCCCTCCACAAAGGAAATTGCCAGCAGATTTTTTTTTTTTTAATAAAACTCAGCTACAATGACATTTATGGTAATTTCCAAGCTAATGTTCTCCCTTCTGTGTGTAGAAACTATTTTGACCTTTATCTTAAGATTATTATTTTTGGATTCCCACTGAATGCGTAGTAGTATAAATGTTATTTCTAAGCGTATAACAGTTCAGCTCATTGTCTCTTGTAAGTCTTTTTCATTATTATTAAAACTAATTATATAATTTATTGCACTTTCATTCCAGCAAATATTGATAAGAAATCAATATTATCAATTAATTGAAACAAATCACGTCCAAAATCCCTTTTTCCCACAGTCCTCTAGCTCTAGACACATCCTCAGAGATGAATGTCTGTGTTTTGATTCTCACAGGAAAGTTGGGAGACAGTCAGCAAAGACTGAAATTCATCTGGCATTTACAGACGCAGCATTTCTGCTCTATAATCCACTCGAACACGGTGTCTCTGGTGCAGCGACATTCTGTGTGTTTGTGTGTGTGATATCTGTTCTCTTCTGATAGGCCTGATCTGTAATAAAATGTCATGCAGACAAATGGCTCTACATTTTCTGATGTTGGTTCAGAGCTTCGGGCAGCTTTACGTTTAAAGATATTTGAGATGATGCAATTACAGAACTAATATCCTCTTTCACTCTGTTTTGTCTGTTTAGGAACGGGTGGAGTATCTCTTTCTGATAATTTTTCACGGTGGAGGCGTTTCTGAAAGTTATTGCATACGGGCTGCTGTGTCATCCTAATGCGTACCTGCGGAATGGCTGGAACCTGTTGGATTTCATCATTGTGGTGGTAGGGTGAGTACAAGAACCCTGTGTAACCCTTGAGACACATATGGACGAGTGAGTGTATGTTTGAGTTATCATGGAAACATCATTTTAATAAGTAAAAATGCTTTATATAATGTGTCAGTGTATAGCATCATTGCATTTGCGCATCTTTAGTGGCAAATATAAAAGCTGAGAACGGATTTGGAAAATATTATATAATAAAAATATATAAAATATATTTATTATTTTATTCACCGTCATATACACTACCGGTCAAAAGTTTAAGATCGGGTAAGATTTTGTATGTTTTTAAAAGAAGTCTCTTTCGGCTCACCAAGGCTGCAATTTTTTGATAAAAAATACACAAAAAACACAGTAATATTGTGAAATATTATGACAATTTAAAATGACTTTTTTATGTTAATATATATTAAAATGTAATTTATTCCTCTGAAAAAAAGCTGAATTTTCAGCATCATTACTCCAGTCTTCAGTGTCACATGATCCTTCACAAATCACTCTAATATGATGATTTTATGCTTCAAAAACATGTATGATTATTACCATGTTGAAAACAGTTTTTTACATTTTTATTTCAGGATTCTTTGATGAATAGAAAGTTCAAAGAACAGCATTTATTTAATTAGAATCTTTTCTAACATTATAAATGTCTTTACTGTAACTTTTCATCAATGTAACTCATCCTTTGTCATGATTCTGCCATCATGTCATTGATTTTTCTAGTCTTGTGGCAGGATCATGGCAGAACCATGTTTTGTGTACAAGCGCATGGCCTGTTGTTTGGGCCATGTGCTTGTGTTGTCTCGTTTCATAACCCCGCCCCCTTGTTATCCTCATCTCGTCATTATTGTCTAGTCAGCTTCACCTGTCCTCGTCATTAGTGTTCCCTTTATAATCCCCTTGTGTTTGCTGTCTTGTGTTGGTTCATTGTTTGACGTTGTGTGATCCTAGTTGTGAGTAAGTCACTGAGTAAGCTGTTATTTGAGAAGAGTCTGTTTGTGTCTTATTTTGGTTCCTGTCTAAGTTTCTAGTCTTAGTCTGGTGTGTTCTACCCTGTCGTGTTTTTCCCTCGTGGGTTTTATTTTCTGTTTTTGTCACAAAGAAATACTTTGAACATCATCTGCTGTGTGCACCTGGGTTCTCTGTCCGTCCACATAACATCCTTTGATGAATACAAGTATTGATTTCTTATTTATTTCCCAAAAAAATAAAATACAAATTCTTACTGACCCCAAACTTTTTAAAGGGTAGTGTTTAATGAAACAAAAGCTTTCCATTTCAGATAAAAGCTGTTCTTCTAAACGTTCTATTCATCAAAGAATCCTGAAATAAAATGTAAAAAACTGTTTTCAACATGGATAATAATCATACAGGTTTTTGGAGCATAAAATCATCATATTAGAGTGATTTGTGAAGGATCATGTGACACTGAAGACTGGAGTAATGATGCTGAAAATTCATTAAAATATAGAATATATTAAATAGAATATATTAAATTTTAATATATATTAACATAAAAAGTCATTTTAAATTGTCATAATATTTCACAATATTACTGTGTTTTTTGTGTATTTTTTATCAAAAAATTGCAGTCTTGGTGTAAAAAGTGTCACTCACATTAATTGTCTGAATGTAACAGTTCTATGTCTCATTCAAAATAGAAAAACATCTGGAATTCAAATGGACTTTTCATGTCGTAAAAAGTCTTATTTTGCATGATACTGCATCCTGTGTAAAGTCAAGATTGGTATCATTTAATGACTTAAACATCACATTACTTAAATTAGTTAACATATTTTGAAATCTGGAATGTAAAATGATAATGAGTCAGTAACTTCCTCTTTCATTCTCTCTTTCAGGCTCTTCAGTGCAATATTAGAGCAGGCCACTAAAGGAGACGGTGGGACTTCAATGGGAGGCAAGGCTGCAGGGTTCAGACGTTAAAGCCCTGCGAGCCTTTAGAGTGTTAAGACCTCTGAGACTCGTGTCTGGAGTACCTAGTGAGTAACACACACACACACACACTCTCATCTGATTGCTGAGTAAGTCGATTTATGAGTCAGGGCTGAGAAACAGAGAACATGAATTTAAATTTCCTTTCTGTGGGAGGATCTGAAACGATTCTACAAAATGTAGATTCAGTAATCACAACCCAGAAATTCAGAAGAACTATTAAGCTGCTGTTATCAGCAGGTGCAAGCACGGCTTTTATTGTTATGTAGGAAAATCCATTTCCTTTTTGATTGGCAAATTTGTCCAGAATGTGTCTGTTCATTACCCGTTATTATGCGTCTCTCTGGAATACTTCTGTTCAAAGCAGTTACTTTATTCTGCATTCAATTTTTTTAGCACTTGCATATAATGACTGTTAAACTGTACACTATAATTGACCATACATATTAACCTGTTCTGGCTTCACTTCACTATGAGATTCATGATCAGCTGACTGTACATGATCATTTTATCATTGATCATATTCAAAGTATTAACAGTTACTTTGCTCTTCATTCATAAAACCAAAAATAGAATAGAATAGAATAATTTTCTTTGTGGTTACAGGTTTACAGGTGGTGCTGAACTCCATCATTAAAGCCATGGTCCCCCTCCTGCACATCGCTCTGCTCGATTCTGTTCGTCATCATCATTTATGCCATCATCGGCCTCGAGCTCTTCATGGGCAAGATGCACAGAACCTGTTTTTTCTTCAAAGACGGACACAAAGGTCAGGATTTTATCTTTAGCAATTGTTCCTCCCTTGTTCTAGTCATTAGCCCCTGGTTTTCACCCAGATAAACTGACAAAATCCTATTTGCATTCAGGTCCTATTTCTGAAGAGAAGCCAGCCCCCTGCGCCCCAAACTCCGCCCATGGACGACATTGCGCCAACTTAACACAGTGCATGATGGGATGGGAGGGTCCAAATGACGGAATCACAAACTTTGATAACTTTGCATTTGCCATGCTGACTGTGTTTCAATGCATCACGATGGAGGGCTGGACTGACGTCCTGTACTGGGTGAGTCTGCTCCAGTAACGGCACACCACACCTTATGATTGAACACATGAGCAAACATGGTCCAGTACAGCGAGACATGCACAGCATATGAATGAGGTTAAAAATCATAAAGGAACCCTATTGGAATTTCTAAAGGGAATCCTAATGTAACATAATGGGAATGTTCTCATAGGATTTCACACAAAATCTACGTATTTTAGAGCATGCAATTGTCAACAGGACTATAATGATTGCCTGCAAGATAAAATGCATAACATTTAAACTATTTAACTGTGTGATTTGATCATGGATGGACATTCTGTGACATTCTGAGTTTCTGATAAAGATAAAAATGTTGTAAGAATTTCAGATATTTTAAAAGGATCTGCATTCATAGTTCCAAATTATAATTGAAATTCTATTAGGAATCCTACACACATTATTTTGCGATTTTGTATATTTGCTTGCTTGTTTGTTTGTTGCGTAGCCCCTAAAGGCACATGTGAAGGGAAAAAAAATGAGATAGAAGGAAAAATTATTTGTCAACTTGAAATTTTGTGTTCACTTAACATTTCTTGGGAGAACACAATACATTTGCGAGAGAACACAAAATCATTGATAAATATTTTTTCCTCCCATCTCATATTTTTTCCTTCATGTCGCTTGAGGGCTTGATAATTTGTTGTATGTATTTATTTATTTAACCCTCAGGTGCTCTTCGGTCATTTCTGACTGAAACATTTTCTATTTTGAATTTTTAAAAATCACAGCTTCATCGCAGTGTTACGAAACTTGGTGACTTTTATGGCATTATGTATGTGAACACACAAAAAAAACATGCTAAGTGGTCTTAAAAAAAATAGTCACACTTGTGGTCTTTGGTCAAAAATGACCCCCATAGGAAATGAATGGGAAATTGTCAAAAAAAAAAAATAAAAATAAAAATAAAAACAAGTGAATTTTTGTTTTTTGTCAAATTTTTTTTTATAAGAAATAGTTTTTGAGATTGTTTCAACTATATATTCAATTCCACCAACAACAACAAAAAAAATGTGTTCATAAACATCTGGGAATTCACATGGCTCTCCATAGAGAGCTGTACATGCCATCTAGTGGTTACACCATGATTCTACGCTTTTTCTCTATACTGTAACCAGATGGTGCTAATTTTCTTCAAAAAAAAAAAAAAATTCTGAAGGCCTAGACTCTATATTAAACTAAAATACTGCATTAATATTTTTTTGAAAAAAAAAATATATATATATATATAAAGAAATATATATATATATATATATATATATATATATATATATATATATATATATATTTTTTTTTTTTTTCATGGCAAAAATAAACCATAAATATTAATAAATTCAATTAAATTGTCTCAAAATACTAAATTAAAAAGAATAAATATTATAGAACAAAAATAAATTGCATTGGTTTTACTGGGATGGAGAAAGTTTCATTTTTAGGTGTCCGGTCACTTTTGACCGGGAAGATAACAAATGTGACTCCGAAACGAAGAGCACCTGAGGATAAATGCATATATGTTATATGTCTGCTTTTCTATTTTTATTTGTATTATTATTTTTTATTTTATTTATTTTTTTATTTATTTTTGGACTAGGTGGGTGGTGTGTAGGTTAGGGGTCAACAACAAGGATGACTCGCTGTCCAATACTGCTTTGCCACAGAGAATTTTACATTTATTTATTTTGTACATCCATTTTCATACTTAAACCTTTGGTTACATTGAAAATTATTTTGCCAATTTTTCACCAAGATAATGTTTAAATTAGCAGAAATTTCCAGCAAAAGAGTTTTTATCAATTTATGAAGTTATATTATAGCTGTATAATTCTGCTTTTTGTAAATATGCTTAATAATTAGTACATTATTTGTAAACTTATAATTTTAGTATATAATCAGTATATTTCTAGCAAATAAACTAAAACTAAACATTTAACATTCTTGTATGTTGGAGCCTTTGAAAATGTTTGCAACACAAGTTAAAATAAGGACTACTTGCCCGAACTCACTCGCAGAAAAAAACCCTGTTGAACCCTGTGTGTGTGTGATTTATATCACTGCTGATCTCTACAGGCTATCTATACTGTATCTCAGTCTTCTGCACTCTCACAGATACTTAAAGTGATTGACGGTTTTCCTGATAACATCCTGTAACACAGTCAAAAAGACTCGGCTGAACGTCTCTCTCTGTCTCTCTCTGCCTGTCCTTCTCTCTGTTGAAGATGCTCTATGCTTCATGGGTTTGCTTGATGTTCTGGGTTTCAGAGGGACAAGCATGTGCTGTTCACTGCACTCGTTTCTGCTGACTGTCTTCCTCCTCTCTCCACTTTTCTGTCTTTTTTTCTAACTGTCCCCTCCTCGTCTCAGATGCAGGACGCCATGGGTTATGAGCTACCGTGGGTCTATTTTGTCAGTCTGGTCATCTTTGGATCCTTTTTCGTTCTAAATCTGGTTCTGGGTGTGTTGAGCGGGTAAGCATTGCGTGCTGAGTGTGTGTGTGTGTGTTTTCTGTGGACAATACAACAAGCTCTCACTGAACCATCCAACATTTTTTTCTTAAAGCACTGGGATTAGCGAGCCACAGAGGGTTTGTGTAGCACTGTCCATGTCCAGCAGACACATACTAATCGATCGTTCATCCCTCTGTACCCCTCCATCCATCCCTCTCTCTCCCCATATTTCAACCCTTCCCTCAATTCCCAGGTCAATGATGCTGTAGGGAATTCCTGGCCGTGGCTTTATTTTGTCACTTTAATCATCATTGGCTCCTTTTTTGTTCTTAATTTGGTTCTTGGGGTTTTAGCGGGTAAGGGACGCTCATTCATTCTCTCTCCATATTTTTTCTCTCTCTTTCTAACTAAATTTGTATCCTTTGTCGGAGAGAGTGTGTGTATGAGAGAGCCCTGAGTATTTTCTGTTTAACACAATTGTAAACAATGAAGGATCAGAGGCGTTTGGTTTCCTTTTTCTCTTTCTAAAAAAAATTGGTTTCTGATACATTTTTTAAAACACTTTAATATCTAGTTACATGTGTGCATTTTATAGCCAACTCTGCTATGAATTTAATCACAGTTATTCAAAATGTGCCCAAAAGTCAACATGAAATCAGCTTTGATTAAAATTTTCTTGAAATTTCATGAAAGTGCTACTGTACAAAAGTTTGGGATCCGTAAGATTTGATAGCTTTGTTCATCAAGGATGCATTACATTTATCAAAGGTGACACAAAAGGCATTTATAATGTGAAGATTTCTATTTCAAGTTAATGCTGTTCTTTTGTGCGATACAATGTTTAAGTTACGAAAATATGAAATGTTTCTTGAGCACTAAGTCAACATTAGAATGATTTCTGAAGGACTGAAGACTGGAGTAATCACTGAGAGTCGAAATATATTAGTATAGAAAACAGTTATTTTAAATTGTATAAATATTTTACATTATTCATGTTTTTACTGTATTTTTGGTCAAATAAATGCAGCCTTGTTGACAAAAACTAGTGCATATAGTGTGAACTAGTGAATACCAATTTATGCTGACTTTAATCACTTTTATAATATTTAATTGTATTTTAAAGAATTATTCTTTAATTCTTAATTCAATTTAAAGGATGGATATTTAGCAGAAGTCTCTTTCTTTTCAGAGAGTTCTCTAAAGAGCGAGAAAAGGCCAAAGCTCGATGGCGATTTCCAGAAGCTCCGTGAGAAGCAGCAGTTGGAGGAGGATCTGAAGGGCTACCTGGACTGGATTACGCAGGCGGAGGATATCGACCCTGAGAATGACGACGAGGACTGGATGACGACAAACCTAGAAATCGTAAGTACGAAGCAGGGTTGCACCAGGGTAGGGAATCGATCTGGAATAGAGTTGTTTGTGAGAACTGTGTCCATGCATATTTAATATATTCATTTTCAAAACAAATGAGGACATTGAAATGTTTTAAGTGTTCCAATGATTGCTTTAATCTATACTTAATCTGAAAATACTTCCAAATCTTCCAATATGTCCACGCAAAACATTTTTTGTATAAAAAACACTGTGTATAATTATTTTGAATATATATAAATACACACACATGCATGTATATTTAAGAAAACAATATTATTTATATATAAAATATTTTTATATATAATAAATATCTATATATTATAAATCTATATACAGTATATACATGAAAATATTTCTTAAATATATACAAGCATGTGTGTGTATTTATATATTACATATAAACTAATTATTCACAGTGCACCCACATATATTATGTAAACACAAACTTTTATTTTGGATGCGATTAATCGCGATTAATCGTTTGACAGCCCTACTCACTTTCTACATATGCAAACAATCCTGAAATTTTAGAAACACTGTGTGGATTTTGGGTAATAGTCCCTGAAGAAACAAATTTGCCTATTGGATAGTTTTCTGTTTCTTTTTTCCATGTGAAAATAAACAGAAGCTCACCTTAAAAAATGACCTGTGCACATTGGTTGCCAAGTTCTAGTGGACAAAACCTTTGGAATAGGTTCATCCAGATATAAATCCTTAGTTCATATTACTGTATACTGCAGATGAAAACTCACCACAAACCAAACTCAAAGGGATGTTGTGGACGTTTGTGCTTGAACGTGGACTGGCTTTGCAGTCCTTATTAGGGATAAAATAAAACAGCAAACAGAAGCGGACCAAACCTCCTTGTGAGGATATTTCAATAAGAATACACATTTCAGAGAGCGAGATGTCTAAAAATGCCAGTTTTTTATGCTTAGTGTTTGTTTAGAGTAATTATAATTCAACTATGTTAAGAATAATAGATGCAAACGATAAGTTCTTGCTGGGATATACTGTGTGTGTGTGTATTTTTAATAGCCTGAGATTGTGTACTGAGATAAGATGGGAAAGGACTTTCACACATGTACAATATATTCAAATATAGCCTAATGCACATCTAGTGCCACAAAATAGAACTGCACCTCATTAATGCAACAATTATTTGTGTGTTTTGTATGAACAGTGATGTTTTATGTTAAGTGTTGGGTGTGACTCGCGTGCTCAATGATCAATGTTCAGGATGGAGAGGACTGGTGGCGTCTCTCTTTCAGTGTCTGTGAATGTGTCTTTGACTGTTTGAGTCTTGCTCTGTTGTTTTCAGGGAAGACCCATCGTTTACAGTACATCCGTGGAGCGGTGAAGAAAAAAAGCGGCTCTGCTTCGTAAGGCGTGTGCGTCTCGAATAGCAACCACGGGTTTACTTTTCGCGTCTGCATGGCAAAAGTGCAACAAGCCTCCCAGACCTTTATACTGACCCCTAACCCATCCTCACCCTCCAATCTGGGTACAGAGGGTGACGGGGTCTCCCTGCTCTGTTCTTTTAGATTTCTGAATGAGGATGATGGGCATGAAGATCTGAGAGTTTTGAAATTTTGGCCCACTGCTCTTTTGGGGTGGTAGAAGTTTGTTTTCTGTTTGAAATATCTGGACTTTTAGCATGTTATTGTTTTTTTTTTCTTTTTTCTCCAGGTATTTTAATCAGAATCAGATGCTTTGTATTACATTTCAGTCACACATTAGGCTCCTGTTCTGATCTGCATGTGATGCCTAGACAGAAACAGTTCTGCTGTGCACACCATGGTCCAGATGGTTCTGACTCTGAGATTGTGGTTTCTCTTTGACAGCCATTGTGAGACGTTCATGAGATAGGATGCAAAGTATTGTGGAATTTTTTTTTTTTTTTGGCTCATGTTGCCTCTCCCCATTGGTCTACGCTAGATTTGCATTAGTGTTAATGTCATTTTTATATATTTAATCAAACAAGAAGAAAAAATTACAAGAGTAACAATCATTTCCATCTGAAATACATTAATTTTCTAAATACATCATCAGCGTACTAATGATGCAATGTCACTGTTCGACATCTGTAATCTTCTCTCGGAATATTCGATCAAACATAATCCCATAATCCCATTTCCAAGGGTGGTGTATTCTGGTTGATAATGTTTTGTTTTTGTTTATCTGAGAAATAGAATTAGGGAAAAAAGGTCAGAGCCAATGAGAATGCAGCATGGAATTTAGAGCTCCTGCTTCGACCCCGCCCCCTGCGCATGTTAATGAGATGGAATTGTAGGCCTGCATGCTGATTGGTAGGTTAGAACTGTTTTGGCTGGCAACAGAATCTTTTACATGACAATCTTGGGTAAGTTTGTCAAACTGTTTTTTGTTTTCCCCCTTTTTTTATTTTTAAGGCCTAGTTTAATCAAGATTGATTCATAGGTTCAACACCCATAAAACTATACTAAGAGTATAGTATGTTGTAAGTATGTGTCTGTTGATGAAGTGTGGCATTTTATTCTTCGCAAGCACAATCAGGGTTCATGTTAAACGTTGAAGGTCACATCTGAGCATGGATATGGATGAAAAGTTGGCTTGGATGTTATCAGGACTGTCTGTTTATAAAGAACTGGCACAGTAACAACTATGTCTGTATGTTATAATTTACTTTTTTTTTAGGATTATTCCTTTTTTATTATTGCATATTGCTGACAACCAGCTTTATGATGCTTGCAGCATCATATGCATCATCTACAAAATTAGCTAGTCTCGGTTTCTAAGTGAAACTGCACAAAAATAGTGAAGAAAATATATTGTGATTGCTCGCATTTGACAGTTAGTAAGTTTTAATTTTGGACTCTGATCTAATCTTTGCTGTCAAAGTGTTCTTTACAGGTTGGAAGTCAGTTTCTTGTTTGTCAGTGCGTGTGTGAAACCAGCCTTTGATGAGCAATGAGTATCGTCTTTACTGGTAATTCATCTCTCTCTCTCCCTCTCTCTCTCTCTCTCTCTTAGTGAGTATGCCGGCCAGTGAAAATGAGTCAGTGAACACTGATAATGCTCCAGCTGGAGACATGGAAGGAGAGACCTGCTGTACCCGTATGGCGTAAGTCTCCACAGCATTACGTTCATCCTCTTTTCTCCTCTTGCTTCTGTTCTCCTTCCTGATCATCTCCTCTGCTTTTCTCTAATTCCTATATTCAATTTGCCCAAAGTTTAATCCTCTTCAGACGTATTCATTTCACTTTTCAGACATTTACAGAAAGCTCAGTTGTAAAGGTTGAGCTCTAGTTTTAAACGGAGTCCCAGGTTTTTGGCAGTAAACTGGCAGGCGAGGTCAGCATGGCCCAGTGGGCGGCTTCTGGCGCTCCCGTGATCTTCAGTGTCGTTTTCTCTCTGTGCATCTGTTGTTGTTGTCTGTTTTCCAGCTGATCTGCCCTGTCAGTGATCAGTGTTTTATGTTAAAAACACAGGAACACAATAGCCATAACAGTTATTACACATAAACATTCCCTCAGATATTCAAAATTGTTCACAGTTCACAGACTATTGAACAGTTAAATCAGAAGAACTGTTCAATGACTCACTAATGGGAATGTAAAGTTAAACGGAACAAAAATATATTCCTGTAAACTATAAGTCTTTGCTGAAACATCTAACTATCTATCTATCTATCTATCTATATCTATCTATCTATCTATCTATCTATCTATCTATCTATCTATCTATCTATCTATCTATCTATCTATCTATCTATCTATCTATCTATCTATCTATCTAACATCTATCTATCTAACATCTATCTATCTAACATCTATCTAACATCTATCTATCTATCTAACATCTATCTAACATCTATCTAACATCTATCTATCTAACATCCATCTATCTATCCATCTAACATCTATCTATCATCCATCTAACATCCATCTATCATCCATCTATCTATCTATCTATCTATCTATCTATCTATCTATCTATCTATATCTATCTATCTATCTATCTAACATCTATCTAACATCTATCTAACATCTATCTATCTATCTATCTAACATCTATCTAACATCTATCTATCTATCTATCTATCTATCTATCTATCTATCTATCTATCTATCTATCTATCTATCTATCTATCTATCTATCTATCTATCTATCTATCTATCTATCTATCTATCTATCTATCTATCTATCTATCTAACATCTATCTAACATCTATCTAACATCTATCTAACATCTATCTATACTATCTATCTATCTATCTATCTATCTTATCTATCTATCTATCTATCTATCTATCTATCTATCTATCTATCTATCTATCTATCTATCTATCTATCTATCTATCTATCTATCTATCTATCTATCTATCTATCTATCATATCTATCTATCTATCTATCTATCTATCATATCTATCTATCATCTATCTATCTATCTATCTATACATCTATCTATCTAACATCTATCTATCTAACATCTATCTATCTATCATCTATCTATCATCTATCTATCTATCTATCTATCTATCTATCTATCATCTATCTATCTATCTATCTATCTATCTATCTATCTATCTATCTATCTATCTATCTATCTATCTATCTATCTATCTATATCTATCTATCTATCTATCTATCTATCTATCTATCTATCTATCTATCTATCACCTATGGGTGTCACTCAGTTGCTCCTGCTCATCATCTTTTGTTCCACATGGGGGCGCTGTAAGAGTGATGATGTATGAGCAAGCCCACCTGACTGCCCCCCCAGTTCTACTGTCTCTGTGGAAACACTGTCCTTCATGATGTCGTGTCTGTTCTGAATGTATAATACATTCTGTTTTCCATTCCAGAAATAGGATCTCCAAATCCAAATTCAGGTTAGTACATTACATACCGTCTGAAGGCGAGGCTGCCTCTCATATATATGTGTGTGTGTGTTGTGTTTTGATGCCAGTGTTGTTTTGATCATCAGCGGTTGCCCTCTAATCAGTGGCTGCACATCCATTAGTTCAGAATTATTCAGACTTGTTTGCTATAGATGCCAAAATAATTCAGAGCAGCAGAATTTCAAATCACTGCCAGTTGAAACACACAGTTATGTTTAGTGAAAGTGCATTTAATGAATACTGAAAGGATATTTATCCCAGCTGGTAAGAATGGCGGGTTGAAGAATCAGGTGGCACATACTTTAAATTGTGAACTTTTTATATTACATTCTTTGTCTCTCATCTCTCTGTGTTTGTTTTTGCAGTCGATATTCACGCCGGTGGAATTGGTTATGCCGACGCAAGTGCCGCGGCAGCAGTGAAGTCAAATGTGTTCTACTGGCTGGTGATATTCCTGGTATTTTTGAACACACTTACCATTGCCTCAGAGCACCATCAGCAGCTAGACTGGCTCACCAATGTTCAAGGTACTCAACATTACAATACTGCACATATTTCAAAATACAATACTAAAATACTAGCCTGGCTAACGACCAGGCTCTGGCTACTTGCACCACATGCACAATTTCTCGTATTTGAGGCGTGGTTTACGAATGCCCGGCGATGTTTATTGGGTGCTAGGAATGTCTATCAAATGCTGTACTGTAGCTCATAGCCAATCGTTTCAATTAGAAAAACACAAGTATTAAGTACAGTTTAACATAGATGTTGAAGTTGTTATTTGCATTGGAAATTGTTTACTAGGGTCAGTAAGAATTTTTATTTAATTTTTTTGGGGAAAAATAAGAAATCAATACTTCTATTCATCAAGGATGAGTTACATTGATCAAAAGTTACAGTAAAGACATTTATAATGTTAGAAAAGATTATATTTTGAATAAATGCTATTCTTTGAACTTTCTATTCATCATAGAATGTTTGAAAAAAAGTTTTTTGAGCATAAAATCGTCATATTAGAGTGATTTCTGAAGGATCATGTGACACTGAAGACTGGAGTAATGATGCTGAAAATTCAGCTTTTTTTCAGAAGAATAAATTACAATTTAATATATATTAAAATAGAAAACAATCATTTTAAATTGTCATAATATTTCACAATATTACTGTTGTTGTTGTTTTTTGTTTAAAAAATGCAGCCTTGGTGAGCAGAAGAGACTTCTTATAAAAACATTAAATGATCTTAAACTTTTGACCGGTAGTGTATATAGAAAGTTCCAAAGAACAGCTTTTATTTCAATTGATAAATCCATTGTAATATTATTAATGTCTTTAATGTCATTTCTGATCACGTTAATGTCTTCTTGCTGAATAAAAAGTATTAATTTCATAAAAAAAAAATCTTAATGACTCTTTACTGAAACTTTTGAATTTGTATAAATCTTAAAGTGAATGGATGTTGTTTATGTGCCTACAGATATCGCCAATAAGGTGTTGCTTGCTCTTTTTACCGGTGAGATGCTGCTGAAGATGTACAGCCTGGGCCTACAGGCCTATTTCGTCTCCCTTTTTAACCGCTTCGACAGTTTTGTGGTGTGCGGTGGGATTATGGAGACCATCCTGGTGGAGACAAAGATCATGTCACCCTCTCGGCATCTCTGTGCTGCGCTGCGTACGTCTGCTCCGCATCTTCAAGATCACCAGGTATGTGTTCGAGACGTGTGTGTGTTTAACTAGTTATGGTGTGTGACTTTGTATTAATTCTGACTGTCCATTCTCAGGTACTGGAACTCTCTCAGTAATCTGGTTGCGTCTCTACTGAATTCAGTGCGTTCGATCGCGTCCCTGCTTCTGCTGCTCTTCCTGTTCATCATCATCTTCAGTCTGCTTGGAATGCAGCTCTTTGGTGGCAAGTTCAACTTCGATGAGACGCGCCGCAGCACCTTTGATAATTTCCCCAGTCTCTCCTCACCGTCTTTCAGGTTCTGCCACTGTCTGAATCTCAGCACATGTGTCATTAAACATGACCCATGTGTGACATGAATTTATTTTGTGATTGTAGATCTTAACCGGTGAGGACTGGAACTCTGTGATGTATGATGGCATCATGGCGTATGGAGGGCCCTCCTTTCCTGGCATGCTCGTTTGCATTTATTTCATCATCCTCTTCATCTGTGGAAACTGTATCCTAAAAAAAACCCCACTTGTTTCTAATCTTCTAAATCTGATAGTTCTGTTCCTGGATGTTCCTGAACTCTAAACAGACATCCTCCTGAATGTCTTCTTGGCCATTGCCGTGGACAACCTAGCAGACGCAGAGAGTCTGACATCAGCACAGAAAGAGGAAGAGGAGGAGAAAGAGAGGAAGAAACTGGCCAGGTTCAGTGACTCAGTTCATAAAAGTGCAGTGCTTTTAGATGGTCTGAGGGCCTATTAAACATTCCTATGAGGATTTCCTGTCTCTCGCTTAATGAGCTCATTAAGGCTGTATCGGTTATGACTTCATTAGGAAGTGAAGTATCATTTTACAGAAGTGTTTTTGCCCCTCTGAAGAGCTGTAAATACAGGTGCTTAGTGGGACAGTGGAGCTGCACACACATTTATGACGTGATTTCTGTCTTACAGAACGGCTAGTCCCGAGAAGCGCCAGAACTCTGAGAAACCACCTCTGGAGGATAAAAAGAAAGAGGAAAAGATTGAACTAAAATCCATCACTTCTGATGGAGAGACACCAACTGCCACCAAGGTCACTAGCAGGAGGCAGAGAAACACAAAATAAAGCAAAAATAGGAATATAGTGCACACCCTAGAGTGAAATCAAAAACATGTTAAAATCACTTATGTTCAAAATATTGTTTGGATTAATTGATAGTCCCAGTAGTACATTCTGAAAGCACCACACACTGAATTTATATTTGTTTCTGAATATTAAGACGATAAAGGAGAAAGTTAATTAACATAATCTCAATGCGTTCTAATATGTAAAGAAGACAACAACGGACCACACACACAAATATGCAGGTTTTACATTTAGATGCACAGGGACCTTATGTTTAAATACATCTATTATTAAAGATAATTCTTCAAAATGATTGTCTAGTTAGGTTTTTTGGGATTAATTCGCATTTTCCAGTAATTTGGGCGAAAAAAAATAAAATAATTTTAATTATAATATTATTATCTCCAAAATCAAATCTTTATCCTGCGCACAGCCTAGAGTGACTTCTAGTGATATTTGTTTATTGTGGAAAAATTACATACAAATCATACACACATGCATTAATACACAGCTATTTACAGATGCAATGGGACTTTGTAGGTGTTATACAATAATTAATTATTATGTTGTAATAATTATTAGGGCTGTCAAACGATTAATCACGATTAATCGCATCCAAAATAAAAGTTTGTGTTTATATAATATATGTGGATGCACTGTGTATAATTATTTTGTATATATATAAATACACACACATGCGTGTATATTTAAGAAAAAAATATTATTTACATATAAAATATTAAAATTTATATATACTATAAAGTATATATAAATCTATATACAGTATATACATGAAAATATTTCTTAAATATATACAAGCATGTGTGTGTATTATATATATATATATATATATATATATATATATAATAATAATTATACACAAGCATGTGTGTGTATTTATGTATATAAAATAATTATACACAGTGCATCCACATATATTATATAAACACAAACTTTTATTTTGGATGCGATTAATCGTTTGACAGCCCTAATAATTAATTCTTCTAATGAATAGGTTTATTCATTAATTTCCTTTTATATTAATTTGTTGGGTAAAAAGTATTTATAATATTAATTAATAATAAAACTATAAGATTATTACTATTAATAATCATTGTAAAATGGCATAATGATTAATATTAAAACATTTTTAAAATGGTTTGCTTCTCTGAGTTTAGATCAACATAGATGAGTACACGGGGAGGAGAACGAAGAGAAGAATCCATATCCTGTGAACGATTTCCCAGGTGTGTTAAAAATACATTTATAAAAAAAACAAGGAAACTGACAGAAGTAATTCCACAGAAGAGCCCAGGCCTGTTTTATTCAGCTCTGGGAGCACTCGATGTGAATTGTGTTTTAGTTGAGAAAAGATCTTCTCCACTGTTGATTTCCCAGCCCATGTCACCTTCACTAGATGATGTGGGTCATTAGAGTGATACGAAGACTGTTGAGGAATGATGCAGTTAGTGGATTGTTTTTTTTCTTCCAAAAACTCTCTTTTGTCTGTTCTTTCTAGCAGGAGCGGAGGACGAGGAAGAGCCAGAGATGCCAGTAGGTCCTCGTCCACGTCCACTCTCCGACATTCAGCTGAAGGAGAAGGCCATCCCCATGCCAGAAGCCAGAGCTTTCTTTATTTTCAGCCCCAGTAACAAGTATGAAATGCACATACACACACCTATAGACCTTGATTTTCAATGGGTTATGTCACTCGGTATGTATTTTACAGTCCACACTTGAAAATGTCTCTCTCTCATGTCTCTCTCTTCTGTAGGTTCAGGGTTTTGTGTCATAAGATTGTAAACCACAACGTCTTCACCAATTTAATCCTGTTCTTTATACTGCTGAGCAGCATTTCACTGGCAGCGGAGGACCCAGTGAAGAATGACTCATTCAGGAATCAGGTACACGCAAACACACACTGACATATACATCATATCTGTAGTGCTGCTGTTACGAGGCTTTGATATGTGCATGTCTCACTTTGTCTCTGCTAGATTCTAGGCTATGCAGATTATGTGTTTACAGGAATCTTCACCATAGAGATCATATTAAAGGTAAATGTACATGTAAAGGTGAATGTGTCCCTGTTCATTTCATGCTAATAATATCTTTCGTACTATAACCTTCTCATGAGTTTCTTTCATACTCATCTAATTCCTCGCTGTCTCTCCATTTGTCTGCTCTTCCTCTCAGATGACAGCGTATGGAGCGTTCCTACATAAGGGTTCATTTTGTCGAAATTATTTTAATATTTTGGATCTGGTGGTGGTCAGTGTGTCTCTGATCTCCTCTGGAATTCAGTAAGTACTTTTTTCCAAACTAACGGACAAAATAACCAGTACTACTGCTTCTCATGTCACAAATAACCTATCCAGTGCAACCCTTTTTAATATCTATGTCCAATCAAATACTATTCAGTTCATGTCCAGCCTATGATCCACTAGTTGTAGAACCCAAGTGTCATTTATTAATACTTTTTTAGGTGTAGGCCATTTAGAACTTGTATGACCACATTGGCTTGTCCTTACGAATCTCAGTAAGTGGCTATTCAAGGCTATTCAAAAAGTGTCAATTGATACAGTGTCACTTTGTGGTAAAAAATTATAATGGAAATTGAAACGATGCCTTGGCAACTAATACAATTAAAAAAGTTTAAGTACTAAAATAAAAACTGAAATAAAGATAATTTAAACACAAATTAAACTAATATACTAGGGCTGTGCAAAAATTAATTGCGATTAATCGCATCCAAAATAAAAGTCTGTGTTTACATAATATATTTGTGTGTGCTGTATATAATTATTTTGTATATATAAATACACACACATGCATGTATATATTTAAGAAAATGTGTTATTCATATATAAAATATTTATATTTATATAATATAGATTATGTATTTATATATATATATATATATATATATATATATATATATATATAGAGAGAGAGAGAGAGAGAGAGAGAGAGAGAGAGAGAGAGAGAATTTAAGCGCAAACAATTCTTAAATATATACATGCATGAATAGGTATTTATATATACAAAATAATTATATACAGCACACACAAATATATTATGTAAGCACAGACTTTTATTTTGGATGCAATTTACTTTTGCACAGCCCTATAATATACATGAAAGCTAATCAAAAATATTAATAAATATTATAATAGTTTACAAATAATGTTAAAATAAATAACACTGGGCCAATAAAGATGCTGTCTGTTCCAAATTTCTAGCACTAAATTAATTAGCATCCTATGGTAGGAGGTCAGCAACGACATTTAAATATAAATCCTTAATCTAAATTAAAACTAAATCCCGACTGTAAATGAAACCCTGTTGCACACTTTCTATTTTTTTATATTTTTGTATATTTTAATATTATTATAAAACAAAACTTTTAACTGTATTTATGTTTAATCTATACATTTAAATGGTCATATCCAGTGTAATTAAGATTAATATGGAGTTGCATTTCTCACCTCCCCTGCTGTCCGTGGGAATCTGCATCTCTGTATGGTGTTGTGTGTAGGTCACATGATTAGTAATTAGCCAGTCTGATTGGTGGTGCTAAACTGTGTGCTGTGATTCACAGGTCAAGTGCCATTAATGTAGTGAAGATTCTCAGAGTGCTGAGGGTATTGAGGCCCCTGAGAGCAATCAACAGAGCCAAAGGCCTCAAAGTGAGTCTCTCTCTTTTTATTCACAGAACATTTGCACAAAAAACTGTCCAGACCAATGCTTTTCATGTATTGTGATGGATGTGATGAACATTTATTTTAATTGAGAGCTTTATTTGCATCCACAGCATGTGGTCCAGTGTGTGTTTGTAGCCATCCGCACCATTGGGAATATCGTCATCGTCACCTCTTTGCTGCAGTTCATGTTTGCCTGTATTGGTGTTCAACTCTTTAAGGTAAGTTCTGCTGACTCTCAACTCATAAACGTGATTTAAAAAAAAAAAGTATTATTATGGAACCCAGCTGTTGTGTTGTATGTGCTGTTGTCACACACAGTCAATGTGTGTGAAATTGTGAACTAATGTTTGTTTTCTAGGGCAAATTCTACTACTGCACAGACACCTCTAAACAGACACAGGCTGAGTGCAGGTAACGTCCCTGTGTCTTTGCCTGCAAATATGTACATTTACAGTTAAAAAAGCTCAATGCCAATTCATATGTATGTGTACACTGTGTGTGTTTGTGTTACAGGGGGTCATACATATTGTACAAGGATGGGAATGTTGGGAAGCCGGAGAAAGCTCTGCGTTCATGGGAGAATAGTGATTTCAACTTTGATGATGTTCTGCAGGGCATGATGGCTCTGTTTGCCGTGTCTACTTTTGAGGGTTGGCCAGCATACGATACACAAACTCACGGACACTTACTCATATGCTCACAGACATACTTAACATACACTATATATCAAAATTTTATTTTAAAATAAGCGTTTCTATTTTAACCCTTGTGCATCCTTATGGACATTTTCGTTTTTTGATCACTTTGCCTGTGTTAAAGCTAACTGCAAATAATTTGGCACAGGTGTGTATTTTTATTGGAATTTTAATATTTCACCGTCATTTTCTTAAAAAATACTTTTTGCATTAGGTACAAAAAATACTTCCTCTCAGCGCCTTTTGGACAAAAATGTCCCCATTGAAACCCATTAAAATGGCAATTTTTAATCCCTGGTTCAGTTAACTATAAAATTATGCAATCTTTGTTAAGAGGCTTTCATTCTGATGGCAAGGCTTCAAAATTATTTTTTTTAACTTTTTTTATCACATGGTGCCATTTTTTTATGTTTGGCCTATAAAACATATATCGCTTTATTCCTGTTTTCTGCTTCGGCATATTATAGAGCCAACTGGATAAATTATGCAACGATATTTGTGTGGGTGTGTTGGTATGGATGTCAGAGTGTGGTTAGTATGTGTGTTATAAAAAATATGTGTGTGTGTGTGCGCATGTGTGTGTGTTAATACTTAGAGAGAAAAACTGCAAATAACAAATCCAATCACTGTGAGCACCAGTGGGGTTTTGCTGGCACCCAATGGGGAAAATATGTTACTACGCCCAAACAAACTGTTACCGAAAGCTCATTTTTTGAGATATCATCCTCAAATTTGGAACACAACCTATTTAGATTTTTGGCTTTGATTTTATTGCTGTTTTGAGTTCAACCTGATTTATAAAATATATATATTTTTTTAAAAAATGTATAAGTAATTTCATAAACTTACTTACTTATATACCTTTTTGGGGATTTACTTATTATAATTTTTTTTTATTTCAGCAATAATCTGCGAAGGGTCTTCTTTAAAATTATAGCAAACTTAAGTCTGTTCTCCGAACATTTTTGTCCTCAATGTAACTATGTGTAACTTTTTTTAATTGATGCACAAGGGTTAATATATATTATTCAAGTGAACAGTCTGTAATTATAATTATATATATATATATATATATATATATATATATATATATATATATATATATATATATATATATATATATAATTATTATTATTTATTTTATTATTATTATTCAAAACACTGACAGGAACTTCTCTGTCCTCCCACAGGCTCCTCTACAGAGCCATTGACTCCCATACAGAGGATGTTGGCCCGATCTACAACTACCGGGTGGTCATCTCTATATTCTTCATCATCTACATCATCATCATCGCCTTCTTCATGATGAGACATATTTGTAGGTTTCGTGATCGTGACATTTCAGGAGCAGGGAGAGCAAGAGTACAAAAACTGTGAGCTGGACAAGAACCAGGTATACTGATAACAATAAATCAGAGTGAATATTTTTGATAATTGTTGAAATTATAGTATTTCTTAAGGAATACAGAGAGTGTAACTCTGATTATATATGTCCATATGTTTCTGTGTGTGTGTACAGCGTCAGTGTGTGGAATATGCCCTGAAGGCTCGCCCCCTGCGCAGGTACATCCCCAAGAACCCGTATCAGTACAAGGTTTGGTACGTGGTGAACTCCACCTACTTTGAGTACCTGATGTTCACCCTCATTCTTCTCAATACCATCTGCCTGGCCATGCAGGTCAGTACACGCAGGAAGCTCACTAATGCACACAGACAAATTCACAAATCTTTTTTTTGATTAATTTTGTTGTTTGTAGCATCATGGTCAATCTCAGTCCTTCAACAAAGCCATGAATATCCTCAATATGTTGTTCACCGGCCTCTTCACTGTGGAAATGATCCTCAAACTCATCGCCTTCAAACCAAGGGTACGTCCTGCTTGTTTTTATGTATTATATATTATAAAAAAAATAATTAAGCAATGAATTTAGATTTATTATTAGGCTTTTGTGTCCATGAAATACTCAAATTCAAGTCTTTAAAATGAAATTATGTATTTTTTTGAGATATTTAGACTATGAGCTAATCCAGCATGCATTGTTTAGTATTTTATTATCAGTGCTTTTGTGTTTTTTTGCTGTGTGCCATTTAATAACCAATTTTTGCAGCCGTCCTCCAGGCTAGATGTTTTCTGTTCATTTGCTTATGTTTTTATTTGTTTTGTTTTTGTTTTGTTTTATCAAAAATGCAGTTTATAGTGGATAACTCTGCTTATCACCAGAAATGTCACGTTTCACTTATTTACCCTATATGGCTTTAACTACAACCACTAGCTTTGCCCCAGATGATGACTGAGATAAATGTAATGTAAAATGATAGTCTCTCTCATGCTCTTCTTCAGAAATGAGATACATCGCCTGCCTTAAGACATCAGACAGCCAGTAATTCCATCAGTTAGCGTTTAAAGAGCTTTATTTCATGCATAACTTGGCAGCCATTTCCAGTCCGTTAAAAGTTTCCTGCCCTATTAAGTACAAATCAAATATTGTAAAGATGGTGTCAGTAGAGATGCCAGCCGCTCAGAATTACTCACAGGAAGAAGCCATCTTTTCCCAGTATACAATTCCCAGAGCATCAAGACAAATCTAAGAGCTTTTTCATGTGGAAATGGATATATATGTAATGAGTAATTTCCTGAAAGTCTGGATGAGCTGATTTTGTTGTGCTGAATTGTGATTGGCTAATGAGAATTTGGGATGTTGACTGTGCTCATGCATCATGGGTACGGGCAGCGCTAGTTATGGTCAAGTCTGCCTCTCTAACTGCCCTCTCTCACCCCTCACCCCACCTTCCCCTCGTCCTGTGTAGGGTTACTTTAGTGACCCCTGGAATGTTTTTGACTTCCTCATCGTAATTGGCAGCATTATAGACGTCATTCTGAGTGAGATCAACGTAAGTACATCGCCACCTCTCTATCTTTCTCTCTCTCTCACCTTTTTCTCTCTTTTGCTCTCCTGTCCATCTCTGCTGTCTTTCATTCCCCTGTGCTTCCTGCCATTCTCTGCTCCTGCTATCTCCTCCAACTCTTCATTTCCTGTTCCTCTGGCAAGATGGCTTCTGTGGCAGGTCGCCCTCTGGTGGTGAGAGGTTTATTTAGGGCACACAGCGCGCAAGAATGGTTTCGAACAGGAGCGTTTCTCGGTAGGCCAGTGAATAAGAGAGAGCGAACGTTTGTATTCATCTTCCAGGCCGTGATGTATATTCTTTTGCTGTAACTAACAGTCACACCTGAACTAACCCAGGAGTCCCGGCCATTCTTTTCAGGGTGGTTTTGATGGATGTTTGACTGCTGTTGTGGAGCATGACAGGTCCCAGGTCATCATGGGATTCTCTGATTTTGTTTTGATTTCTTCACCCGTCATTTGATTTTATGATTTTTTTCCTCATGTCTTCTGTGAGTTAAATGTTCATGTGTAACTGTTTTCTTCCTTATTTTCTCCTCTCTCCTTTTCTTTTTCATTTTTTCCGTCCAGCATTATTTTGTTGATGCATGGAACACCGTTTGATGCCCTTATTGTAGTGGGTAGTGTTGTTGATATAGCCATCACAGAGGTTAACGTAAGTAATCTCTCTCTCTAAATCTGCCTGCCTGCACCCCCATAACCCTCCCACACTAACAAAGATGGAGTTGCTTTAACCCTCCACCCGCACACATAGGCATGAATGACCTTGTATAGCTCTCAGGGTGATATATTCTGGCTTTCAATCAAATCGTTTTGCCAGTCAGTTACATTAAGATGGTCAGGCTTATCAATGTTGCCCATAATTCAATAAATTCTGATAAATGTTTTACTGTTGTATCAATTCATAAACCTTCAAACTCATTTGGACAGAAGAGCCCAGTTTCCCCCTCCATATTGGTATTAATACTTAAATTATATTGTCAACCAATTTAGATCTGGTACAGACTTGTTGTATGTGTGTAAACAACAAAAGCGCATATGAGGTCAACGTTTTTCTCTCGAATTTGAATGTGGTTTTAAATGATGAATATTCTGGAAGATTGGCTGGGTTTCACCTGAATCATCACTTGTAAAATGTCAAATTCATGATTTGTTTTTAAATAAATCTGTAGTTAAAACTAGTTACAGGTGCACTACCTTTCAAAAGTTTGGTTTGATACTCAAGAAACATTTCTCATTAATATCTATGTTGGAAACAGTTGTGCTGCTTAGTATTTCCGTGGAAACTGTGATGCTTTTCATGAAAAGAACAGCATTTATTTGTAACTTTATAAATGACTTAACTTTAACAATTCAACAAGGATGCATCAAATTTGTCAAAAGTGATCCCAAACTTTTGAGTGGTAGTGGTTTTATCTGTTACTATTTATTCTAAAAAGCATATGCTTGAAGGCAGATGCACATTGACTACAAGACTACAGGTCCATGTGTTTTTTTTTAGTTTACTTTGAGTTAAAGATTTGAGCTCTTTGATCAAAAGGAATATTTGAAGGTAGTTTATGATTGACAGCAGTTGTGCCGGAGATATACCCCTGTTTTGCTATACACATCCATTTCAGCACTGACTGGGTTTGATTTGGTTGGAGTTTTCTCTTCATTCGAGCATCTGATTTGATAAAAAGGCATGACCTTTGTCCCCAGCATTGTGTTTGGATTGTTTGGTTTTTCCCCCTTATTTTCCTTTGAGAAAACTCTGAGCACTTTTTTCTCATGCTTCATTAACCCGTTAATTAATCTGATTAGTGATCTGAAATGAAACTGATGAATCCGTGCTGATAGCCAGTCCCTCCTCTCAGTGCTACAAGGAGATTAGAGTGAAACCGGACGACTCTGTTCTCCCTTAGAAAAGCGTTAATGCAACCCCTCCTCCCCCTGAGGCCGCTCTGCTCCTCTCAGTGCTTTGTCCTCCCTGCCTGTTGGAGGCGCAGTCTGATTCGCGGTGTCTGATTGGACAGAAGCGGGGGTGGAGAGATGGGAGTGTTTGCCAGCTCTGTCTTGCTGACGATGCCACATTGCATCCTTCTCTATGAATGCCTCTTCTTTTCTGTCTCTCTGTTCTGCATTTTCCTCCCCTTTTTCAGTGTTTTTTTTCTTCTGTCTCTTCTCTCTTTCTTCTTCGGTACTCTTGTACACCCACATAGCATTCTGTGTAGGCCTGCTCCCTGTGTCATTAGCTGTTGGCTGACTGATACAACCACAATCACTGACATTAAATGGCTAAAACGCATTTCAGAAAACTCCTATTGACCAACCAGGGGGAATCTCATGAAATGTCCTGATTGTATTTTACCTCAAAAAGAAAGATATAGTAATGTTTGTTTTATTTATATATGTGTGTGTATATATATATATATATATATATATATATATATATATATATATATATGACAATATTGGAAAATAAATAAAAAAAATTAAAATAAATAAAATAAATCTCCATAATTTTCTTTATATATATATATATATATATATATATATATATATATATATATATACACACTCACCGGCCACTTTATTAGGTACCCCATGCTAGTAACGTGTTGGACCCCCTTTTGCCTTCAGAACTGCCTCAATTCTTCGTGGCATAGATTCAACAAGGTGCTGGAAGCATTCCTCAGGGAGTTTGGTCCATATTGACATGATGGCATCACACAGTTGCCGCAGATTTGTCGGCTGCACATCCATGATGCGAATCTCCCGTTTCCACCACATCCCAAAGATGCTCTATTGGATTGAGATCTGGTGACTGTGGAGGCCATTTGAGTACAGCGAACTCATCGTCATGTTCAAGAAACCAGTCTGAGATGATTCCAGCTTTATGACATGGCGCATTATCCTGCTGAAAGTAGCCATCAGAAGTTGGGTACATTGTGGTCATAAAGGGATGGACATGGTCAGCAACAATACTCAGGTTGGCTGTGGCGTTGCAACGATGCTCAATTGGTACCAAGGGGCCCAAAGAGTGCCAAGAAAATATTCCCCACACCATGACACCACCACCACCAGCCTGAACCGTTGATACAAGGCAGGATGGATCCATGCTTTCATGTTGTAGACGCCAAATTCTGACCCTACCATCCGAATGTCGCAGCAGAAATCGAGACTCATCAGACCAGGCAACGTTTTTCCAATCTTCTATTGTCCAATTTCGATGAGCTTGTGCAAATTGTAGCCTCAGTTTCCTGTTCTTAGCTGAAAGGAGTGGCACCCGGTGTGGTCTTCTGCTGCTGTAGCCCATCTGCCTCAAAGTTCGACGTACTGTGCGTTCAGAGATGCTCTTCTGCCCACCTTGGATGTAACGGGTGGTTATTTGAGTCACTGTTGCCCTTCTATCAGCTCGAACCAGTCTGGCCATTCTCCTCTGACCTCTGGCATCAACAAGGCATTTCCGCCCACAGAACTGCCGCTCACTGGATGTTTTTTCTTTTTCGGACCATTCTCTGTAAACCCTAGAGATGGTTGTGCGTGAAAATCCCAGTAGATTAGCAGTTTCTGAAATACTCAGACCAGCCCTTCTGGCACCAACAATCATGCCACGTTCAAAGTCACTCAAATCACCTTTCTTCCCCATACTGATGCTCGGTTTGAACTGCAGGAGATTGTCTTGACCATGTCTACATGCCTAAATGCACTGAGTTGCCGCCATGTGATTGGCTGCTTAGAAATTAAGTGTTAACGAGCAGTTGGACAGGTGTACCTAATAAAGTGGCCGGTGAGTGTATATATTATATAATGTTATAAAGAAAATTATGTAAAAGTAAATAAATAAATATTTAATGTAAAAATAACTTTGAGGTAGTATTTGCTGCATTTTATTTATGCTTATATGAAAATAAATTAAAATAAATCTCCATAATTTTCTTTATAACTATATATATATATATATATATATATATATATATATATATATATATATATATTATGTAATGTTATAAAGAAATTTATGTAAAAGTAAATAAATAAATATTTAATGTAAAATAAATTTGAGGTAGTATTTGCTGCATTTTATTTATGCTGAAATGAAAATAAATAAAATAAATCTTCATAATTTTCTTTATAACATAATTTATTTTCATTTAAGCATAAAGAAAATGCAACAAATACTACCTCAAATTAATTTTTGCATTAAATATTTAGTTATTTATTTATTTAGAATGAATTAATGCATCTAAAGTTTATCATTATTATTATCTTTGGGGAAAGTGGGTTTAAATGTGCATAAATTAAATACAACATGCATAAGGCAAATACCACCATGGTTTATATGTTTATGTTAAGTACTAAATTTATTTAAAATAAATATTTATTTAAAATATAAACAAGACATTTATTTTCGTGATATTCACCCAAGACCTGAAGTTATCATTGAGTGTCAGCCGGCCGATTGGCATGATTGTAACCTCCAGGGGGCAGCGTTTACCAGTGTGTGCCAAATCTTTATACTTGTGCAATGTGAGATAATATCTGTGATATGGAACAGTCCTCTGAAAGTGGCTCTGTGTGGAGATTTGATCATGATAACTGTCTCACAGATGCACATTTGGAACAAGTTACCGATTTGACCCAATTCTGTAATGTGTGTGCTACATGCATGGTTGGGGTTGCCAGATCCTCTGCAGTTCTACCTCAACAACATCGATTAAATAATCGAATTGTCATTGACAATAAAAACATGAAAATATAACAGACAGTCATTGCAGCCTATCGTGGCACTGCAGAGGATTTAGAAATCAGTCTCTCTGCATGTAGAAATTCAACACACACCTACATACAGTCACACATACAGTTACTGCATCACACACCGTGATAGACCTTATGAGAGATTCTTGACTTGGGTCGTGAGAGATGTCAAATCTGTGCATGTGTCTGCGTGTGTCACCAATCCATCCTCCAGTCTGCGGCTGCAGAACAGCGTATGGCTCCTCCTCACACGGACCATGTGCTGTAGCCCCTCAGCTGGCAGAAAGACAGATGTGCTATGAGGCGTCTCCCCTGCAAAAGACCCTACTCTAAAACACACTGACTGACACTTTCCCACACACACACACACACACACACACACACACACAGGTGTACAGTGGGTGGTTGGCGTTGCTATAGCTTTCATCTGTCTGTCTTTCTTTGAAGCCAGCTGACCTCTCCTCCTCTCCCCCCTCCTCTGTGGTAAGACCAATGGTACGGACCAACGGTAACCAAAACCCCACCTCTCATTCCACCCCATCACCAACTGTCAATCACCACCTGTCATTCACCACGTGACTTCGGCATGAACGCACATGCTCTCTCTCATCACTGTGGCATTGGGCAGGCACGTGTATATGCTGGTAGTGTGTCCATTGCCTCGACCTCTCCCCTCCCCTAGGCTGCGATGCCTGTCACTGGTGCGCTGTAGTCACATGGTCATCGCTCTCTCTCTGTGTGGTCCAGTGTCGGCCTCTGCTGGTCAGCTCTGATGTGACAGTTCACCATCTGTGTGGCAGAGCTCTGAAATAAGCTGGGGGCTTGTGAAAGACGATTTCCTGTGCGATGTCCATATGCATGAAGCTTTTTCTCAGTTTTGCTTGGTTTGTTTGATGTGTTTTTACAGGGCATGTGTGTGCAGATGTAGGTATTAGACATTTTTAGAGGTGCACTGAGTCATTCTTTGTGTTGTGCTTACACTGACACCTAGTGGTGTGGATGCATTAAATAGTATCAAAGTAAAATTTTACCAGCCAATGCCATTGATTTGAAGAAATGCACTATTCGCTGTCATGCATATCAAATATTTTCCATGAGTTAAAGTGTCAGATAACAGGGGTCTTGTTAAGATTTGGTTGGTCAGTGGATTTCACGCTGGCAAAATAAAACCGCTTTTTCGGTGACCGATATGATTGCTGGCTTTATTCGATATATTTGTTGATTTACTTAAATATTAACACATTTTTAAAACTACAAATGAATTTCTATTTGTAAAGCTATTTTAATGAGAAAACACTGAGTGCACCTTTAAAACAGCGAGCAGCAATTGTATGTATATATTTAGATATTTAAAATTTTAAAGGGTGTACAAATGACTATGCCCATTCCCGCCACATAAGGGAAAAAAAAGTCACGTAAATCTAATTATGACATAAAATGTTTAAATTATGTCATTATGATGTTCTAAGTCAACATTATGATACTAAAGGCCAATTTATACTTCTGCGTAGGGTGCGTGCAGCAGGTACGGCGTAGCATACGCACAGACGCGTACCATACTGCGTACCCTTTGCCGTAGCCTGACGCGCACCTCCTCAAAAATGTAACTACACAATGACGCTGGACCACAAGATCTGTGATTGGTCGGCTTGGTGGCATCGCATTTCCTTCTACGCATTTCCGCACGTACCATCTCCTTCGACGTCTTCTCTCGTTTCTGCCTTTTAGTTTTAATAATTTCACTAAAATTAACTGTTTTTTCACCTCAATAAGCTCCCACTCCAACATGATCCGCTTTCTTTCAGTCGCCATTGCTTGTAGTAACCTAGACGAGGAATCTAAACACAGTGGAACATTAAAACCCTCCGCCGCCAACTAGCGTTTCGGAGCAGTACTGCAGAGCAACCAAGACCTGAACGCAGAAGTATAAATGCTCACGATGGCATCGCCTACATGCTTGAGCCGAACGCGTGACACTACGGCATAACCCTCGACGGAGAAGTATAAATTGGCCTTAACTTGCTCATTTATAAGATAAAAATCGACATACTAAGTCGACATACATAATTATGGGATAAGTGAGAATTATGATGTCATAGTGGCCGTCATTTTGACTTTTGTCAGCGTTGGTCATAAATATGACATTTTATTTCATAATTTCAATTTTTATCTTATAATTAAAAAACAATCTGCTCATGATTAGGACTTTTGATCTCATATGACTTACTGTCTCCTAATTTTTGCTTTTTTTGTCATAATTATGACTTACCAAAGTATGATGGTTTTTTTCTCATGTGGCGGAAATGTGCCATGATGTATATTAAAGGACGAGATAAATGTTAAGCCTGTGTGTTCTAATATCTTCTGTAATACAGTGATATGCTTCCATGTCAGGTTAGTGCTGTAGAGTATATTATATTTGATTAGCTAGAAATATTATTACTTCAGGGGTTTTGTGCATTGTGATGGACATCTATTAATGCTTTGCATCCATTTGGAAAATTGTCATTTTTTCATAAAGCCACCAGACATCCAATGTGTCTCTGTAGTGTGCTATTGGTGGAAGTGTTTAACATGCTGTAGTAGACATATTAAATTTGTATGTGTGTCACCTTGAATTGTTCTTGGTGGTGTACAGATGGTTGAGTGTGTGTGTGTGTGTGTGTGTGTGTGTGTGTGCCTCCCCATGAACACTCTTGTATCCGTAATATGTTTGTATCTGTCATGCTGAAAAAGGGACTTCAAAACACTGAAGATAACGCAAGGATCTCAATCACGTTCTTTCGGCTGTTCCGCGTGATGAGGCTGGTGAAGCTCCTGTCTCGGGGAGAGGGCATTCGGACGCTACTCTGGACATTCATTAAATCCTTTCAGGTGAGAAAGACTTGGTAAAAAAAATTGACTAATAGGTCATTCAGGTCAACAAGTGAAAAGGAACAGAAAGTGGCCTTATATATTCCTTTATTGCTTTGTATATTTAATAATTCCTTTTGTTTCCCCCTTTTCCATCTCCCTCTCTTTGCTCACAGGCTCTTCCCTATGTTGCTTTGCTGATCGTAATGTTGTTCTTCATCTATGCCGTCATTGGGATGCAGGTCAGACCCGGCTTCGATTGCTTCACACTCCCTCCTCATCTTCCTCAAGGAAGTTATAGCTCCTGTACTTGTACATGTTGATGCTGAGTGATGTGTCTGACTCCACAGATGTTTGGTAAGATTGGCCTGAGGGACAACAGCCAGATCAACCGAAACAACAACTTCCAGACGTTTCCTCAGGCTGTTCTGCTGCTCTTCAGGTCAGCTGCCTTTGCACTTTTGCTCTTTCACTCGTCTGATGTTCTCGTTGTCACTGTGAGCTTGTGTATTTGTGTAGGTGTGCAACAGGGGAGGCATGGCAGGAAATCATGCTGGCCTGTTCTCCGAACCGCCCGTGTGAGAAGGGGTCAGAGGTCGGCAATTCCAGTGAAGACTGTGGCAGCCACTTTGCCATCATCTACTTTGTCAGCTTTTATATGCTCTGCGCCTTCCTGGTAAGTTGACATCAAGATTCCTTACCCTAGCAACTGTGTTATTGTATATCAGCTGTGAAATTTGCTATAAAATAATAATCTCCACCAGCATGACATCAGTGTTTAACATATCCATAATAATAACAGAAGCAGCGGGTGTGATTCTGGGTTTCGCGAAGATGATTCAGATCCTTGCTCTCCCACAGATCATTAACCTCTTTGTGGCCGTCATCATGGACAACTTTGACTACTTAACACGTGATTGGTCAATATTGGGGCCGCATCATCTGGATGAGTTCAAGAGGATATGGCGGAATACTACCCTGAGGCCAAGTCAGTTACTGCCATCTTTCACACTTCCGCTCTCTCCAATCATCTGCAGTCTCTAGATCTTATTATGAATAATCATTGATTATTATTATTAAAGTTGAGATTGGACTTCAATGTAATTACAGGGGTCGGATAAAGCACCTGGATGTGGTGACGTTACTGCGCAGGATTCAGCCTCCCCTTGGATTTGGAAAGCTTTGTCCACATAGAGTGGCTTGCAAGGTACCCAAAATCACAAAACAAACAAATTCTACAGTGCATTATTCACAATGCTTGACTTATTTAAATGCGTGCATCTGCAGCGGCTTGTGTCCATGAACATGCCTCTCAATAGCGACGGAACGGTGATGTTCAACGTGACTCTCTCTGCCCTAGTACGGACGGCTTTACGAATCAAACTGAAGGTGTGAAAATGTCACACAATACTTATGCAGGTCATAAACACACGCATAACCCTAATACACATACTAACCTTAAACCTTCAAAACGGACATATCTTTATCAGTCACTGCTTGAATGTGTTTGCGTTGAATCAGGTAACCTGGAACAAGCGAATGAGGAACTCAGGGCCATCGTGAAGAAGATCTGGAAGAGGACGAGCATGAAGCTGCTGGATCAAGTTGTTCCCCCTGCTGGAGGTGGGTGGTGGGAAAAGGTTGAAGGTTTATGTTACGTTTCAATACACTACTCAGATATTTAAATATTGTTACAAGGGCTGTCAAATGATTAATCATGATTAATCACATCCTAAATAAAAGTTTTTGTTTGCATAATATATGTAGATGCACTGTGTATAATTAATTTGTATATATATAAATACACACACATACATGTATATTTAAGAAAAAATTATTATTTATATATAAAATATTTATATTTTTATATAATATAAATTATATATAAATCTATATACAGTATATACATGAAAATATTTCTTAAATATATACAAGCATGTGTGTGTATTTATATATATAAAATAATTATACACAGTGCATCCACATATATTATGTAAACAAAAACTTTTATTTTGGATGCGATTAATCATGATTAATCATTTGACAGCCCTGAATTGTTACCAATTTTTGTTTTCTATTTAAATATAATGTAAATGTATTCCTGTCATGCAAACCTGAATTTTCAACATCATTACTCCAGTCTTCAGTGTCACATGATCTAATATCCTGCTTTGATGAATAGAAAGTTTGAAGATGAACATCTTTTGTAACAATGTAAAAGTCATTTAAGTGAAATTTTAGAAGAAAATTAGAAGAAAGAATTTAGAAGAAAATTTCAAATATATATATATATATATATATATATATATATATATCTGACCCCAAACTTGTAAACTAAATAATAAAAATAAATGTAGTCTCCTATCCTAGAACTTTAAGATGCTGTCAAGTGTATTTCAAGAGCTTAAACTGATACTAAAAGAAAGTATTAACTAAAAGAAAAATGCAGGAAGCAACATAACCACCCAGCACAACAAACAAAACCTGAGTGTGTGCTACCTTGCCCAACAGATGATGAAGTAACAGTGGGGAAGTTCTATGCCACATTCCTGATTCAGGAATACTTCAGGAAATTTAAGAAGCGTAAGGAACAGGGCCTGGTGGCCAAAATTCCCCCAAAGACGGCTCTTTCACTGCAGGTGGGTACAGAAGACCACATGCGCACTTTCACCTGCTACAACTGAGAAGTGTGTTTTTGTTAGCATATGAATCTGCGTGTGTTCTGACCAGGCTGGCCTGCGTACACTGCATGATATGGGTCCTGAGATCAGAAGAGCGATATCAGGAGACCTGACTGTGGAGGAGGAATTGGAGAGAGCCATGAAAGAGACCGTGTGTACTGCTTCTGAGGATGATATCTTCAGGGTAAAGGTCTGATATTGCCTCTTATTTCCTCTCTTCTCTGCTCACATCATCGCTTCTGCTGCCGGAGCTTCTGCCCACTTGCATGCGACCATCAGCCGGATCTTCAAACCAGAGTCCTTTCCTGGCTGTGAAGGGTTGCTGCGGCAGAGCTGCTTGTTTAGGTTCATTGCTCAGCACTGGAGGCCTTAAATTATTTTTTTTCCATTTGTTATTTAGTTGAACAAAATCATTATGTTCATATTAAGTTCATAAACTTTTACAAGCTTTACTTCTAAAGATATCATAAGTCATTAATGAGCAGCGCTTTGCCCTCATCATATAGATCGAGTTTTAAAGGAAATAACTCTAAGAATGATTCATTTGGATTTAGTCATCAGTGATGTTGAAGTACATTTGTAGACGGTTTAGAAAAATCAAAAACATCACTGCTGTCTGAATGTAAGTGCAGAGTGAACAGAGGAAGTGGAAAGTGTTTCAGTGTATGTGTGTGTCTGTTTGGCCTCATTTACCTGGTATTAACATTTGTGTTGAGTAATCCGGATCAGATGTAGACATCACTAAATATGGTAACGCTTCCTTTTACAGTCCAGTTACCTATGTAAATACTATGTACTTATTTTAGTAACTACAATTACTGGGTAATAACTAGTACTAACCCTAAACCTAACCCTGTTCCATGTACTTACCTTATATTAGCCAGTACTTTCTAGGTAAGTACACTGTAAATACACTGTAAGTACTGTACTGTAAAAGGAAGCGTTACCCTAAATATAGCTGAAAGAGTGTTACTGTAAAATGTAATGAGTTTAATAATTGTATAATTATATAATTTAGTAGTAGTAACCATAAAATAGTAACCATATGTTATGTCCTAAGATTTTTTTGTTATGTTGAGATCAATACAACAGAAAATTTAATTTTCTAATGTGAAAAAACTAACATGTGATGTATCTAGTCTCTCTGCTCTACGACATCTACTGAAAAATCCCTGAAGATATTAATACCAGGTGTGAATGGGGAGGGATGATCAGGTTTGCCTAAATGTGACCACTCATGCTCACATATTTGTCTTTGCAGCGGTCTGGGGGCCTCTTCGGGAACCACGTCAACTACTATAACCAGAGTGATGGTCACGCCTCCTTCCCACAATCCTTCACAACACAGCGGCCATTGCACATCAGTAAATCCGGAGTCCCGGCGAGGCAGAATCTCCCTCTCATCAGAAGCTCGTCGACTCCACCTTCACTCCGAGCAGTTACTCTTCCTCAGGATCCAACGCAAACATCAACAACGCCAACAACACAGCCATCGGACACTGGTATCCCAAACCTACCATCAGCACAGTGGACGGACAAACGGGGCCTCCCTCACCACCGTCCCACTGCCACGGCCCACATGGTGCTTTCCTAATAAGAGGTAGGATGCCATGTGCTTTCTGTACTAGAAAGCAGATGTGTGAGTTAGTGGGGAGATTCAGGTTTGTCAGAATAAAGTTCCTAATTGTAGTTTGTCTCACCTCTGATGTGAACCAGGAGCTGTTTCTATGATTCTTTCATGCGGTACGTTCCTCTCACAGAGACAGAGAGAGACCTCATCTCTTTGGAGGGCTGTTGTATGCTCTGTCCATACTGGGGTTGATCTGAAGCGAAATGTGTGCAACACACACTCTCCAGTGTGTTGAGAGATCCACTCCATGCATAAGTTTATCTAGCAGGATCTGTGAGCAGCTTTCCTGATTGGCTGACAGCTGAATGAGCAAGTGCTGAGGCCCCGGATTTCAACTGGTTATTCTTCTGAACCCAGATTTCATGCCATCAGTGATGAAAAATTCACACAAACCTGGTGATGTGAAACATGTTCAACAAGTTAAATTACTTCATTATTACTAAAATTACTTAAACTTAAAAAGCTAATTCAAAATATTAATAAATATAATATTTAATTACACTGCTGACAGATTAATTTGTTGCGAAATACTTATATGTAGACTCTTTGATATCAACATAACAAATAGATTAAATTAAGGCTTTTTTTGTAATATAAAACTGTTGCCTATTTATCATAACTAAGCATGTTTGTATGGTTGTTGCATTTTCCCCTGCTATCAAAACGACCCACCAGTTGAAAACCGCTCTGCTCGGCCATGTTAGGTGTAAGTGTTGAAGCTCTTCCTGCTGGTCATTTCCAGGCTGTACTGAAGGGGCTCTTCATTTCGACCAAAATACAAAAGCATCAATTGTACAAGCAGCTCTGCCTGCAAGCTATTAAACAGGAAGTACTACATGTTTTCAGCACAATCCCAAAAAACAGGATATCCAGTTATTTCTGTTAGTGGAGCTCCAGTCTTTATGAAGTGCCCCTTGATATAACATATCTCCTCTTAAATGTAGTATCATAAGGTTTCCATACAAAAATAATATCAGTGCTTCTGTAATGTGACACAATCAGTTATAACTGTACAATGCGGTTTGTTAGACAAAACAAACCGGAAGCTGCTTCAATTGATTGTTCACATTATATCAGCCTTATGAGAGCTTGAGGAGAGAGTAACTGCTGTTATCTGTAAAGTTATAGGTGAGGTTTCCTCACTTTCTGAAGAGAAGATGATAAAGATGCGCAATATGCTTATATTTCCTGTGTGTGTTGATGTGTCTTGTGTAGCTCTGATTCCAGTGACAGTCGCCTCCCCATAATACGCAGAGAGGAAGCGTCTACAGATGAGACGTATCGATGAAACATTTCTAGATGAGAGAGATCAGGCCATGCTCTCAATGGACATGTAAGACTTTAAATATTCTGCTTTTACATAAATTAATATCAGAACATTTAATACAACAATAAGCCACAAGAGGGTGTGTGATACAGTGATGCATGACTTCAGGTAGCTTATTGCCTTAAATAAAAATGAACAAATTTGGTACAAAGACGCGATATTTTGTAGAAGGAATAGAAAACCAGTTATTTTAAATTGTAGTATTTCACAATTGCTGTTTTACTGTATTTTTGACCAAATAAATGCAGCCTTGGTGCAACATACAGTAAGAGACTTCTTTCAAAAACATAAAAATCTTACTGACCCCAAACTTCACAAAATATAATTTCTTATTCTTTATTATGGGGTGAAATTTGACAGTTTCGTGAGATTCAGCCTCCTAGAAAGAATATGGTTATATCGAGTCCACTTCTATGGAGCCCCCCTAGTCCCCACTTTGGCAAAAAAATTAATTATAACTACTTGTGGCCTCAAGATACTAACCCGTGGCCTCAAGATAGTAAATCGTGGCCAGTTAGTATCTTGAGGCCACGAGTCTAGGTCAGTATCTTGAGGCCACGAGTTAGTATCTTGAGGCCACGAGTTAGTATCTTGAGGCCACAAGTTAGTATCTTGAGGCCACGAGTTAGGATCTTGAGGCCACGAGTTAGTGATCTTGAGGCCACGAGTTAGTATCTTGAGGCCACGAGTTAGTGATCTTGAGGCCACGAGTTAGTATCTTGAGGCCACGAGTTAGGATCTTGAGGCCACGAGTTAGTATCTTGAGGCCACGAGTTAGTATCTTGAGGCCACGAGTTAGTATCTTGAGGCCACGAGTTAGTCTCTTGAGGCCACGAGTTAGTATCTTGAGGCCACGACGTTAGTATCTTGAGGCCACGAGTTCAGTATCTTGAGGCCACGAGTTAGTATCTTGAGGCCACGAGTTAGTCATCTTGAGGCCACGAGTTAGTTAGTATCTTGAGGCCACGAGTTAGTATCTTGAGGCCACGAGTTAGTATCTTGAGGCCACGAGTTAGTATCTTGAGGCCACGAGTTAGTGATCTTGAGGCCACAGAGTTAGTATCTTGAGGCCACCGAGTTAGTTAGTATATTGAGGCCACGAGTTAGTATCTTGAGGCCACGAGTTAGTATCTTGAGGCCACGAGTTAGTTAGTATCTTGAGGCCACGAGTTAGTTAGTATATTGAGGCCACGAGTTAGTATCTTGAGGCCACAAGTTAGTTAGTATCTTGAGGCCACGAGTTAGTATCTTGAGGCCACGAGTTAGTTAGTATCTTGAGGCCACGAGTTAGTATCTTGAGGCCACAAGTTAGTTAGTATCTTGAGGCCACGAGTTAGTATCTTGAGGCCACGAGTTAGTTAGTATCTTGAGGCCACGAGTTAGTTAGTATCTTGAGGCCACAAGTTAGTTAGTATCTTGAGGCCACGAGTTTAGTTAGTATCTTGAGGCCACGAGTTAGTATCTTGAGGCCACAAGTTAGTTAGTATCTTGAGGCCACGAGTTAGTTAGTATCTTGAGGCCACGAGTTAGTTGAATCTTGAGGCCACGAGTTAGTATCTCTGAGGCCACGAGTTAGTTAGTTCTTGAGGCCACGAGTTAGTAGTATCTTGAGGCCACGAGTTAGTATCTTGAGGCCACAGTTAGTTAGTATCTTGAGGCCACGAGTTAGTATTCTTGAGGCCACAAGTTAGTTCAGTATCTTGAGGCCACGAGTTAGTATCTTGAGGCCACAAGTTAGTTAGTATCTTGAGGCCACGAGTTAGTATCTTGAGGCCACGAGTTTGTTAGTATATTGAGGCCACGAGTTAGTATCTTGAGGCCACAAGTTAGTTAGTATCTTGAGGCCACAAGTTAGTTAGTATCTTGAGGCCACGAGTTAGTATCTTGAGGCCACAAGTTAGTTAGTATCTTGAGGCCACGAGTTAGTTAGTATCTTGAGGCCACGAGTTAGTTAGTATCTTGAGGCCACGAGTTAGTTTGTATCTTGAGGCCACGAGTTAGTTAGTATCTTGAGGCCACAGAGTTAGTATCTTGAGGCCACAAGTTAGTATCTTGAGGCCACGAGTTAGTATCTTGAGGCCACGAGTTAGTATCTTGAGGCCACAAGTTAGTTAGTATCTTGAGGCCACGAGTTAGTATCTTGAGGCCACGAGTTAGTTAGTATCTTGAGGCCACGAGTTAGTATCTTGAGGCCACGAGTTAGTTAGTATCTTGAGGCCACGAGTTAGTTAGTATCTTGAGGCCACAAGTTAGTATCTTGAGGCCACAAGTTAGTATCTTGAGGCCACAAGTTAGTATCTTGAGGCCACAAGTTAGTATCTTGAGGCCACAAGTTAGTATCTTGAGGCCACAGAGTTAGTATCTTGAGGCCACGAGTTAAGCAGTCTCGCAGGCCACAGAGTTAGTATCTTGAGGCTAGCGAGTTACTATCTTGAGGCCACGAGTTACTATCTTGAGGCCACGAGTTAGATCTTGAGGCCACAAGTTACTATATTGAGGCCACGAGTTACTATCTTGAGGCCATAAGATAGTTATAATTATTTATTTTTTTGCCAAAGTGGGACTAGGGGGTCTCCGTACACTTCAGAACATTCAACTAACTATAAGTAACTTTGCAACTACATGTCAACTAACTCTCATTAGAGTAACAGTAGACTGTTAGGTTAGGGTTCAGGTTACTAGAATAAGATATGTAGTTGCAAAGATAATTATAGACAGTAGATTGTCTGTTGGAGGACAATCAAAATAAAGAGTTATTATATACGATTTTAGCAGACAGTAGTCTACTAATACTCTGAGAGTTAGTTGACATTGAGTTGCAAACTTCCTTATAGTAAGTAGAATGTCTAAAGTGGACCATCAAAATAAAGTGTTACCTAATGTATTAATATTCTGAATGTGTGTGCTGGGTGCAGGCTGGAATTTCAGGATGAAGAGAGCAAGCAGTTGGCTCCCATGGTGGAGGCGGATGTAGAGGAGGAGAGGAGGCTGTGGCAGTCTCCACGGCGCGACGGGCCTTTCTCTTGCCCCACTGCACTGAGTAAATACACACATACATTACAGTTCCAATACATTGATTCCATACAATCTTTAGTTTTGCTTCAGATGTGATGTTGAAGTTAAATACATTTACTTTTTAACAGGTCGACGGTCTTCCTTTCACTTGGAGTGTCTGAGAAAACACAACAGACCTGATGTTTCTCAGAAGACAGCTCTACCACTGCACCTAGTGCATCATCAGGTGAGCTTATCCACACACATGCTTGACAAAGACTTTTTTGAATCCTTTTCACTCATTCATCATCTGGTTTTCAAAGGCTCTGGCTGTGGCGGGGTTAAGTCCCTTGCTGAGACGGAGTCATTCTCCCACGCTGTTCACGCGTCTGTGTTCCACACCTCCTGCGAGTCCCAGCGGCCGTGGCGGGGGAGGCCGTGCTACCAGCCCGTTCCTTCTCTGCGGTTGGAGGGCAGCGGATCTTACGAGAAACTCAACAGCAGCATGCCGTCTGTGAACTGCAGCTCGTGGTACAGCGACAGTAACGGCAACCACAGCAGGAGCGTGCAGAGGACGCAGCGACCCCGTGTCCCTCACGTGTTCCGCCGGTCTCGCGCAGAGACTCCACATCCCTGGCACACGGGAGCGCCGGCAGCCTTGTGGAGGCGGTAAGATGCACTGTCCCTCACCTTATGCAAAACTTTACTGGCAAAACCATTATTTTTTAAAGCCAATGGTAAATATTAAAATTGTGGGTTTTGGTTCCAAAAACGTTTTCTTTCAAGCCCTGTTTACATCTGAAATTAAGATGCAGTTTGCTCGATCAGATCACAAGTGGGCAACGCTAAATACAGGTGTAAACGGGGTCTAAAACGCTTTGAGCTTGTAGTCTTTCGACAACTTCTAGAGATAGTCAAACGCATTAGACCGGATTGGTTTTGTGTAAACGCTCGTGGTCACGTGTGTTCGTACGCACAAAAGACCACCTACTGACCTATAACGCCTAAACATCATTGGAAGTGAGCTAGCCAGACGGGATTTAAACTTTGTTGACTGAAGACCCAAGTTTGGTTTGAAGATTAAAAAAAATGTACCAAGCATAATGTTCTCTTAAGTTTGTTTCCGCCATAGAATGAAAAATATAAAAGGTAATCGCAACTTTTTATCTCACAATTCTGACTTTTTTTTCTCACAATTGCGAGTTCACTTCTCGCAATTCTGACATTATTTCTCAGAATTGCGAAGATGGAAAGTCAGAATTGCGAGATATAAAGTTAGAATTGCGTGATATAAAGTCAGAATTGTGAGATATAAAGTTAGAATTGCATGATATAAAGTCACAATTGCGAGATATAAAGTCAGGAATTGCGAGATATAAAGTCACAATTGCGAGAGATAGTCAGAATTGCAAGATATAAAGTCAGAATTATCGAGATATAAAGTCACAATTGCGAGAGATAAAGTCAGAATTGTGAGATATAATGTCGCAATTGCCGAGATATAAAGTCAGAATTGCATGATATAAAGTCGCAATTGCGTGTTATAAAGTCAGAATTGCGAAGATATAAAGTCAGAATTGCGAGATATAAAGTCAGAATTGTGAGATTTAAACTATTCTAATTGGCCTGATAAGTCGCAATTGTGAGTTTATATTTCACAATTCTCAGAAAAGATGTCAGAATTTCGACATATAATCTCAATTATGTTATAAATTCAGAAAAAAAGTCGCACTTCTGTCTTTTTTTTCCACTTTATATCACCCAATTCTGACTAAAGTCTTGCCATTCTGACTTTATATCATGCAATTCTGACTTTATATCTCCTAATTCTGACTATATCTCACAAATCTGTCATTATATCATGCATTTCTGAATTTATATCTCACAATTCTGACTTTATATTCACAATTCTGACTTTATAACACACAATTGCGACTTTATATCTCACAATTGCGAACTTTATATCTTGCAATTCTGACTTTATAACTTTTTATCACATAATCTGACTTTTTATCTCGCAATTCTAAGAAATAAAGTCATAAATTGCAAGATATAAACTTGCAATTGTAAGAAAAAAAGTCAGAATTGTAAGATAAAAAGACACTATTATTTATTTTATTTTTTTATTCAGTGGCGGAAACAAGCTTCCATACTTACCATTCCAGATTTCTCACTCGATGCTCTCCGTATGTTTTCCGCCATCCTCGGTTGCGTTCATATCTAAATTGTGAGCATATTTCTTCCATTAAATTGAAAGATCAGAAAAGCTCACACATTTACCCGCCTATTGACCCTCCGCTCAAATAAATCAGTACAGAAGTGGTTGAAAGTGGATAAAAGATCACCAGGTGTAAACAGGTACGTCTCCTCATCTACTTGTGATCTGATCGATCAAAACGCTTAATGGTGACTGTTTTTTTGTCTTACTTTCTCCACTCAGGTGTTGATATCTGAGGGTTTGGGTCGGTACTGCACAGGATCCCACCTTCATCCAGGTAGCGAAAGCAGGAACTAGCGGACGCCTGCGACATGACCATGGAGGAGATGGAGAATGCCGCTGACAACATTCTCAATGCTGACGCGCCGCCCAACGCCAACGGAAACCTGCTACCCTTCATGCAGTGCAGAGACACTGGCTCACAGGAGTCCCATTGCAGCCACGCACTGGGCCTCTCCACACCCACAGGCTCCGATGAGCTGCTGGGGACGGAGTTAGAGCAGTCCGAGGGGGCTGGGCAGAGGAACAGCGTTCTGATGGACGACGAAGATATGGAGTGTGTGACAAGCTTGTCAGGGGGAACAGCAGCAGCACGGAGGACTTCCTGTGTCTTAGCCCAGCTCTCTCCGAGGACACTGCTGTCCTGCAGTCTGACCCGTCTGTTGCGTGTACCTACCGTAGGGGTATAAGGCCATTCTGCTTAGCTGAGACCGAGTTGGTTTTTAGTTCGTCTGTGTGTTTGCAAGAGCACGAGCGAGTAGGCGTGTGTACATGTTTGTGTGCGTGTTTCTAAAAGTGCCTCACAGTTCTCACAACCTTGATTGCAGTAAGGAAATGGAAAGACAACCCTGACCGAGCAAGGAATTAAGGGAAAAGGTGCGATGTTGTTGCTCAAGCAGTGGGATCTGTCCGCGGTGGGAGGACAGAGAGAGTTTGCGCTGACCTGTGTGTGATGGTAGGACTCGACGGCCGTCCTCATCGGCGTGGACGCGTTGTGCCGAGCAGGTGGATCTTGTCGGCCCAGGAGCCGTCAGGGGTTCAAGAGATGCTCAGAGAGACACACTGGAGCGGCTCTCGCTCTCTTTCCTTTCACGAGACTGTCCATCCATCCCTCCATCAAGAGAAATGTCATCCGTCTCCTTTTCGGCTTTCTCGTTCAGTTAATGATTTTTCCTGCTTATTAAATTTGATTTCCACCCATGATTCTTTAGGTAAGCCGGCTTTTCTCGCGTACCGCTTCGGCTTTCAGGTAGCTGCTAGCCATGCAAGGTACGGGTCATTGCATCAGTGGCCTTTTATTCAGAGATCTGCTTCATGTTTTATTTTTTTTAATCTTCCAGCATTTAGTGTTTATGTTTATCATGGATTGCGCACAGGTGGATGCTGTTTTTCTTTCTTAAATTATTATTCTTATTCTTATTATTGAAGGCATTTTGGATGTTTATGCCAGATGCAGTGTTGTGAATCGAATGCCTCTTACTGACACAAACGATTATTTATTTATTTATTCATTCCTGTCAGAAGTGAAGCGTGTTCCGCCGGGGGTTCGGTCTCACTCACAATGTTTATTGGTAGCTCACAAGCTGTAAATGAGCAGTGTCACTCGCCTGGAATCAGGTAGCACTGACAGGTCTCATGGTTCCCCTTGCTGCTGTTGGATCGACTTGCGTTTTGCTCTGAAACTACTGACGTTTCTTCACTGCTGATCTCCAGAAACATTCAGCTGACAGCTCGTGATCCCACCTGCTCGACACAGGAAACAGCAGATCTTTGGAAGGTTAGTAAATAAGGTGCACTTTGAAGGGAGGAAGAAGTATTCAGGGATGTCTGGGTAGCGCATCATTTAAGAAAAAACAAACTAATGTAGTTCACACAGGGCTAAATATATGATCATCATTATGAAAGTACCAACATCAGCAGTGTCGTCATCATCATACAATGTTATTGATCGCTATTATTATTATTAATATTATTATTAAGGATATTTTTCTGCTGTTTCCATGCACACAGAGAACTACTTATTGATCTATTATGCAAATAAGGTGTTGAAGCATTAGCATTGTGTTGGTAATGTGTCGACGGGATGGAACGCATCCGCTGATGAGAAACCTGACCAATCCACTTCCAGACATCTCTAGACTTAGAAGTTTGAAGTTCTGTCACTGTTTTGCACACAACTTCAGACACTATAAATTTCCATACATGAAAAGATAATCGACTATTTTTGTCAAAACGACTTCACTTTCTACATCGAGCGTCTGTACGTTTCCGTTTCAGGCCTCGAACATTCCATTTGATTTCCGTCTCTGGTCCTGTGCCGTTTTTTGTGGGTGCGACAGAGTTCCTGATTGTTTACAGGAGGTCTCTGCTCTGAGGATGACGCAAAGCTTGTGAAAAAACGTGACAAATGTAGCCAGAATCCACCTGCTCTGTTCCAAAGCCGCCACCTCGCCCTCATATCTCCTCCACACACGTGCCATATGTCATTGTGAGGCTGCCCCAGGCATATTTCGAGGCCTTGGTTGTGTACCGTGTTTAGCATATGCAGAGTGCAGAAACGAGCGTGTCTGTGTGGTGTTCGTGTTAGTATATGCAGGATAAGTGCGTGAGTGCATGCGTATGTGCTTGCATACCACAAGATATGCAAAAACAATGCAATAACTTTGACTGTACAACAGTTTTCTTTCCGAACTACAGCTGTACAAAAATCTAAGATACAGAGAGAAATATATTCACTGTTGTGTATTAAGTTACAGAACTTTAAATCGAAGAAACCTGTCATACTTGAAATCGGGTGCATTTGAGTATCGAGTATTTTGAAAATCTTGTGCGGGTCAGTTTGGTTTGATGTTTTTCTTCCGTTGGTTTCAATTATCTCTGCATGAGGATTATTTTGGTGTGCCAAGCGTTTTGAGTATCTTTTCATTTTAAACATTGAGGAAACACTGATGACGAGGAGCGAAGGTGTAAATACGGACGGAGAAGAGAAGTGTCTCGTTGGTGTGAAAATGATTTTGCATATCTTGTGCTCAGCTGAAAGGTGCATGATACGCAAGAGCAGCTCTCTCTCTCTCGCGCGCGCTTTTTCCCTTTTATCTTTTCATTCACTCACCCTCCTTGTCCTTTCTTCAGCAGACATCACAGTGAAGGCGTTTTATTACGGCATCCGCATGCCGGTGAATGGGCTCACTCTAAATGGTTGGTCATGCACATAAATTCTCACTATTATTTAAGGCTGCAAGCGGAAACATTAGAAATCCCGTCATTTATCAAGCCTCACGGACAATCCGCATTCGGCGAGGAGATTTAAGTTGGAAATAATGATGCTTGAATATTTATTTCTCGTTTTTGGTTGCGTTTGCATGGAATCTTAAGAATCAACCTAGCAGACGGAGTCGTCCTCTCCCTTCATTTGCCAATGATTGTATATTTTTATAGACTTAGAAAAGAATTAACACTAGAAAAGCGACAATATAAACTCATCTATATCTGCTGAATGTCAGGGTTAAAATGGCTACACACAACCGTGTTTGAGAATGTATGTAGTGATTATGTATAGATAGAAATTAAATTTATGATAGAGAAATATAGAGTAAATCATTCGTATTCACCGCAGTAGCTCCTTTGAAACTCCGGTCGTACGGCCTGTTTTTAAGCAGAATGGTTGGGCGTTTTTGCTGAGGGAGGAGTGCAATGAGATTAATCAAGAGATTTCAAATCCGAGGGCTTTTTCACCGCTGCTTTATTCAGATCAACGCATCACGTTCCCCTCGAGCACCTGCACATGATAGAACAGTGTGGAAACGAAAGCAGCCCCTGTGTTAAACGAAACCACTAATGAATGAACACAGAGAGCTGTCCGCTCAGGCCTTGGGAAACGTACCAAATATTTGACTGAATATTTTATTAGTTGCTCAGTGAGGTTTTATCGCCCAAATGGTTGTAATGTAGCTTTTCTTCTCTCAGAGAATCAGAAGTTATTTTATATATTTTAATATATGAGAAATATTTATCAGATGGAAGTTTCGATATTTCGCTCTGGTTGGAGGGAACGGCCAAAGTCGTGATGTTTCAGTGGGGGAAGTGTAGGTCGATGGACTCTGATTGGTTGTGGCTTATATTTTCGATTTGCCATCAGTAGCAGTAGAGCACACACACGTTTCCCTAATAAAAAGGATATATTGAAAAAAAAAAAACAATGTTTGATTAGAATGTATGAAAAAGCAGCATTGTTAAACCTTTCAAGTTCATAAAACATTACAGTAAACCACAGTCTTTAGGGTGTTTTTGTTTTATTTGGATAAACCCAGTAATGCACATCTGGTGTTTCTGGGTTCATGTGTGTTCGTTGGCTAATTCTGCATGTGTCAGACTGAAGGAACGTGCCGTGGGGTTGACCTTTGACCCAGAGGAAACCTGGACAGCTGCAATGTCTGCCCTCTGGTTTAACCTTTGTGTAGCACGTATCTCTAATGTCCTCCTTTATATGACTGTTAATTTGATATTATAAGTTAATGTAGTTTGTTAATGAGTTTTAATGATAAATTAAAAGCTAAGGTGGTGATGCAATAATCACAATTTGCACATTTAAACCACATTTAGTTCGACACATCGTACACAATCCAAGTGAAGGATGAATTTATGCATAGATTTTAGCTGTCGTGTAATTATTAATTTCGCCCTAAGCTCAAAATGTTTCATTTCAACAGGTGGGACGATAAATGAATGCAGATTGTTTCAGGCTGTCTCCTGAAAATCCGAAATCACGGGTAGGGTTAGGGCCTAATGAACGCAGAACAATGTCTATTTTAAGTGGCATTTCCCCACCTCTAGTTCCACCCAGCGAATGTAGCACTAGAGACAAAGAAATGATCAGAACGGTAACGATTATGATGAGGAGCTCGAATAGTTAATATTGCACAAATCTCCATGTATGAGTGAATATATTGTAATGGCTTATTCTGTATCTTTCTGCAGAGATGGACATAATGCTCCAGCTCTGGGCTTGATTCGTTGGGTCTCTTTCTATAAAGGGTAGGAGAACTGAGGGAATTGATTCCCTCATGCTCACTCATCTACAAGTCTTTCTGTTGGCTGAAAGGCGAATCTGCGTCACTGTTTTGATGCGATTCGGTTGTCATTCAACCACTCAAGTCCATCAGACTCGCAAAGGGAGAAATCTGAGCGGATCGTCTCAGTGGCTTTATTTTTATTATTCTCTAGTTTTGATCGACGGTGCGGACGGGAAGAGTAGTCTCGAGGTCCTGAGCTGTTTGTTAGATTTACGAGCTGAATTAAAATTAGATGCGTGTCGTGCTTTTGGTAGAATTCGAAGGAATCAGTGCTGACCATTCAGGACTCTCACGAAACACCGTAAGAGGTCATTCACATTTTGGACTATTTAATCGAGTTTAGACCCCAGGTGTTATTGATAAGTCTGTGAGACGTCTGCATGGTCTGTCATTCCCTCCTCTACTTTTACTGACTCTTTTGTTTCATTCCATCATTCTTTCATTTGTTCATTTAGATTTTAAAAAGAATACGCTACGTAAATCTGAAGATTCAATCACTTTTTCTACTCCTATTTTCAAATAAAAAGTGAAAAGAAAAAAACAACAAAAAATTGGATTTGTAAATAAGTGATTGTACAGTTTGTATCTGTATCTGTCAGTCTGTCTTTGGTGACAGAGTGTGTCTTGCTTATAACGCACGCTACCAGTAAATAAAAACTAAAAAATATCTTTAGATTGTATGGTTCTTGACAGGAAGTTTTAAATTAATCTCTGCTGTATATTCCTGTAATATTGCATTTTTATCTGAGGAATGATGTTATTAAACAATTGCAAATAAAGTGAATTTCTTAAGGTTTGGTTCTTCTCCATCTTATGGACGCTGCAATCTTCACAGGTAATTGTTCTCACCTGCTTCTATCCAGCAGAGCGTCTAAATACGAAAGTTTCGAAACACAGGTTAAACTCAGATGTTGTTTTATTATGGTCATTCCATGATATTTTTAAATGACAAATTATATTAAACAAAATAAAAATATAAGACATTCATTTTGTATTAAATCCAGAGTCCAGCCACTGGATCAGCACAATCTTCTAAATGATTTATAAAAATGCAGCCTGTGTAAAGCAGTCATATGTGTGTCTGCATACTTCCTGCGTTATAGTTTAGCTGGACGAGTGCATGTCCTTGTGGTTGATCATCCGTGACTCTCCGTGATGGAGCGTGAAGAACTGATCTGGATTCAGTCCCTGATTCACCATAGCCTCACGCAAATGAGCTGGAGGCTCAAGATAATGCTGAGAGAGAGAGAAATAAACATTTTAATAAAACACTTTGAAAAGTAGTTTATATGTACTACTGTTCAAAGGTTAGGGGACGCTCATCAGTAAAAACAAAAATACTCTGAAATATTACAATTTAAATAAACTGTAAATTGCAAAATATTTTGCATTGTAATTTATTCCGGATTTGGTGCTCAAGAAACGTCAATGTTAAAACTAGTTTGTATTAACACAACATCTTATATAAATAAATAGGAAAAACAACTGCAAAAAAATCCCTAATCCAAATACTGAATTCCCAGTTCACCAAGTGAGACCTAAATAAAGTTCAGAAAAAAATGTCTCCCCTCAATAATCCTCGGAATGACAAATATAATAAACAATGCTAACCTAATCCTGAGACACAGTAAAACTTAAGATCTCTAAACTGACTTAATCAGCTAATTGTAGTCTAGAAACCAGCTCAAATATGTGCATGCCTCTCTGAGGGAGTGTAGAGCCTGATGAAGCATGGAAACAATGAACAGTGGAAACATGGCACAACAGTGAAGCCTGACATACTACACAGTCCCTCCAGAAAAACGCAATTATAAAATCGCATAATTTAGTGCATGATCAGCCAAATCCGAATATTTATGCAGGGGCAAATCTTTTCAAATACGCCGCACTTTCGACGCATAAATTGCCAATTCCCATGCAAAATACGTGGGGCTTGCATGACTTCGTAATCCTCGCATTTTTCGTTGCAAAAAAAGTCACATATATCTTAGCAGAAAGTTGAAAAATGTTGCGTTTCACACAAGAGTAGCCATTTTCCCCTGTTGCCATGGGAACGTTATGAAGTGATGTAATTATGCGACGTGAACATCATCGAAAAGCTGTAAAACAGCACACTTTCTTTTTTTTAGCTTTGATTTTTTAATTTTTACAGATGTTGCAGCATATCCTTTTGTGAAGCTACAGAACTTGTTTAACTATAGTTTGATGTATTTATTAAGGTCTGAAATAAAACAAGATGAGAAATCAAATATTCCCAGCACTTTCTGTGGTGTAGTGTGTTTGCTTATCATAGAAAGTAATAACAAGTGACTCTTTACATTAAGGTAGTAGCCTAGTGAGAACAGGGTGTTGGGGAATCACTTTTTTTTTAAATCAAACCACAGTTTTTGCAATTTTGTTGCATAAAAATGCATAAATATTCTGTATATTCCATTGCATTTTTAAAGAAAACAGGGGCATTTTTCTGGAACTTCAAAGACTGGACTCCCCAACTGCAGCTGGACGGCTATTACACACAATCAGAGCAGTGACCGCTGGCCAGCTCAGTGAGAGCCATTCACACTGAGAAAATGAATGTGTGGAAGAGCGAGAGCGAGAGAAAGATGGGCTGATACCTCATAGGCCAAAGCAAACGTCCCCCAGTGAATGGCCAGTGATGTTTTCGCCTGAATGTCAATGTGAATCAGAACAGCCTCTTCAGGGTCCACATGCTGAGACTTCATGATCCCTCTAAACAAGACAAGGTAAATCATTATTTAATGATCTTTTGTTTAATACACACAGCTGTTCTTTACAGTCTTACCTGGGCAGGTACGCTCCGATCGGGATGGCAGCCAGGGTCAAACGGTCCGAGCCGTTTTCCAATCTCCTTAAACTCTGAACAGTATCCTGTATCCCCAGCGAAGAAGAAACGACAATTGGGCCCTATGATAGTCCAGCTACCCCATAATGTTTTGTTCTCATCCACAGGCGAGCGCTTGCACCAGTGCTGTGCAGGCGTGCAAATAAACGTGACATCGTCATGCCCGGGAATGCGGCTCCCCACCCACCAGTCCAGCTCTGTGACGTTCTCACAGCCGGCTTTCCTCATCCATTCGGCCAACCCAAGCGGCACAAACCAGCGCAAACCAGAACTCGAAGCGACGTTCAGCGCTGCCACAGAGCCTGCATCGAGGTGATCGTAGTGTGTATGACTGATGACCACAGCGTCCAGGCGAGGAATCTGTTCTACAGTGCAAGGTGGGTCACGGTAACGCTTCGGGCCCACGAATGCCAGTGGAGAGGCTCTCTGGCTGAACATGGGGTCAGTCAGAACCACCAGTCCTTCCATCTCCACCAGGACAGAGGCGTGACCCAGCCAGGTCGCTCGCACAGATGGGCCCGTCTGCCCAAACTGATCTGGCCTCTGGACGAAATACGGCTCCAGAACCGGCAGCTCGCGGTCCAGATCCTGAGGATAAAAAACAGAAAACAATTATTTTTATCTTTTTAATTAAATTTGAAAAAAAAAAAATGCATATAATTTTGTTAAATTTAATATAAATTTATAATTGCATTTTTACATTATCATACCTATTTATAAATACATAAATACTGAATATACATTTAGATAAACATTTTATTTTATTTATCATTTTTTATTATGAATGCATAAATTAATATGAAATTGATTATACATTTACTTTTATATATAAATGTCTAAATACAATTAAATTAATATAAAAATAAATACATTATATAATTATTATAATAATATACAATTATAAAATTAATATACATTTATATAAGATTACTTTTCATACATTTAATGTAATTTTCTATAAAAGTAAACATACTGATATATTTATATATTTATAATGATTATAAATAGGCATAAAAAGTAAATATAGAATTATAAATGAATAAATAGAAAATGTAATCATTTTATATAAAAATGTACATTACATTTATAATTACTATAAACGTGTATAACAAGTACATGTATACTATAAATGTATAAATATGGTAAAAAGTAAATTAAAAACAATGTATAAAATAAAGGTTTTATATAACATATTTATATGTTATATAAAATATGTTAAACTACTATATTAAACTGAAAAACTTCCACCGTTCAAAGCTAATTATTTCAAAACATTAAAGGAAATGTTGTATGCCATTTAGCTGCCCCTTTTCTACTTGAAAATCCTCTATACCCCAAACTTTACAGACATAAAATCAAATCTAAACTAGTTTTACTTGCTAATGCTAGTTACATTTAATAATATTTTCAAAGCACAGGAATCATGTGTGTGAGTGCCATTTCAGATTCCACACTGCTGAATCAATGCATTCCTGATCAGTGACTCCTAAACCGAGCACAAAATGTGTGTTGTTTACCTCTTTGACACTGGGCACATTACTGTTGTTCTTCTCCATGAGGAACAGGCGAGCAATGGTACTGTAGGAGGGGAACTGCCATGTTGTCCAAGGGTTCACAAAGCACCCACGAAGTCCCGTCTGGAGCATGAAACACCTTGCTCTCCCTCTGTAATCCAGTGGGAAGTTGTTCCCTGCAGTGACTAAAGGTTTCTCTGCCATGGATGTCCTGTCTGCAGATGAACTGCACAAACACCTGTTACAAACATATTTGAGCTACTTTAGCATAAAACAGGTAAGAGACATAAGGAACACATAAGAGGTGAAAGATCTGTCCTGCTGAAAACTGCAAAAAAAAAAATGTGGCTATGGCTGTTTTGGATACTTTCATTTTTTCTGCATATCCTTCTGGCCACATTTGCATTGCCATTCATGAACTTACCAGTATCTATCTTTTCAAGTGGCCTTTATTTGTTATTTGCTTTTAATTGTTTTATTTGATTTATACAATACAGATCGTTTCAAATCAGCTTTGCATCTATTTTAACTGTTATCACTATAAACACACCTTTTTAGGACAAGGATGTAAACTCAAAACTGGACTATGAAACCTGTACCGTGACAGTGCTTTTTTTATATTATTCTGGCAGACCTTCATAAAATGTAACGTGCAATCGTATTCTCTGAGGAATATGCTATATTATCTGGCCAGAGAATTAATGTAAATTGTCACATTTGTAATGCCTTCATACAAGGTGATAAATCAAAATAAATCAACCTGAAAAGAAAAGAACAGTTTATAACTAACGTTAACCCGAAAATCCCAGAACGGATTATAAAGCAGAATGTAAGTTGTGTCTCGCCTATCATAAGCTCGCGTGTGTTATTGTTGTCAAACAGAAATGATGGTATGATACGTACCGATGCGTCAGCTCTGCTAGCCGCACTAGTCTCGAGCCTGTCTGTTCGAGGAGGAGGATGTCTCGAGCGCCGCACGCAGCGCGCCGCCTCTGATGTAAGCGCAACAGTAAAGGAACTGATGATGTATGAGCGGCCATAAGGGACAAAACACTAATAACGAAACGCGTCAAAGTTTCGACTTGCCAATACGCGCAGTTTGATTTAGTAGTTCAAACGGCATAATAACGTAAGATAATAGTATAAAACAAAGTCCGTGTTTCACGGCGTTTCGGAGCGTGTGAAAAGAGGACCAGCCAGTTCGGTTGCAGAAGAGTTTCTTTGCCACGGATCATCACACAGCCGGAACGTTTGAACACCCACTCATCGATGAGTTTAGCAAGACCAGACTAGTTCATTTCTGATCCTGTGTCAAAACTGGATCAAAAATGCTCGTGATTGATATAACTCTAACATAACAAATATGATTAATCTGATTTAGAATATCCCCGTGTTGTAGCTTGTCAAATTCTGGGAACCTATTATTTCTTTAAGTTAGATGTTGCACTTTTAATGTTTTACCACAAGAGGGTAGGCTTGGGAACGTTTAAGATTACTGGTGTTAACACTGCCCAAACGTGTGCCCAAAAATGATATCCCAGTTAACAATTTTTCATGTCAATGGTATTTGTAATTTCAAAGAGTCCACATACTCTCTAATCTCGGTTAGCCTACTAAAACAAGTAAACATCCCAACTTGTCTGTTAATATCCACTCTCTAGCAAGTTATTGTTTTACGTTACTGTGGTTTTAAGACTTTATAAAGCTATACTATTTTGTGGTGCAAAATATAATGCTATGGTTTCTGTAATTAAGTGTTGTCGTTTTAAAGAAACACAAAAATTGTGTAGAAATTAAAGCCTAGTTACTTTGTGAAGAAAACAGTAGCTCACTGATATTTGACTTCGTTATTACATCTTATTACCACCAATAAACAACTTGCAATGTATGCAAAGTATTATTATTACGCACATAAGCAACACATCTTCAAACAAAGTTGAATTCATTGGTTAGTCTTTTCATGACACTGTCGACAAAGGCTGACTTAGCGAGTCCAAAGTTGTAGGGGTTTTCGGAGTATGGACTGCGAATGATTACTCCTTTATAGCTCAATAATTTAACATTCAAATGTATTTTTATTTTTACTACCAAGATTGAAATTAACGTGTCATTCACATCCCCATTGATGCCACTCTGAGTCTGTACCAGGACCGTTTCATTCGAGCTCACAGGCGGAATTCCACTGACGGACGGATGTGAGTAACGGCGTATTATGTCCCTTACGCTTTTATTTTTCCTCTGTCGGACCGTTTGCTAATTCGTCTCTTTCCTTTTTACATGTAACCCCTTCGTCATTTGAATTTTTTATTTTTTTATCAATTCAATTATTTAGCATTATTTTCTATGCGACTGGTTATATTGAGTGCGTATTCTCCAACGATGGAAAACTAGCTGGTGATGCTAGCAGGCTAAAGCTAGCTGCGTTTCTGTGACACAAGGTGATTAAATAATAACTATTATTGTTTACGTAATTATCATCAATTAATAAACCTCGACAACCATGTATTAAGTAATTTCTTATGTAACGGTAATGACATTTTCTTTTCAGAGACATGTCTAGTGTACTGTCAACCTATGTTTAACTAGGCTAATGCTCGTTGTTTGTGTTACTCTGTTGACAGGTTTATTTGCATTTAATATTTTTTTACAGTACATACTGAACATTAATGCTTAGTTTCATAAGGAGCAGCATAAGTTAATATATTAGCTAGCTATATATATATATTTATATTTATATATAAATGTGTGTGTTTATAATGTTATATATACCCTATTCTTATTATATACTTTGGTTAGGCTATACTTCAGTGACTATATTTTATGTCTCTCTCTGTATATAACATTAATGTATTTCCTCTCTTGAAGTTGACAACATGATGAGGCAATGTAACAAGGGTCAGTCCTGCTCCTGCAAAGTTCACTACTCTGACACACATGCCTGTAATTTTGAATTAATCAATTCAGGATTTTTATGTGTTTTTGACTAGGGACAGTGAGCAGGAGCAGGGTTTGCTTCTCTTGCCATAAATCCATATATTTCAAGTGCCTATTTTATTTTTTACAGTCTCCGTGCTGCATTACCAGGATGAGGATGTTCTCAGTTTCACACAAGACGGCCTTTGTGGTTCGAATCACTGCCCGTACATGGCAGAGTCCAGCCGAACAGCTGATTGAATGTGACATGCTGACCAAAAGCCGCTCACAGGGCGTGATTCCTCTTGCTCCAGTCTCCAAATCCTCTCTGGACGTGTGCGATTGAGTGCTCCATGGAGTACTGTCGAATCCTGTATGACATTTATCCCACCAAGAAACTGGTGAGTGAATGGAAACGGGTATAGATAGAGTCGCAATGAATGAACTGTTTTAAATGGAAAAGAGCTGTGTGAAAATTCTTTAAAAAATGCTCCCTTTATGTTCTATGGTGGAAACAAAGTAGGATATAAATTAGAAATTAATTGCGGCTAAGTAAATAATGACAGAATTACATTTCTGTTTCAACTATTCCTTCAATGTCTCTCAGGTGAACTACATTGTGAGCGATTCTGAGGTTCACATCTTGAACAGCTGGAAGCAGCAAGATCAGAGCACACTGGAGGTAAAATGCACATCTGTCACTCTGCATGTCCATATCAGAGCACCTTTCTTGTACCAGAGTAATCTGATCATTGTGTTGAATTAGTGTTAAGTGTATATCTGTGCTGTTTGCCAGCTGATGGCTGCCTTAGCTGCTGTTGGGCCTCCAAACCCCTCGTCAGGATCCTGAATGCTGCAGTGTCCTGCATGGGCTGGTGGCAGCTGTAGAATCACTGTGTAAGATTACAGAATATCAGCACGAGGCTCGCACTGCTCTGATGGACACGGCTGAAAGAGTGGCCAATAGGGGGCGCATCATCTGTCTCACCCAATGCAAAAAGGTAAGCACTATACCTGTGTGTAGTGCACCTGTGTATTTATTTTTTTTCGCTATTATTTAAATCATGATCTGCATTTTCATTAGTTTTTTTTTATATTTGTCATCACAGAAATAATTAACTTTTTTTGAAGTATTTTAAAATAGAAAAAAAAATATTTTAAAATGTAACACAGTTCCACAGTATCCGTGTTTTTACTGCATGAACAACATAAATGACTTCTTTTGAAAACATAAACATTCTTACAACTTCAAAGTTCTGAATGATAAGGTGTGTGTGTATATATATATATATATATATATATATATATATATATAGCAATAAAATAGTAAGGAAAAAAGTCCATTTACTTCTTCCTTTAAAGTTCTAAATTCTTTAATGGAACCATTAAGAATTTGAATCAGAATTGTTAAATCTGACTTTTAACTCAGAGCTTCTAAGTGCATCCTAATAAAAACCCTTTTTTTCTTTAAATTATTTAAGACTGACCAACATTAAATTACAATATTGAGTACTGACAAGATTTTAGAAAATCTGCGTTACCTACAAGAGTAGCCAAAAGTGATGCAAAATAGTAAATGCAAGGCAGAATAATATTATTATGACCAGAAATGTGCATTAGGAAACTAAATAAGGCTAATTATGATTTCATGTTGACTTTCTGCATTAAATAAGAATAATATTTCATATATATCTGTCTCTCCCTCTTAGTGACACTCATGTCAGAATGCTAGAGGACTGTGTGCTGGAAACCATTCAAGAGCAGAACAAACTGGCAGCTGGCTCTGACAGGTCAGTTCCTGATATCATTGAGTGCTGGAGTCACTTTTATTCTAACACAATTAGCAAACTCCTCTTCGTACTTTATTTATTTATTTATTTTAAATGTTTGTGGGTTTTTTTACTGTGCAGAATGATGCCAATTCAGCAGTGTGAGCTTGTGCTGGTCCACATCTACCCACAGGGTGACGACACTCTAGTTTCGGATCGGCAAAAGAAAGAGGTAGCATCTCTCTCTCTCTGCGCTGAGCGCTAAATGCAAATTAAGTTCCATTGAGATTTACATAATGAGATATTTTTAAAAATCTTCTATAGTGAGTACTGAGCCTTAAATCAAATGAACCAGGTCCATAATTATTGACAACATTTTAACTTTTATAAAACAGAAGTATTTTAAAAATCAGACAAAACTTATTCTTAAAAAAGTACCAGTTTTTGATTCCAAAGCATTCAAACTTCACTTGCTATTATGTGTTATTTTGCAGGTTCAGTATTAAACAGAACTAAACTGCAAATTTGTTGTCACTATTGTGTAGTAATGTCTCTTTTTCTTCTCTGTGTGTGCAGCTCTCATCAGTGTTAAGCAGTGAGGTTCACAGTGTGCGAGCTGGACGCTATCTAGCCTGCAAACTGAATGTGCTGGTTCAGCAGCACTTTGATTTGGCCTCAACCACCATCACAAACATCCCAATGAAGGTCAGACTGACTGTCAAACAGTCTCCTTTCTGCCTGTCTCTCTTTCTCTCTTCATCACTTGTTTGCACTATATCGGTTGCTTACACAGCTGCTGTTTTCATGGTTTATTGTTTGTTTTGCTAGCCTACATTAAATGTCTGTGAGCAGGTCAGTACTTTACAAGAGCTACTATTACTTATCCAGATCAAAACCCCACCCCCTCATCCAGCTCTTGCTAATCTCTGATTATTAATGGGAGCTTCAAAAACACATTTGCATATTACATTTAATTGGGCTATAACAATTTGAAATGCACTTTCCTACATTTGGATAATACTGTTTACAGTGTAAAAATATAAGGCCTATTGAGGAAAGTTGTTTTTTAAATTATATAAGAAATATTATTCTTATTTAATGCAGAAAGTCAACATGAAATCAAAATTTGCCTTATTTAGTTTCCTAATGCACATTTCTGGTCTTATTATGTACAGTTATTATGTATGTTATTACTAAAAAGAAATATTTACACTTTGTTTGAATATTATTCTGCCTTGAAATTACTGTTTTTCATCACTTTTGGTTACTCTTGTAGGTAATGCAAATTTTCTAAAATCCTGTCAGTACTCAATATTGTAATTTAATGTTGGTCAGTCTTAAATAATTTAAATAAAAAAGGGTTTTTATTTGGATGCACTTAGAAGCTCTGAATTAAAAGTCAGATTTAACAATTTCTGATTCAAATTCTTATAGAATTTAGAACTTTAAAGGAAGAAGTAAAGGGACTTCTTTTCTTTTTATTTTATTGCTGTTATTGCTCTCAGCTTTTTGTCCCCAAATCATTTTAGATTTGAGCAGAAATCTAAGGTACATATAATATCATTCTTGCAAAAAAGTGTTGACTGACAGTTTTTTAGGGCTGTCAAACGATTAATTGTGATTCATCGAATCCAAAATTTAAGTCTGTGTTTACATAATATATGTGGGTGCACTGTGTATAATTATTTTATACATATAAATACACACACATGCATGTATATTTAAGAAAAAAATTCATGTATATACTGTGTATAGATTTATATATAATTTATATTATATATAAATCATATTTTTTTCTTAAATATACATGCATGTGTGTGTATTTATATATATATATATATATATATATATATATATATATATATATATATATATATATATATATATATATATATACTAGAGGGTGTAACAATATATCATGCCACAATATATCGCAATACAAAAATGCAACAATACGTATCGTGGATAGTGACAATATGTATCGTGGATAGTTCCCTAAAATAAAAATTACTGTGTGAGAAAAAATTCTCAAAGGTTTTAGTGTCATTACTACATTAAACTACTATATATAATGTTAATTATAATGCATAATTATGCAATGGGGAATATTTGTGGGTGCTGATAATCCCAAATAACTTATGTAACTTGACCAGTAAAAAGTGTCCAACATTATTTTAAATATATCTAAGTTACATATATCTATTCAGAAGAAGTGCAAGAATATTCATCTAAAATAATTCTGTAATTTCAGCTTCAGAATCATGAATATTGTATGTATATGTCACCATTGTCCTTGGGTTACAAGCACCAAGTCCAAACATATTCATTTAAACCCACAATGTAATATCAAAGTTAGCATTTTAATCAACAGTACATTTTTTGTTAACCTTTTACCATATGTCTTGTAGTATCGCAATAATATCGTATCGTAGTTCAGTTCAGTATCATGATATGTATCGAATCGTGACATGAGGGTATCGTTACACCCCTAATATATACAAAATAATTATACATAGTGCACCCACATATATTATGTAAACACAAACTTTTATTTTGGATGCGATTAATCTTTTGACAGCCCTACTGGTTTTAAATATTTGCGATTCAGTAAGTGAATTAGATTAATGCTTTAACCATTTCGGCTGATTTATAAGAGTTTTTTAAAACAGTGAACAGAACCAACGTGTTTGGATCACACTAATCAATATCCATTTTTTATGATCTAGTCAATTCTTAATGGATAAAATCAGGTCCTACACCCTTTTTGCCTTTTTGAGCAATAAGTTTCACTTTTAATCACATCAGGGAAGTTAAATGGGTTGCGATTTCATGTTGACTTAAACAATTCTAAAGGAATAATTTCACACATCCATGCTCTCTAGAGTATAGATTAGCCCCCAGCTGGATGAACAATTGACCCTTTAGATCCCCTTTCAGACCCCAGACTTATTCTCTATCGGGGTATTTCTCTTTTGCTCTTGCTATCTCTATCTCTTTCTTCTTTTCTGGGTGATGTATTTTGCCCTGGCTGGGTGTGGTCGGATGTGAAGTGTGTTTTCTTGTTCTGGTCGCTTGTGTTTTTAAAAGCTGCAGTTCCCTGCAGAAACACACAGTAGTTCTAAGATGTGTGTTTGAGGCCAGTGACCCCAGGGATGAAACGTCCTGCTCCAGGAGTCCACCCGTCTCTGTTCTCCCAGTCCTTCTCCTCTTTTCTCCTGTTCTTAATGTGTGTAAGCTCTATTTGTTGCTTACAGCCTCTGATTCTCCACAACATATGAACCAGCTTGGAGACTCCGAGGCCTTTGTGGACATCATATCTGTGAGGGCACAGTTATTTTATAATCTGTGCTCTTCAAACATGAAAGCAGCAGTAGATTGTGATGTGTTAGTAGTGTAGAGGCCCAGCTGCTGATGCCTATGTGTATTTGTGTGTGTATGTACATGTGTGAGAAGGAGGAGCAGCATGCTAACACTTCAGCAAATTACGACGTTGAGCTTCTGCACCATCGTGATGCACATATGGAATTTATTAAGAGTGGTGAGTAAATCATTTAGACATTTCAAAGTTTTGCACATTATTACTATACTTACCATTTTTTATTAATTGAATATTGAGAAATTCAAATTGTATCAAGTTTTGATCCATGTTTATGAGATATTTTATTTGAAAATATTTATATTATTAAAAGATATATTATTTGATTATAATAGTAATAGACCAGAAATAAATTATTTAATTAATGGGATAGTTTATTTAAAAATGAAAATTCTGTAAATTCATGTTCTAAATCTGATATTTTTATGTGGGAAAGAAAAGGATAAACTTAGCTAATTTTTGTGTTTCTCATGTGTAGGTGATTTGCACATGGCCGGCAGCACCAGCAGAGACAGTGGGCTGAAGGAAACTGTCACACTCAAATGGTGCACTCCACGCACCAACAGTGTAGGTGAGTGGAACTCTGGGAAATATTTTCTTCTTTCTGCCGCATGGCAAATTCATGACTTTTCTTTCTTTTTGCAGAACTGCATTACTGCACAGGGGCGTATCGTATTTCTCCAGTGGACGTCAACAGCCGGCCATCTTCCTGCCTCACCAACTTCCTGTTGAACGGTGTGTGTGCACAATCTCTCTCATTTTTTCTTATTGTATAGTTTCACTCATTAATATTTTTGGTAACAGAAAGAGAAAGGCTCGGCTATGAAACTGTGGAAGTACATGCTTTATTGTCTATTTTCCTTTTGTCTTGGGTCTTGCCAGGTCGATCTGTGCTACTAGAGCAGCCCCGCAAGTCCGGGTCTAAGGTCATCAGTCACATGTTGAGCAGCCATGGAGGAGAAATCTTTCTGCATGTCCTGAACAGCACACGCTCAACATTGGAGGACCCGCCCTCCATCAGCGAGGGCTGCGGTGGCCGAGTGACCGACTACCGCATCACTGTAAGCTCAACAAGCACCATCTTTGACCTACTGACTTGTGCTGCGTTCACATAATGTAGTGATAACTATAAGGCCATCCTTAAAAATATTCTCGTTTGCCGTAACCTGACTGACCCTGTCAATTTAGGACCGACCCAATTATTATTATTTTTTTCGTTTTAGTCCGAACCGACTTGCCGGTTGTAACTTGCGTAAGACCGCCTGATTTTTATTTTTTTACTCTTCAAACGACTAATTCAAATTTAATAAAATAATATTAATTAGGCTATATTTTAGTTAGTATTGTGAAAGTTGCTTATGTCTACATACAAACGTAGGCTACGTTCTTCCTTTTAAATGAAAACCCGTGGCGTCAGTCATCTGATTACGTTCACACCATTGGTTTACCCGTGTCACACTATATGGCTTGTACGTTTGCTTCGTTTCATTCAGTGTTCGCGCTTGGTAAACCCGGTATTAAACGGGCCCTGGGGCTGAATTTCAACCATTTCTATATATAATAATAATATTAAACAATTTGTATGTGATGCAATTTTGTTATTCGCGGCAGTACAGAAGAGAGAGAGAGCGATCTCTCACCCGGAGCCACAGCGCGCACAACAGCCCTGCTTAATGAGTGACAATGAGGACAGAACTAAACATTCAAACGTGGTTACACTTTAGATCTGGGATATTATTCTAATTTTATTTTAGATTTCTGCTTTCAAAGACTATAAAAAGAAGAGTTTGACATGAAACCATTATACGCGCATTCTATCTCAGCGTAACTTCCTTCCCTTCACAGCGTTGCGCTGTCATTTCTTCCTAAGACCCAAACGTACCGTCAGAATCAGCACGATCGGTGAGTGTTGTAAAATGCAGTCTGTACTGTTGCTAAACTGCGGACGTGTTTAATCATTAAAAGAGCTATTAAAAGCACAAAAGTCTGCGCAAGTGACGAGGCGACGCAGTGCTCCGAAATGCACTGCAACGAGATGAGAAAAGTAGGCTATAGCTTCATGTGCGCATCTACTATCAAATATATATAAAATATAAAAATAACCAGCTCTGAGATTCACTTAAACACGGTTTATGTCTTAAATGGACGTTAGAGTTGGGAGAAAATGATGGTGCATCAGTCATTAGACCTGCACTCGATCTTAAAGAGGCAGTAGTCTAATAAACATGTGACGATTGAGCCAGTAATGCAAATCAAACAACAAAAGACAGAGAAAAATCACTCACAGCTCTTGCATGAATAGCTTAAACTTTAATAAGCATTAATCTAACTATGAATAACTATGCAGTGTCATTTTACATTTGATTATTAAATTAAATTTATTTTCAGACAGAATCAGACACACTTAACTGAAAAGTGATTTTAGACCTTCCTGAAATTAAAGCACTGTGTATACAGGCTAATTTGTATCTTTGTATGACCATGTGTTTGTACTTGTTTTTGCTTATATCTCATGTATATAAAAAACAAAAATGGAAAAATGGAACCGTCTTTAGACATAATCGATTCAATGAAAATTATTTTAAATTTTTTTCACACAAGTGACTGGCCTAAAATGTAACCGGTCTCTGATTTGTAGGTTAAATTAACTCCTAGCAGTGGATGCACGGTTTGAAGACCCAGTCAGTGACGTCAAATATGCAAATTTTTAAAAATTCATAATCACCATGACCAAAATTGTACTTTTTTTTACATTGAATCTTGGAAAAAAAATACCAACCTACCTACCGACCCTTTAAAAAAAAAATTGCTGTTACTGCAAACCAAAATATTTTTAAGGATGGCCTAATTACGTGTATGTATGTCTTTGTCAAATTTGTAATTACAACTTTCTCTATAAACGAACAACTAAAATGGCAAAAGCTTCTTTAAGGACTTTAGTAGTAATGAAGCGTTTTGCGGTTCACAACAGCCACAGATGAATCCAATTCATTACAGGGAAAAATTGTGACAACATGCGATGTTAAAGGTGGAATACCTAAGATTTTTGCATTAAAATATCCCAAAATCACAAGACCAGTGTTATATATTTAGTTAAGATGATAACTTACAATATTCCGAATGTTTCAAGCAATGTTTAAATCGCGAGAAATTGAGATTTTAACCAAGGAAACGGGGCGTGTGAGCTGGGAGTCGCCAGTCAATCGCGTCATATCCGCGCTTACCTCGGTTTCCGCTCGTACTACGTGTAGTCCTGGATAAATGCGGAAGTTGTAGTTGTGCATTTGTGTCTATCAAGCAACAAACGTCAGCTTGTTTTCCGCATTTGTAATGGAATGGTGCACATTCTGGTGCATTATTCTTTTCAATTATTCTCGGAATGTGAACTGTTGGCTGTAAAGGGGGTCGCACACCGGACGAGAAGAGCCGCACCACGTCTAGGACAAAGTCCAGTATCGCACACCGGACGCGCACTTTCTCATCAGTATATGGCCAGCAATATTGTTATGTTTAATGACATGAAAGGAAGATAATGTCTGTTCTATGTTGTGATTGTACTGTACAATTAAATACAATCGATTGCTGAGTCTGCATTCTGAAAACTTTACCTCAGAGCATCCTTTAACTGAATGAATTGAGAATCTCACCTGAAAAATCTAATAACATCAGCAATTGTCATTCAAGCAGCTGATTTCTGTAAATGAATGCAAAACTAAATGCATATTGCAGCATCAGGGCAAAGTCAGGATACATTAGCAACGATTTGTGTTGTGTATTTCCTGCTGTGATGAGGTTGCGTCACAGTAAGCTGCTTCATGTAGAGACTGAGGGACTGTTGCGCATGCGCAGTGTGTTCGGAAAACTTCCTGTGTAGAGATTAGCTGGCCTTTCACCGACAGTCCGTGGTCTTCATTATTCCTTTGTACAACAGTGTGCGTCGAGTGATGATTCTTCTGCAGGCATCACAAACCACACATAAACATATTGCAATGTCCTGTAGAGTTGTAAGAGGCCAATAAAGTCATTACAAGGAAAGAAGTTGCTGCGTCTTCTCTGACCGGAGGATTAGGCCAGTATACACACAGTCAGCATATCATCACCGCAGCTGTTCCGTTACAGAGTGGTCCTTCGAGCCGGATCTGTGTGTATAACTGCGCCATGGCAACTTCCAACAGCCAAGCAGGTGATCAACCCTCAGTTGTGACCCGCCCAAGACGGGTCTCACCAACTCCCCAGGCACCTGACTTTGTCATTGATAACCCTGGCAATTTGCATAGGTGTGATGCCACACATCAAATGATAGAAGCGCAAGAGGAAGAGCCTCTAGTACCATATTCTGCACACTGGGTCAGAAGATCTCATGCTGAAAGGGATGGAAGCCCGCAGGAAAGACCTAACTAGGCAGTAGAAGCAACTACAGTCAGCTATGGACAGTGTTAAATGTGAAAGCTTACCCTCAACAGCATTCATCCAACTTATCATATCCTCTTCGCAGCTTCGAGCCTTCCTCATATTCACCACAGTGAAGACATATGGCCCAGAGTATCGTCCACCATGGACCAGATGATTTGGAAATCAGCTAATGGAGGGTATTGTCAGCTCTCAGATAACACTGAACCTTACCCACTTACAGCACAGCCCATACGGGGAGACCTCAGCTCAACAACTCAGGCTACCAGATCTTTGGAGCCAGCCGTCCAGTTAGTAGCACAGCCATTAGACCTCAGTGAGCCCACTCGCCATTCAGCTACTCTAACTGGACCAGAGCCAGAGTTTCCACAGCTGCCTGTAGTCCAGCCTGCACCCACACACCTCACCTCGCCTACCCAGCAAACTTATTCACCTCCTCTGCCAGTCCCGCATGCAGGTCAGTACGTCCAGTCAGTGCATCAGCTAGCTCAACAGACACCCCCAACAGTGTATCTGCCAAATCAGCCAGCAGCCCTGCGGACATATTCACCTGCCCCGTATATGCCTCAGCTCAGTCCAGCCAGCACCTACACAGCATCAAAGTGTACCTCAGCCCTTACTCACAACTGTACAACAACAGACTTATCCTCAACATGTCCAGCATCAGATCACTCATCAACCTGGACCACAGCTTGGATTTCCACCTGCTTCACTCCAACAACAAGGGATAAGACCAAACCCCCATTCTATCCCTCCTTATCAGCCACCTACTGATCTAGGAACAGCCTATTCACTCCCACAGACCAGATATCTCCCTGAAGTTCAATCACAGCCATACCAGTCTGGATTTCACTCAGCTGCACACACAACCTACTCAAAGGGCTGCCTCACCTACAGCACCAGGATACATATCTCCCTACAATAATCCTGCAATGCTCACCATGACAGAAATGGCTATTGCAGCTTCATATGGTATTCCAAAGCCCAAACTGCCTCTCTTCAGTTCTGGAGTGGAGAGTGATTTCGTCATGCTAAAAAGGGGACTGGATAGTTTACTTGGTCCACACCGACGTTTGACTGAAGATTATAAATACCAAGTATTACTTGATCATCTCAAGCTGCCTAGCGCCTACCAAATGGCAAAGAGATACATACACGACCCTACACCATACTCCAGTGCAATGGATGCTCTGCAGCATCGATACGGGCAGCCAAGACAGTTGGTACAGGGAGAATTAAAGAAAATATTGAACTCTCCTCCCGTAAAACCTGGCGACCAGAAAGGCTTTTGAAGATTTTTTCCTCAGCTGTAAACACTCTGGTGGGGATGCTAAGTCGCATGGACGGTCCTGCTCAGTCTGAACTCAGTGCGGCTCCCACGTTGACACCCTCCTTGGTAAGCTGCCTGGCAACTACAGGGATAGCTTTGCTGAATTTTGTATTGAAGGAGGCATCATCCGCAGTGGAAGTGACCAGACATACACCTTACCTGACCTAGCTGAATGGCTTGATAGGAAGGTTCAGGTACACCAGGTGTCTCGACGTGCAGCAGAATCAAACTCCGCTGATCCCAGTCATATCACACAGAGAGAGAACAAAGCAGGTAAATCACAATGGGTCAAACCAGCCTCTGTTTACTATAGCAGTAACTCTATAACAGCCAAACATCAGGAGATCTCTCCACAATCGACAACGGACCAACTTCCAGTTGGATTCAAAGAAAAATCTGCCTACACGCACAGGGAGGGAGCGCTTAATCCTTATTGTCCGTATTGTAGGACCACACAGGATCATTACCTCAACGGCTGTGCAGAGTTCGATAAACTTACTACTGAAGAGAAAGCCACCTGGATAAAGGATAAAGGAAAATGTTGGAGATGTGGGCGTGGACACTCTCCAGAGAGCTGCACCCTGAAGAAACTCTGCTCCATGTGCAACAAACAACACCTCCCAATATTGCACGAAGTTGTTATTCAAGACCCGCAGCTAAACATCCTCACTGTCAGTACCCCAACAAATGCAGTGTATCTGGATCACGCCAGCCACTCAGGGCGTGTTATGTTGAAGGTGGTACCAGTGCTGCTCCGTCATGGCAAGAGAACACTAAAAACACATGCATTGTTGGATGACGGCTCAGAGCGTACTGTGATCCTGGCTGCTGCGGTCAAACACCTTGGGTTGAGCGGGGAAGTGGAGTCACTCAAATTGAGGACTATCAGACAGGACGTATTGCAGCTCCAGGGAAAGACAGTGTCATTTGAGGTGTCTGCTGATACCCAACCCCGGACTTATCACTCCATCAATCAAGCCTTCACTGCAACCGAACTTCAATTGGCTGAGCAGTCATGTCCAGGTGATAAACTAGCAAGGAACTACAACCATCTGAAAGGAATTCCCCTACACACATTCACTTAAGTGCAGCCGATGCTACTGATTGGATCTGATCACCCTCATTTAATAACTTCGATCCGCTCGAGTACGTGCAGGACCGATAGGAGCACCAGTAGCAGTCTGCACCCGACTCGGTTGGGCAGTGCAAGGACCCACTAACTTTCTTCAGCATCCACCAGGTGAGAGTTCCTTCCTTCACCTGTCAGTAGACACACCTTGCTCCAACCTACACAAAGATGTGCAACGCCTGTGGCAGCTTGACATTTTGCCATATAAAAGCGAGAGGGAGGTAACAGGATCAAAGCAAGACCAAGCAGCCCTCACCATGCTTGGGGAGAAGAGCACCACTGTAATCGTGGATGGTGTCTTAAGATACGCAACGCCCCTCCTTCAGAAGCGAAACTTAGCTCTTCCCCGCGCATCACCTGTTGCAGTTATGCCCCTCCTTCGCTCTACAGAACGCCGTCTATCTACCAATTCTGAGTTTGCTATGGTTTACAATCAGGAAATACACAAGCTAATGGAGGCAGGATATGCTGAGCGGATCATCAGTGAGGAGGCCAATCGCTCTGACGAATCCAGGTACATTCCACACCATTTAGTACATAATGGGAAGGCAAGAGTGGTGTTTAACTGCTCATTTCGGTACCAGGAGAGTGCTCTGAACGATGACTTGCTACCAGGGCCTCCTCTCGGACCATCAATATTGGGAGTTCTGCTCAGGTTTCGAGAACATGCAGTTGCTATCAGCGGAGACATACGGGCAATGTTTCATCAGATCAGACTTCTACCTGAGGACTGCCCACTCCTTCGTTTCCTCTGGCGAGACATGGATAGAGACAGGTCACCCGATATCTATGAGTGGCGTGATTGCCGAATGATTCAACGACTGTACGATTGCCATTCGGCAATACACGATTTAACGACTGAGCTGGATAAAGTCAGAGTCTAACCAATATAAAGTGTTTGTCGGTACAAGAGTTACTGAAATACTTGATCTGACCAAGCCTGGGTCATGGAGATGTATCAACACGGACTTGAACCCTGCTGATGATATCACTCGCGGGAAGACTCTCTTTGAACTGTCCAAACCAAACCGTTGGAGTCAAGGGCCTTCATTCCTGTATCAGTCTTCAGATCATTGGCCTGTGAACCCCTCAGTGCACATAGAGGAACCAGATGAGTTGAGAGCTCAAACCTTCTGTGGCCGTTTGTCTACTCTTAGCAGTGATGAGCCTGATCCTGCTAAATACGATACATGGAATGAACTACTGCAGGCTACATATCAGTTCCTTCATGGGGCGGCTGCTCCTGTTATGTCTGCAGTTGACCGTATTGAGATGAAGACTACTCTACTTAGAAGGATACAATCTGATAGTTTCCCGGAAGAATTAAAGGCACTTAAGCAGGGCAAATCAGTCCATTCAGGCAGTCGTTTGAGTGCTCTAAGCCGCGAATATGACCAAGTATTAAGCCTCATTCGGGTTGGTAGTCGACTACGCAAAGCAGAGACCCGTTCTGGTCCACCGGGGTCGACTGTTTTGGCCCCTATACAGTGATAATCGGAAGAAGGCATGAGAAATGGTGGGGCATTATATTTAAATGCCTTACTACAAGATGTGTCCACCTGGATCTGTTGCAACACATGGACACAGACTCGTTCTTACTGGCCTTGCGTCGATTCATCTCGAGACGAGGCAAGCCATACGAGATCTTGTGTGACCGAGGTACCGATTTCCGGGGGAGACAGAGATCTCAAAGAATCAATGGAAGATCTCGACCCCACATTGAGGCAACAGTTGGCCAAGCAAAGCATAACATTCAAATTCAATCCTCCTCTTTCACCTCATTTCGGTGGCGCATGGGAGAGGGAAGTAAGGTCAGTAAAGGCCTCCCTCCAAGTTGTATTGCAGGATCAGGTTGTATCAGAAGAGGTGCTGCTGACTGTTCTCGTGGAAGTAGAGAGGTATACTTAATTCAAAGCCTTTGGGATACTCCTCTTCCGACCTTGCTGATCCCCGATCCCATAACGCCTAACTTGCTGTTGATGGGGCGGCACAGCTCATCGCTTCCGCAGGGTGCGTATGGTTCCAGTGATCTTCTTAGGCCGCCGCCGTTGGAGACATAGCCAAATCCTGGCAGACCAGTTCTGGAGCCAATTCACTCGTCAGTACCTTCCTGACCTTCAGCACCGCCATGAGTGGAGGAATCCTACTGCTGCCCTCACTGAGGACCAAGTGGATATGGTCGTAGATTCTCAGCTTCCTAGGGCACTTTAGCCCATAGGAAAGGTTGTTAAAGTTCATCCCAGTGGAGATGGGACAGTTCGTTCAGCGGATGTCAAAATCAAGGGGGCAGTCTACACTCATCCGGTCACCAAACTGGTGCCTCTCCCCAAAATGCCAGAGGATCACTTGTACACCAGGGACCTTTAGCACAGCAGGGACTTGTACTTCTCTTACACATTCATACACGAATGTGGGGCGGCTGTTGTGTATTTCCTGCTGTGATGAGGTTGCGTCACAGTAAGCTGCTTCATGTAGAGACTGAGGGACTGTTGCGCATGCGCAGTGTGTTCGGAAAACTTCCTGTGTAGAGATTAGCTGGCCTTTCACCGACAGTCCGTGGTCTTCATTATTCCTTTGTACAACAGTGTGCGTCGGTGATGATTCTTCTGCAGGCATTACAAACCACACATAAACATATTGCAATGTCCTGTAGAGTTGTAAGAGGCCAATAAAGTCATTACAAGGAAAGAAGTTGCTGCGTCTTCTCTGACCGGAGGATTAGGCCAGTATACACACAGTCAGCATATCATCACCGCAGCTGTTCCGTTACAATTTGACTTCAAACCCTCTCCACCATAGCTTCGTCCAGTGACTCATACAGGAACATCTGTGATAACTAATTTACTTTTAAACCTGAATTTTCTTGCGGTTATTTCAGTTTAATGAAAAACAAGCATGTCATTAAACACAACATTTATAGAAATCAAACTTTACCTCATCAATGACAACTAATTTTCGATTCCCGTCTGACTGATTTATCCACGGTGGAGTTGAAAACAACAGTTCCCATCATTCTGCGTTCCTCCACGTCGTCATCAAGCAAAGCCGTTGTTGTTGTTTTAAATGTAGTGCCCTCTAGCAACATGCAATCTTAGGTATTGCAGCTTTAATGCAGAGTAAATCTCTTTTCAGGACTTCGGTGAGTTTATGCGTGAGAGTCGTCTGACTCCATTCCCGGACTCAATGGTAGATGCAGCAGGCAGAGCTCCAGTGGAGAGAGCCAAATCTCAACTAGAGCGACACACACGATACTGGCCAATGATCATCTCCCAGACCACCATCTTCAACATGCAGGCGGTGAGGGACAACATCTAAATCTGTGGTTCTCAACCAGGGGCCCACTTCGAGGCCTTCGCAAACTTCCAAGAGGGGTGCAGGATGACTGAATCGTACAAAACTGTATTTGTTTATAGTTCTGTTAATATTATTTTATGTAGGGAGTTGATAAGCAAATCCTGTTTGAGGCAGTTTTTGCCATGCATATTGTGTGCATGATCTCTGTGTGTGTATTGTGGTCATCTTTGTGTGTATATTCCAGGTGGTACCGTTAGCTAACCTCATAGTGAAGGACACTCTAACAGATGAAGATGTGCTTACCTGTCAGAAGACTGTCTATAATCTTGTTGATATGGAAAGGAAGAGTGACCCTTTGCCCATTTCAACCGTGGGTTCCAGAGGAAAAGGTCCCAAACGGTGAGAATATCACATCAGGTTTCTATTTTTTTCTTTTTGTGTGGCTCTGTTCTAAAAGTGAGCTGCCTTCTAAACATGTTAACTGAAATGGAGATTTTCATTTATTTTTGCTTCAATGCTGCCTCAATAGACTGCTCAATTGATTTTGACACAGCATTTGTGTGTGTGCATATTAGAGCTGTGTTTACGATTCAAATTTCAAGAATCGATTCGATTATCAAGATCTTGAATCGATTATCATTATTCGATTTGAATATCGATTCGAATTCGAATCCGATTTTCGAGATTTAGATCATTGTTTCTTAAAAAACCTTTTTTTCCAGCTGTTACCTGAATGACAGGACTGTGGTTATGCAACATATATTGATACTAGACATTCAACTGCAAATTAATGTAGTATTGATTGTAAAGAACAATCCTCCTTCCATGTTGATACAACTGCTTTCACAAACGTGCACTGGTGTAGACGACAGAGGACGCAGAGGTATAGGCTATCAGCAGGAGGATTGCAAGTAACCGGAACCGTGATATTCACGTTTTTTATAAGGCTATACCCTTCTTGTTTTGAACTTCATGCATGTGTATTGAATGTTCGACAAGTTCATAATGATAACGAGACTGTTTATCGTGGTGATGTGTAGCCTACAGAGGCTTCGCAAAGAGTGAATGAGAGAGAGCGGCAGAGCGCGTGCGATTACCTGCATCTGAAGTCATTCGTGGAAAGGTTGCCGTGTCAAATGAATGCGAAATAGTTGTTGTATCATCCTTTTAACATTCATGTTACGGGTATTTACCATAAGTGCACGTGGGTCTGCATCCCACAGCCCGAGGAAGGCGCGGGGAAATAAAATCAGCGAGTCACACATTGCATCAATGCCATATGCATCAGCTTCAGCGTTGCCCATGCGACGCGCTGCTCAGCTGAGCCTTGACAAGTGGAACTCAAAGTTAAAAATAATTAACACCTTGAAGTTGTTTCATTACATCTATTTTAATGAATCTGCTTTTTTGAACGTGTTCGTTGAATGAACGGTTTAATGACTCAAAGTCCGTTGTCATAACAATGTGCGCGCTGAGTGAAAGCTTTTAATGCGCACAAAGGAATCTCCCGGTCGCGCCAAGTTAAAGTTCACGGGGAAAATGTAGGCCTATTAATAAATCGATTCTCTGAGTTACGGATCGATCTTTAGAAATTAATATGAAAATCGATTCAGAATCGGTGAATCGATTTTTTTCAACACAGCACTAGTGCATATACACTTGCAAAGTGGTATTAGTGAATACATTTTTACTATGTATGTTGATGCTGATGTTTTATGTATATAGTGATGAGCAGTATCGGATCATGTGGAATGAGTTGGAGACGTTAGTAAAGACTCACGTGGGCACCAGTGAGCGGCACCAACGTGTGCTGGATTGTATCAGTGCTTGTCGGAGCAAACCACCTGAGGAGGAGGAAAGGAAAAAAAGGGAAGGAAGAGAGAGGACAAAGAGGACAAAACTGAGAAAAATGGCAAGGACACAGAGGAGAAGGGCTGGACTACAGACTCTGAGAGGTTAGTGTTAATGAACAAGATGCTGACGTTCACATTAACATCTGGCAAACCGCAGCTACTTGTAGATTGATGATGGGGATTTTGCTTTCTTCATTAATCTCCTGATATGTGTGTTTCTAATGTATACTGTATGCCCTTTTTCTCCTCCAGTTTGAAGGGGGTAATGGAGCGAGTGAAGGATGAACAGAGCGAATGTGAAATCATCAAAGATTCACCGGACTCCCCGGAGCCCCTGAACAAGAAACCACGTTTAGCTACAGAGCAGCAGCAGCAGCCTCCGGAGAAATCTAAAGGTTCACTTTTAAGTTTTTTTCTGGGAATCAATCCTCTGTTGCAATGTAGTTTTATATATTATTAATGATTTAATTAAATATAGAAATATTAAAGCTACACTGTGTAACTCTTTTAGTTTATTCTTAGCTAAAAACACTTAGTTCTTTCACTCATGGACGGAGGTTCGAACTGGAAGCCATGTTAATCTTGGACTACATTGGCCACCGTAGGAGTTAAAACGAAATTGGAATTGAGAAGAACAGAAACTAAAATTCACTGGATGGTCATACCTTTTCACTGCTAGATGGGGTAAAAATCACACAGTGTAGCTTTAAATATATTATTATTATTTATTAATCACATTGGAATATAGAATTTAAAAATAATTTTAAGAATTGAATATCATAATGAACAAGAATATATGACTTTTGGTGAATCTCAAATGCTCAAGAATGCATTGCAGCTTTCAATCTAAAAGCCATAAACCTATCTTTACAAGAAATGCTTGGGCAATGTGAGATGTTCTGCTAAAATAATACATACATAAACACTTAAATGGACCTACATGATGTTTTTAATGATCAATCTTGAAAGAAAACTAGCGAAGAGAGCACCAGCTACATCATTCAGCGCAGTCGAAGTTACTTGTACTGCACGTGCACGGCATCAATTTTATCCTCAGAATTAGAAGCTACAAGTCAAGTCAGAAAGGTCATCATCCAAAGTGAATGAAAAGGCAAGTGTGAATGTGGCAATATGAGGTACAGCAGCCAATTAGATCTGTGTACGAGTAGAAATAGCTGTCAAATATAGTCTCTTGTTTTGCAGGTCCTGTGTCTCTACTCACACTTTGGACCAACAGAATAACTTAAGCCAACTCCAGGAAGCATCAGGAGTTTGCAGGAAGACTGAGTTCAGTGAATAACAAGGCTGAACTTTATCAACATCTGAAAGAAGAAAATGGGTGTGTTGACCTCACTATTCTTCTCACTGTTATCACATTAATCACAGGGTGTCCGCGGGGTTTTAAAAAGTATTAAAAAGTGATAAATCAAAATTGTCAAATTTAAGGCCATTAAAAGTGTTAAATGTAGTCTGAGAGGTATTATTTTTTTTAAATTAGGTATTATTTTTTTTTTCAGACTATCAGGTGTCCTATTCTGTGTTTGTGTTAGTCCGTTTAAATATGGGCTTTAGCTTATCTGGGCACAATCAAAGATCTTTCATCTCTGTCTATGTTTGATGCTGACGTCATATTCAGTGGCTGGACGATATGACGATATATAGAGGCTATATAACCCTGATATAAGTGATCACCTGGATTTAGACCTACCTATATTGTATTTATATAAAGCGTTCACAGGCAAATTTGCTTTAGCCTATGTAGGTCTATATATTGCTTTTATTTCCCTGGTATTGAAATCAGGCAAACATAAATGTCAGGCGACACGATTCCTGGCTGCATGTCAATATCCATGGATCACTGGATCTTTAGTAAGTTGTAAGGGACACTATATTGAGTCCAACATTTAGTTTACATTTATCAAATTGTTCGTTTTAGTCGCATTTTCGCAGTTTCCCCTATTAAATCCAGTCACGCAGCAGATCTTTTGCCACTCAGTCAGGTTGAGGGGGTTGTTCCGGCGGGAAAGTGACGTCAATGCATTCCCTCTATTGTTTGGTGTGTAAAAAAACATCAATGTCAACTGGATGGGAGCTAATGCACTTCGTCGCAAATGCAATCCACCAAACATAAAAATGGAATGCGTGCTCTAAATCTATTAATTTTTGTATGTTATAAATGTCAAAATCTGTGTAATAGAAAGGTCGCTGGTTAACACTTGCAATTCAGTGTCATGATGGTTTTAAAAAAAAATCTGTAGGTAGTAAAAAAGGTATTAAAAGTAGTAAATTTAACTTAAGGATTACTGTATATACCCTGAATCAGTCATTTTGTGTTAACTCGCTGTTTTCTTTATTAGGATGGATGTTCATGAGAATGGAAAAACCACCAGATGATGTGTGGAACACACCTCTTCTCATCTCTGCAGGATCATTGATTTGTTGAGAGGATGTGATGTGACCTTTGGCATGATATCAAATGATGTTTTTGCCAGGATGCTGGTTTTGAGCCCGGCAAAAGAAGAGTAAGCCAATGTTTTATAAAGCACACACTTTTTATATGCTTTAGTTTGTACAAAGATTCTGAAATATTCTGAAACAGAATAAAGAAACGTGTAAACTGTTAGTCCATGTTTGCATTATGTGTGTGTAGATGTACATGTACTTTGTTTAATGCAAATTGTCGGTAACGCTTCCTTTTACAGTCCAGTTACCCATGTAAATACTATGTACTTATTTTAGTAACTAAAATTACTGGGTAATAACTAGTACTAACCCTGAACCTACCCCTAAACCTATCCCTGTTCCATGTACTTACCTTAAATAAGCCAGTACTTTCTAGGTAAGTACACTGTAAGTACTGTGCACTGTACTGTAAAAGGAAGCGTTACCAATTGTCTTCATCCTGGTTAATTTATCTTGCTGTGTATTTCATGGGTGTTCAGAAGGAACAACTTCCTACCTCTGGAAATAACAAGATATGGCGAATCAGTAAACAAATTAGAAAAATACACAAAACCCTTTATAAACTAAAGAGTAAGATTTTTGTTAGCTTTATCGAAGATAAGTCCTGTCCCTAAATGGCACCCTCAGTCCCAGTGGTCCTCACCCAAGTGGACATTTCTGTGAAATAGTTCATTTGGCCACATGGAGGTACTCTTGAGCACCCCTTGGTACTCTTAAATGACAAATGAGGCACCTATGGTCTTGTGGAGTTCATAACCTTTGCTTCAAATGCCACACTTCATTTGCATTCTTGCAGACTCACATTGGCCCCCGTGAGCAGCATGTGTCCCTTAAGTTCACAAAACTGTAGGGTGTCCCATTTGTCTTTTTTAGGTTTTACAGGGCCCTCTTTGTGCACTTCCATCATTCTACCTGGCAATCAAAGCGACATTATGTTACAAAATATTGACTTTGAGAAAGACCACAAGGGCTTAGGGTGCCATTTGGGACAGGGCCATTGACCTCCAGCTATGACTCCTCAAGGGCACCACTTTGGACAGGGCCTAAATGGAGTCTAAGCCTTAGGTGGCAAGCTCACAAGACAGTGTAATACAAATTGCAAGTGCAAGAAATGCTACAGACTCACTGCCAGTTTGATTTGCTACCTGCTGTGCCAAAAGTATAATTATTGCCAGAAGGCAGTATTTTTAACTGAGCAAGTAGTAAAAAAAAAAAAAAGATATGATAAAAATATAAAACAAGATATGCTTGGGAACAACTTTGTTTGCAATTATGTCAACAACGCTGTATTTTTCCATGGATGAATACACTGGTGGGATCATCTCTCACCTTACTTACTTAACGTGTTGGTCAGACAGCCCCACTCGTGTCTTTATGGCGATAGTCAAAAGTCTTAGCTCATGAGTCTTGGCTCCAAAGGTGTGTTTACTGGATGTGTAAGCCTTGATGTGTTTTGACTCAGTAATGCACAGAAACAGGAATCTAGCCAAGGACAAAGGAAGTTAGGGTCACGTTTTCTGACTCCAGTAAGGATGAGGCATTGAGCGTTGAATTTATGTGATACTAATGCTTGCTGTCATGCACGCATATCGAGTAGAGGTGAAAGTAATTGTTTGTGTGGGGTTTGGTTCCCAGCGTGCAGTGCTCCTTTTCTTAGCAGAACTTTCCACCTCTGCACTGAGGAAGCCTGCAGTCATTCGATTTGAGTGAAATACATCTAACAGGGCAAAATAACTGCCTCATGCCACTCATTGCATTCACAGTGTCTGCAGCTTAGACTTCTGTTGGGAAGAAGCCAACAGGGAAATCAGAGGTGTTTGAACTTAGTCAGGTCTTTAACCAGCTGGACCCCCTCATTAAGCTGAGACTGGGATTGTTCTGATATTTTTAGGACCAGCTTTGTGGACACTTTTTTATCTGTTGCCAGGCTGAGTTTCTAAAACAGTAAACGTAAAAATAAAAAAATCTGTTCCTCAGATTCTTAATGTCACTCACGATGTAACAGAAGTAGCAGCTTAACTTTTCTTCCATATTGTGACGTACATCTGTATGGAAGTTTGTTTCCGCCATAGAATGAAAAATATAAAAGGTAATTGTGACTTTAACTCACAATTCTGACTTTTTTCTCACAATTGCGAGTTTACTTCTCGCAATTTTGACATTATTTCTCAGAATTGCGAGATATAAAGTCAGAATTGCTAGATAAAAAGTCAGAATTGTGAGATAAAAAGTCAGAATTGTGAGTTAAAAAGTCAGAATTGTGTGATATAAAGTCAGGAATTACGTGATATAAAGTCAGAATTGCTAGATATAAGTCGCAAATTGCGTGATATAAAGTCAGAATTCTGAGATTTAAAACTGTTCTGAGGGAAAAAAGTTTTTTTTTTCCCTTAGAAATGGCCTGATAATCTTGAAGTTTATATCTCACAATTCTGAGAAAAAGATGTCAGAATTTCGACATATAAACTCGCAATTATGTGTTATAAAGTCAGAATTGTGAGATAAAAAGTCGCTCTTGTGTCTTTTTTCTTCTCAGAATTGAGACTTTATATCACGCAATTCTGACTTTATTTCACGCAATTCTGACTTCATATCTCACAATTCTGACTTTATAACACGCAATTGTGACTTTATATCACACAATTTTAAATTTTTATCTCACAATTCTGTCTTTATATCACGCCATTCTGACTTTATATCTCGCAATTCTGACTTTATAACTCGCAATTGCGACTTTATATCACACAATTCTGACTTTTTATCTCGCAATTCTGAGAAATAAAGTCAGAATTGTGAGATAGTCACAATTATTTATTTTATTTTTATATTTAGTGGCGGAAACAAGCTTCCATATAATATAACCACAAAACTGACCATTGTCCCAGGCAACCACTTTTCAAAGTCACGATGTAACGGAAGAAGTGACAGATCCTTTCTTCCGTATATTGTATAGTGAAAGTGGATTATTAAAAAAAGCTTTGTTGGAGGTTCTGTCCATTGGTTGTTTATTGGATGGAGGCAAATATGAATGCAATTTTTTTTTTACTTGGTAATTTTTAATTAAAATATCACTTGACGTATGCTGGACTTTCTTCATCCACTCATTAACCAATGGATAGAAGTAATTCCCAGCTGTACATTTTTTATTTTTCAATAATCTGTTTCACTCAGCTGTATGGAAGCTTGTTTCCGCCACTGAATATGAAAAATAAAATAAATAATTGTGACTTTATCTCACGATTTACCTGCTGTGTAATAATTTTGCTAATTGCACGCATAAAATTAACACAAGTTCTAGGCTGTTGACTGCAACTAGAAAAGGACAAAATAAACAACAATGCTCTATTCTAAATTTATTTAGCATTTTACAATGTTACTGCATCTTTTCCACTGATGGCATAAATAGTTTATGCTGCTTGATAAACATGTCACCATAACTCATTTAAATGTGTGTTTCAGGCATTTGACACTTCTCAAGAATGAAGTAGTTTGTTTAACATAATTTTGTTTGTTGCCCAAAGGGATTTTGGTACTGCATTAAAGGTCAAAACTTGTGATCCAGAGATATCAATCCATACTGCTATTTGATCTAAACTATCAACTGAGCTTAATGTTGTTTTAGTCACACCTGTGTGTATAGCAGCAGGTGATAGAATACACACTGTTAATTTCTAATGCACACACATCAGTCCCACACCTCAAGCCTGTTACGATTGCACAGATATTTAGGTAACGCTTCCTTTTACAGTACAGTACTTGCCTAGAGAGTACTGGCTAATATAAGGTAAGTACATGGGTTAGGTTCAGGTTAGTACCTAGTTATTACCCAGTAATCACAGCAAAATCCCCAGTGTTAAAGTTAATGAGATAATTAAATGATTGAGTGATAGAGTATTATTGAAGACACCTGATGGCGTGTTACCTTTTCTATTTATTCATCTGGTTGTTATAACTCATGTACAGCAGCCAAACAAAATATAAAGTTTATGATTTAAGGGTGAAGAGCCCAAATAGAGGTTAACACTGATCATCATAATGGTGACTTCAAATTACGGTTTTCTCCTTAAGAGATTCCGCTTGCTAGGTGTCTTCAATAATGCTCAATTTTCACTCAATTATTTACTTAATTATCTCTTAACACTGCTTCAGTGTTCATTTAACACTGCTCAGAGTTTATATAATTCACACTCTCAGTGTTAATTTAACACTGGGGATTTTGCTGTGATTGTTATTACTATAATAAGTACATAGTATGTACATGGGTAACAGGACTGCAAAAGGAAGAGTTACCGATATTTATACGAGCATTTAGCACAGTCCATCTTACACCTTAATACAACCCGTTAGGTACTGTACCTGTATTAGGTGCCATAAGTGGATCCTACACAGGCCACACAAGCTTAAAACTGAACGTCAGTGCATGCAGCCTAACAATGCTAAAAATAAAAAAAAACATTGTTTATATTAGCAGTTAAGAGTGTTGTGCAATTTTTTTCATCCATGTTAAAAATAGTCATCTTTGCTACTTATTGATATGTTGCTATATGCTATTTACACTTTTTTTAAGAAAGGCATGCGTCTCAAACATTCCCCTCGTCACACAGAGATGACTTGGTTATTAAAGTCATGCGGCATTCAGACAACCAAATGCTCTTTTGTAGATCATCTGAGCACCAATTCTGTGTGAAATCAACACACAACTATTGTAGAAGCAGATGGATTTTGTTTTGAACATATGAACATGTTGAGCACAAGTCTTTAAAACAAACCTGTCTTTTTTTACGAAGAGATACAACGATTAAGTCATCCATGTAGATCATGTTAAATTGTTAACTTTTGCCAAGTGTTTTTTGGAAGAAAAATAAAAATAAAATCAGTTCAGTTAGTTTACAAAAATATCCAAACAAATCCAGAAGCAAATGCAGCAAATCTAAATGAGCAATTCCTTATTCACACCATCAAGAGCTCCTTGCTAAATGTAAAAATAAATGTAGTCATTCTGCATCTCTGTAAATGTGTTTTTAAGGGAAGCAGGTGCTACTACAGTTAAAATAATATAATATCAACAAAATATTTTGGAGCTGCATCCCTTTGCACAGTTACAAATCTCTACATTCATGACTTCCAGAACACTTTGGTTTAATCTGAAATAAAATATAGTTGTGAAAACTAGTAAAACTATTTAGTTTAAAATATATGCAACTAGTGTGATCTTTGCTAGGATGTGAAAAGCATTTTAGTGAGATCAGGTAAATAAAAAATAACTTCCAGAAATAAAATGCATTCATTGGCCAAAAAAGGTTTACTGGCAGAACACATTGATCTAGACCAGTCATTAGTGCGTAACTACATTGTTCTGTACTTGCATTATTTAAAAGGCTACTTTTTTCAACTAAGCAGTTCAGCACAAAATCAGGTTGCTTCATTTTAAAAGGTAACAAAGTTCACTTGTCACAAGCTGCTTTCATGCAAAAACACCTCTCTTCAGTCACTTTCACACCTTAAAATATCGCATGCACCTGTTTTCCTGATTAGTGCGATCAAACGCAGAAAACTATTCTTCAGCTTTTAAGATTTCTGTAAAATTCCACAGCAGATGTTTTGGCCAATAAAGTGCAAACTAAGGCGAAACCCCACCCCTTTCTATGAGCTTTCATCACGACTATGAGCCATAAAACATAAACTGCATAATTTATCATCCTCCACGATCTCTTTGCATCTCCCTAAAATTCCTGCTGCTTGCATATCGCATTGAGTGTGAGGTTTACCTGGAGATTGAGAAACATTCTAGAAATGAAAGACATCATGATGCTGCATTTTCTAACTTGCACCAAAAGGTTAATGGATTGAACTTAGGCTGAGGCAGCATGTATTCTGTCTCTTTTCTGTTTGAGTTTAGTACTTGCCTTGTTCAATACATGTTAAAAGCTTTACTGAGTTTTGGGTCCAGTGAAAGTGAGCATAAATTCAGCTGGAGTTGTCTTTGTAGGATTTGGAGAAAGCACTGATTGGGTTGGATTAGTCAAATAGCCATCAAGAGGAAGGAATCTTCACCGTGAACAACAGATACCTCTATATTTCCTAGGAATGTGATCTCGCCAAAGACTCTGAATCATGGTCTCGAAATGATGTGGAGTCATGTGGGAAATTGACAGCATTTAGATGTTGATGCCAGTGCAAAATCAGACATAGATGCCTTCCGGGTTAAAGGTCGTGTTCAGGGGGCTCTGCAGAACTCGTAGGTTAGCGGGAAGTTGTCGGGCTGATCCAAGCCGCTTCAGAGACTGATTTTCTGACTCTACAGGGACAAAACAAAGAGAGACTTTAGTTAAAGAGTATACTTTAAAGTTGACATAGAATTTAGAGACATTTGTTATAGGTTGGTTACATTTGATTTACATAAAGAAAAGAACAGAATATTTGTGCGTTTGTACCTGTGTTAGCTTCCTCCTCACCAGGGTCTGCTGGTAGAACTGTTACTTTGGTGCCAGTCTGTTGAATAAATTGTTGAAGGTTTACCTGCCTTAGCTCCTTAGTTAACTGTTCCAGCTCCTGCTCTCTCTCCTAAATCAAACAATTCAAAGTTAAAGAATCTAACATCTAAAAAAGACAATAAAATCAAATGTTTTCCCTTATACCTTGTTCACACTTTTTAACCCTCAAACCGTATTCACTTTATAGCCCTTAATCCTGTAATTGTGGACAAATGTGGGCACAGAGGACTCAGGTGTGATCCTAATTTTTATTTATTATAAATTTTATATCACTGTCTTTGATAAAGTTTTGTCTATCCATTTATGGTATTTTTTATTTTGGGTATTTTTTTTATTTATTTACTTCAAAAACTACCATATTTTCTATGTAAATTATGCTTATTTTTATGTTTTATTTATTTAATTATTTTTTAACTACATTAAAATATCATTCCAATAAGTTCTTAGAGCTAAAACCTAAAGATGAAGTGACTTTGCTGTCTTATTTTGGCTTATTTTAGAATGCTCAAATACAAGATTAAGGAGGTTTTTTTGTCACACACTTAACATTGTAGAATTGAGTCCAAAAAAAATGTGTGTGTTCAGGACGCAACTTAGGAAAAGTAGCCAAGTCTTGTACCGCTCGGATCAAGGGAAGTATTTTTTAAAAATAAATCAAAACCATTTTGCCCACATGTGTCCAGAATACGGTTTTAGAGTTAAAAAAGAGGGAGGCCAAAGAGTGTGCTCCAAAAGACATCCATCTAATTTGTTAGCAAGATAGTCCAGAGAGAATTTAGTGCTCTAAATACAAGCGTATCTGTTTTATGTAACATTCCAGGTGAATACAAACTGTACTGGAACATATTCGACTCCTTCACTTCATCTGTAAGCTCTGGCAAAGATCTTTTACATAACATCTGTGACCACTACTCTCCACCCCCCACCCTGGTCCCTAACATTCTGCAAAGCGGATTAGTCGCATTGTTGGAACTTAAGGCCAAAGAGTCTAAAACAAAGCAGCTGTAGCTCACTAGGTTTCAGCAGGGCCATGCTTCTACTGCATGAAACAAAGTACTAGTCATGTTTGTTTTGCTATTCATTAGCACTTTTCCTCAGAGGCAGTTGTCACACTTGGTACAAGTACTTTGGATTAACTACCAAAACTTTATGCGCACAGAACAGCACTTGAGATCATCGATCATCTATAGCCCCTTTCACACAGCGCGTTGATCCTGGGAAATTGCCAGAACGCCTTCTGTGTGGACGCGAACAAGACCCGGGATTAATACCAGCATCGATCCCGGGTTGGGGACCCAAGCCCCTTTCACACAGAGATTCCGGAAAATACACGAATAATGTGAGCCGGCATTTGTCCCGGGATTGTTTGATTTCGGTTCATTCACACTGCCAGTGATTTGCCAGGATCTGTGAGTGCGTTCACACACAACCCGTAAAAATCCTGGGAAGACACATGATGTCAGGATGAGACGTATTTGCATACCGTTCCACAAAGCTGGTGAACGATCTCAGCTTCAGTACGGATAGTGAGGAGCTCCTGTCTCTGCTTCGTTCCAGATTGCAGGTATTTGTTCGTCCTTTCTTTGTTGATGACGAACACAAACTTTCTTCTAAGAGCAACAGAGTCACGCAATGGCACAAGCGTCACCACTATGACACACCCTTTACGGCATTGGTCCTGGCTTTTGTTCACACAGCGCGTGTTCCGGGACTGATTCCGGTAATGTTACTAGGTCCCCAACCCGGGATCAGTCCCGGTATCAATCCCGGGTCGTGTTTGCGTTCACACAGAAGGTGTTCTGGCAATTTCCGGGATCAACGTGCTGTGTGAAAGGGGCTCTAGTAACATTGCCGGGATCAGTCCTGGGTTGCGCACTGTGTGAACAAAAGCCAGGACCAATGCCGTAAGGGATGTGTCATAGTGATGATGCTCGTGCCATCGCGCAACTCTTTTGTTCTTAGAAGAAAGTTTGTGTTCGTCATCAACAAAGAAAGGACGAACAAATGTCTGCAAACTGAAGCGAAGCAGAGACCAGGCGCTCCTCACTATCCGCGCTGATGCTGAGATCGTTCACCAGCTTTGTGGAACGATATGCACGTGTACATGTTTTCGGCGCATAAATTACACGTCACGTCCTGACGCCATGTGTCTTTCCGGGATATTTACGGGTTGTGTGTAAACACACTCACATATCCCGGCAAATCACTGGCAGTGTGAATGAACTGAAATCAAACAATCCCTGGACAAATGCCGGGTCACATTATCCGTGTATTTTCCGGAATCTCTGTGTGAAAGGGGCTTATGTTAGAGGTGTCCGATCCTGCTCCTGGAGGGCCAATGACCTGCAGAGTTTAGCTCTGACCTACCCCAACACACTTGCCTGAAAGTTTCAAGTGATTCTGAAGACCTTGATTAACTGGTTAGGAATTGAGCTGAACTCTTCGGGATAGTGGTCCTCTAGGTGCAGGACTGGGCACCCCTGAGATATGACCATCTTTGAGAGAGAGAAATCCACTATTTCATCTTTGCATGCTCTCCAATCCATTAAAAGCAATTATCTTCTGCCATTTAGTAAAAATTGATTTCATACCAACTGTGAACCACACCTGCATACTTTGTATTTGGTTTACTGTTGTGCACCTGAGTTTGGACACCAACCAAATTAACCTTGCTGATGTCAAATGGACTCAAAAGCTCTAGTGTGAGTGCAACCTCAGTCAAAACCTTGGACAGAAAGTCAGCAATGTTAGTGCAAGTGAATTTGTTATATTCCTTTAGGTGATCTCACCTGTAGCCTAATGTTTGACTGCCCAAGCGAGAGCTCCACAGCTCTGCAGTTGCTCTCCAGTCTTGCAGCTTGCTGCACCTGCACATCCAGCTCGGCACGGGCCTTGTCCAGTCGCGACTGTACCTCCATTTCATCTGCTATTCGTGTTTCCATCAGCTCTTGTTGTAAGCGCTCTGCCTCCAGCCCTGCCTCCATGCACTGAATACGAGCCAGGTACTCTCCCAGCTGCTCCTCACACTCTTGTACACGGCTACGCAGTTCCTGCAGTTGCGTGCGCAGTTGCCTCTCGTTGTCCTGCTCAATCTGCAGCTCATTCTCCCAGAATTCATGCTCCTTCATCTCCGCCTCATTCCTGCGGACCTGCTGCTCTAGTTCGAACTAGCTCCTCTTCTTCTTTCTCCGTCAATTGCTGCTGCAACTCAGTTTCACAGCGCTGCAGTTTCTGCTCTAGGACGCGCAGTTTATCTTTCTGCAACTGCACCAGAAGGGACAGCTCCTGCGTAGGTGCCGGTGTGCTGCTGCGGATTGTGTTCACCGTTCTTTGCTTGGTCTCACCTTCGCGACTCTTCCCGAAGATGTCACGCAACCCCTTGGCTCCACCTGTGAAAGTGAGGGACTTGCGTTTTGGTTCACGCCGTTTTAGGGAACGATCGTTGGCTGTGGGCCGGAGCTTTGCCATGGGAGGGAGACTTTGGCGATATAGGCTGCGCTCAGGGACTCTCGCAGAGGTGTCTGAGGTGGGGCGCTCGCTCAGAGAAGGGCCTGTACGTTGAAGCACCAACTGCACATCACTAGCGTACTGACCCCACTTATTCAGAGAAACCACAGGATTCTCATGGGGTGCCAGGTGCCTCTCTGTCTCACGCCATTTTTCAATCAGCGTATCAGCAACCAGTCCGCCCTGCAATCAATGATTTTTAAAATACTTATTAAAACATCTGTCATTTGCTCTGTGTAGTGTCAACTGTAACTATTTTCAGTTCAAGATGAAGTGCATCATTTCTGCACCAGTAGCATCACCACTATGAATTTTAAAAAGAAGTATTATTCTCAATACTATGAGAAACTAATATAAGTTTCTCAAATTTTCCCTACTGGCCATTTGTTGAGCCTGTGTTGCAGGGCTAGGCTTAATGAGGAGCTTCAAACAAACTCAGCATTGTTTGTTAGCGGAGCCACAGCCTTAACACTCTGGGGAAATCAGCCTATGAATGACTTACATATAGTTATATATTAAGCTGGGAAAGAATAAGATATTTTAACATACAAAAAACTCCACACTTTTAACTTTAAAGCTACACTGTGTGATTTTTACCCTCATCTAGCGAATGAAAAGGTTTTTGACCATCCAGTAAATATTAGTTTCTGTTCCTCTCAATTCCGATTTCGTTTTAACTCCTACGGTGGCCTATGTAGTCCAAGATTAACATGGCTTCCAGTTCAACCTCGTCCATGAGTGTCAACTCAAACGTAAACGCGAAGGCGAAGCTCGAATTAACGGGTATGTCCCTCTTTGGCTAATGTACTTTCAAGATGGAGGGGCAACATGGCGACTCGACATTAGAACCCCTTACCCGTATGCATTTTTAATGGCATATTATACACTCACGAGAATACTTTATTACTTGAACGAAGTAAATATACATTAATGAGCACATATATTTTTGAAAGAACTAAGTGTTTTTAGCTAAGAATAAACTAAAAGAGTTACACAGTGTAGCTTTACTCAAACTTTGTATGGCTAAACAGAGAAGCTCTAAAGCTCTAAAAACATGGTGAAACAAAGATTTAACTTTCCAAAGGAAATTCAACCGACATTCACTAAAGACCAAGCACCACAGTGGAACAGAGATTGTACTTATTCATGAAATAATGGAATAAGACACAGTCCCATTTTTTCCATTATAGGGTGATGGGGTCAAACTCTGAGAGCTAGAAGGGACAATACTGCATTTCACTACTTTAATCTCTGATCTCAATGAGGGCTTGTTGTCAAGGAGACAACCATAGTGAGTGTTATGTTGTGTCCTGAGGAAAGGAGGAACAAAAGGAGCATGGAAGGGAACATACAAAAACATGGGAAAGGAGATCTTTTAAAAATGGTGCCATTGTGGTACATTTACAAGTCATTCACAATCAGATTTAATGTCTCACCTATTGCTTGGGCCAAAGCGATCACAACCTCTTGACATGTGGTGACCTCTGTGACACCACAGACGATCCGCTGCACTCCATCCACCCACACCTTCAGCTCCATGCCTCTCATCTGGATGATGTCATTCCTCACTTCTGCAGACAGCCGTTACAGGCTCTCTGGTCTGCATGCTGCTCTTATCACTGCTTGTGAGACAAAATAAATGTTTGTAGTAATTCCACTTATTTAAGAAATTATTCAACCATAAATACTCATTGGAATCATCTTCAATAACAGTGACACTTGGTTCTTATATGTCCTCCCTACAGTGTCAGTTTGACAGATAACATCTTTAGTTCTTGGTGTAAAGGGAGGGTTTGGATGCTGAAGTGCCAAAGTGCTCAAACTCTCATATATAGTAATGAGATTGATTTATTTAGCTGTGAACCGCTCAAGCTGAAGAACTGGTCCAAACAGGCCTGTATGAACACTATAGATGGTGCCCACTCCCATGAGACACACTCATAAAGGATAAGTGAGAAAAGCTGTTACCCTTGACGGGTAATAAGTCTTTCAGTGTGTGTTGTGAAGAGAGAAAGTCCTTTGTTTGTCTCTCATTCTGTTTGTCTCAGAGTGGTCTGCTGAAATCTGAAGTGGTCTCTGCTGAAGTGCAGTGGGCAAAATCTTGATATGCCATCTCACACCCAGCTGGTTTCTATGATGGATGCCTGCATAGTGTGATCAGTATGTCACTACACACAAATACAGTTGCGTGTATTCCCAAGTATTAAATTCTGGCATATAAATAGTCCCTACTCACGATTATTCGAAAAAGAAACATTTTTGATTAAATGGAGACAGATCTGAACATGAGCTTGCCGTCTGTTGTAAGAGTTACCAGAGAATTGAATGATTGGTGAAGTTCTGCATACGTCACCATAGAGAAAGTCTGTCGTTTCCCCGAAAGATTAAGTTACAACAACAACAAAATAATTCCAAATTGAGTGAGGGATTCAGAGGAATAATATCATAGAGACTTAAGAGGGTTGGGCTCTTTTGACTTGGCCCAGTAAGCAACCATCTATAGCAACCACAAGGAACACCCTAGCAAACACCCTAAAATGCACTTAAAGCTACACTGTGTAACTCTTTTAGTTTATTCTTAGCTAAAAACACTTAATTCTTTCAAAAATATATGTGCTCATTAATGTATATTTACTTCATTCAAGTAATAAAGTATTCTCGTGAGTGTATAATATGCCATTGAAAATACATACGGGTAAGGGGTTCTAATGTCGGTCGCCATGTTGCCCCTCCATCTTGAAAGTACATTAGCCAAAGAGGGACATACCCGTTAATTCAAGCTTCGCCTTTCGCGTTTACGTTTGAGTTAACACTCATGGACGAGGCCGAATGTTAATTTTGGACTACATTGGCCACCGTAGGAGTTAAAACGAAATCAGAATTGAGAGGAAAAGAAACTAATATTCACTGGATGGTCATATTCCTTTTCACCGCTAGATGGGGGTAAAAATCACACAGTGTAGCTTTAAAAGAACTTCTTAGCAACCCCCACGACATCTTAGCTTTTGCATTGGCAAGCACTACTCACATCTAGTCTCATCTAGTTTTAATTCTGTCCTGGTGTGCGTTTTGATACTCTGACATAATATCTTAATCAGTCTCTTATGGGTAGGGAGATCGGGCCAAGAAGGTACGTAACATAATCATTCACTTCTGCTTCAGAAATCTCTCATGAGCTTGTTAATACAAAGTTCCTTCCCACCAGTTTATCAAAGCAGCTAAAGTTATGTGGTGTTGTTTCCATGCATGTTTTAACCACTGTGTTAAAGCCCTGACCCCCAACAGTATTATGTGTCGGCTGCAGAATTTGTGTTTAACTGTATAGACATGAGTGATACAGGCATCTGCGCCAGACTAGCGTCGGCTTCATGACCTGGGGCTAAATTTAGCAAACTCAAGGATTTGGTGGGGCCTTCACTGTAAGGTGCAGCCAAGACAGCCGCTAAATGAGACGTAATGCATCTAAATTCACATTCCAGTCGACTCACATGTCTGACGTCCATAAACACAGATCATTACAGCACATATGGCTAGATCCAACAGTAACCTATCGGGCGCAGCGGTCCCCGCTCTCACATGCTCTGTTATCCATTCTCGCTTTACTAACTCTGTTCTTAGTCAAATGTTTATAAAACTAGTCGGGTTGATTTGGTAGCTGTCATCCTTAATTGGTCACAAATGAAAACGAAGCTGTGAGGGTTGGCAGTACAGTCCTTTCAATAGGCTTTTCTGTTGTATAATTTTGTGTCAGTCCTTTAATCAGCAAAACATTTAAAATGTTTTGTTTTTGTTTTTCCAAAAGATGTCATTTGAAATGAAGCTTGTTCCGCTGTCTAGTATTTCAGATGCTATGATTCTTCTTGGAGTTTTATATACAGCACATGAACACCTTCTCAGGACCGGTGTGTTTTTTAACAAGGGTCCAGGCAAACACAAAGGTCTGCTGGAGAGACGCCCACCCCTGCAGGCCTCACAGCATGACTGGACACAAACAATCCATCTCCATGGTGATGCTTTTGCAGTTTTGTGAATCTCTCACATGGCCGGCTGTGACCGGCCTGGGAACTAACAAACAGCAGCAATTAAGGAACAATCTCTTTATTTTAACTTTTGTCCCCTGTCCCACTGTATAACTTTGTCCTGTCAGGGGTTCACAGCTGAACAACGCACCGAGTTACAAACTTAAACCATTCAAAATAAAATTGTTTGTCAGTACAGCCTCTGTTAAGGATGAAAAGAAACCCTGAGTAAGATTCATTAACTCAAAGTAACTTTAGTTTGAGGTGAAATACATACAAGTGGCTCTTTCACAAACAATGTGGGGGAAGGGGTGTTGGACATATGTATACCTGCATGCCATTCAACAACGTTTAATTAGCAATATTTAAACAAAATTATAATTCTGCTTTTAGGCAAGAGAGAGTTCAATCTTGTTTCAACTCTCCTTTGTCAATCATTGGTAAATGATATGAGAACTTTGTTTGAGCAGGAGATGTTTTCTTCAAATGTTTTATCGAGTCACTGCACTTTGCCATTGCATGGGCTCAAACAATCAGTCAAAATGAGATTTTTATATTTCTGAAAGATTACCTATAAATAAATAAAACACCACACTCTAATTTTGGGTCAAATATGAACAAAGCCACAACCATTGGGTTTAAACATTTAATTTTAAAACGTAAACCAATGGTTGGGTTTGTCCATATTTGACCCAAACATGGGTTGAAACAACCTAGCATTTTCTAGCGCACCATAATGCCAGGGTGTTGTAGTTGTCAATGCACTACCATATGGTTGCGAAGGCATTTGGAGTGGTTTTTAATTTGCTTTTGTGCAGTTTCTAGGGTGTTCTGTTTGGTTTCAACCAAATAAAAGGTTAGGCCAAAAGCATAACCTTTACGAAGTATATTGCTAGCATGCGTTAACGTTCAGCATTCGAACACGTGCACACTAGAAGAATTTCATCCTCATTCATCCCTATTTCTCTCTAGAAGTGGCATATGAAAATGATACAAATTGTCTTTGTTTAAATTTGCTGGTGTCTGTTGTAGTCTCTAGTAGTTTTTTGCTGCCCCATCTCATCTGTTTCTTTTTTTTACTGAAACAACAGCCGTGGCAGTGTTGCCACTTTTTGCACAAATGAGTGCAAGAAAAATGGCTGCCAAAATATGCGAACTGAACAGAGTATCAGTGGCTGCAAGCAAACTATACTTGCACTATGCTGTTGATTTGCATCACATGCACTGCATACCCTATCGCTTACACTAAAAAGCCAAAGTATACTTTTGGCTTTAAGGTTAAGGGTTTGGAAAAACAACTAACTCTACATTTGAGCAATAATAACAGCGAATGCGTTAGCAAGCCCCACTAATTAGTTGTAAAAATAAATATTGGTAAATGAATGCAAAGTGCCATTAACAAAACAAAGAAACCAGAGCACAAAAGGCGATTTTCTGTTTCTCATTGTTTTTCCTCTTGCACAACAGATAAATCCCTTCATTTCCTTGAGTTGGTCAGTATGGGTTCAGAAGAGGGAAGTGAACTGTCTGTGACACACTTGTATTACAAACCAGCAAAAATACAAAAGCAGGGATATTTTAATTACCTAAAGTTCCTGAGACCACAGATCAAACCTTTTCGCCACACAGATTTAACAAAAAACGTGTATAACTTTAAAAGAATGCTCCAATTTTGTGCAAATCTGTGAGGTGCAGATCTGGTCTTCCTAACTCATCAAAAGAGTAAGACAGCCTTCTGCAGCCTACTCAAGATCCTTATCTGCATCGCCATGCATTTATTCATGATATTACATGTATCTCTCAGCACAGTTCCATATCACTACCTCTGTAATGTTACCTCTTTTGCTTTCCTCAGCTTTCCTTTGCTTCTTCCTTTTCTTCCTCTGGTAGGACGTGCGCTAACACTCTCGTGTACAGCAATCCACGATCAGCAGATCTGATCAGTGGGTGTTTAATGAGCCAGCTGTTGTCATATAAGACTAAGAGGCCGGAGGGATGTGTAATTGGTTGTGAGTGAGTCAGTTCTATGAATGAGGCATGTGTAAACACGATCTCGAGTATGTGAGGCAGAGGAAGGTGGTGTCCGAAAATCTGAAAAATGCACATACAAATCCAATGTTTGCCTAATATCCTGTGTCTACTAAGTTGACTCAATCTGGCCTATTTTTGATGGGTCTTGCTCTGCCTGCTGCATCTGAAGGAGTGGTTAGTTCACAAAAAAAACCTAATGTACAAAAAAAGTCAACTAAAATGATTAAAACATAGCCATTAAAATATTCACATGGTTATTAAAAATTAAGTAAACCTGGTTGCCTTAAATTTTTTAAATAAGTAACCTGGTTGCCTTAAAAAAATACTCCAAATATGATGCTATATGAACCACATAATTAAGCTGATATGACAAAAGAAAAGTTATTTTGTTGTGATTACAAATCATGAACATATTTTTTGATGCTGATGAGTGATTAAAATTTAAACCTGCTGAAAAGTGCATTCTTTAATCACAAATGCAACAGTTTGGCCTCAACTGCATATTCAGAAGTTCTGATAGTCGGTTTATGTAATCAAGCAACCTTAACAAAAACATTTCTATCTATTAATGAGAGTGCAACTTTACAGTTTGTATGACAGTATGTAATAACTTTAAAGGTGTTGGATCCTTAGTTGTTTGAGATCATAGTTTGATCACATTCATAACTTCAAGTAATCATTATGCAACATCACAGTCCTAATGCTTAAAGAAAAGTATAACTAAAAATTAAAATTATGTCAAATTTTTTCAATATTTCTACCATAATGTGTATGAGCTTCTAGTTGTTTTAGCTGTACAAAAACTCTGTTAAGCTGCTTAGCCTGTCAAACTAGTGTTGTTATTTTATTTTAATGTATTCATAATCATAAACGCACTGGTTTGTTGCACAAATAGTTGTACTGTTTACAGCACTTTATTTTTTCAGTTGTTTACATATAGCAGAATCACATAGATAGCATTTCTTTGCTACTTAAAATAAGATGGATAATGATTAATAAATGATGACAGAATTTTCAGTTATGGGTTAACGCCATTGAACAGATCACACATTTCAATAATTAGAAATCGTCATTAAACTTGAATTAAAATATTTATCATCCTCATACTGAATTTGATAAACATTACTGGTAAGGCTGTGGCTAGTTGCACTTTTACTCCAGTTAAAAGCAAATTCTGTAGAGGCACATGACTTAAAGTAAAGGCTATGTAAATAATACATGGGGTAAGACAATGGACCCTCAAATCATTACTTCGATTCAAAACCTTATAGATGATCGCAAGAGTCATTGAGCAACTCTCTCGCTCTTTATAAATGTCTAATAATGATGACTCATAAATGAAGTTAATACGGCAGAAGAGTCGTAATTAGTGTTTATGGGATGCAGTGATCAGTGTTTTGTAAGTTTAGGAGGGGCTGCGGGCCTGCTGCTGATCTGATGAAAAACACTCACTATCATACTGTCATTCTACCCGTTAAAAAGCATATGTAGATCTGGGGCTGGTGATAAAAGACCTGACATTGACTGTACACAGTCTCGTGTGATGCGTCTGTTCTCCTGCGCGTTCATGTAGCTAACGCGTCCCGTCACAACTATTTAAAGGGACCCATGGAAACACATACATGACGCCCATCTCTCGCGTTTCCCCGACAGTCCAAATTTTGGACTGCAAAACACGGTGTGGAAACGTTTATTTAAAATCATTTGCGTACCTAGTGTGTGTGTCTGCAGTCCCGGCAGCCAAAATCCTCAGTCCGGGTCCGCTTCGCTAATCGGCACCGAGATTTGATCAGGTGTGTGTAGCTTTTTTCCTTTAGTGTATCGTAAACACTCTACATTTGATGTTAGTAAATGCGGTCCGGTTCAGTTCCGTTCGGACGGACGGTCCGCTCGCTGAAGTTCAGTCAGTGTGGCCCGTTACATCAGCAACAGCAGCAGATCTCCCTCTCTCTCTCTCTCTCTCTCTCTCTCTCTCTCTCTCTCTCTCTCTCTCTCTCTCTCTCTCTCTCTCTCTCTCTCTCTCTCTCTCTCTCTCTCTCTCTCTCTCTCTCTCTCTCTCTCTCTCTCTCTCTCTCTCTCTCTCTCTCTCTCTCTCTCTCTCTCTCTCTCTCTCTCTCTCTCTCTCTCTCTCTCTCTCTCTCTCTCTCTCTCTCTCTCTCTCTCTCTCTCTCTCTCTCTCTCTCTCTCTCTCTCTCTCTCTCTCTCTCTCTCTCTCTCTCTCTCTCTCTCTCTCTCTCTCTCTCTCTCTCTCTCTCTATCTCTCTCTCTCTCTCTCTCTCTCTCTCTCTCTCTCTCTCTCTCTCTCTCTCTCTCTCTCTCTCTCTCTGCTCTCTCTCTCTCTCTCTCTCTCTCTCTCTCTCTCTCTCTCTCTCTCTCTCTCTCTCTCTCTCTCTCTCTCTCTCTCTCTCTCTCTCTCTCTCTCTCTCTCTCTCTCTCTCTCTCTCTCTCTCTCTCTCTCTCTCTCTCTCTCTCTCTCTCTCTCTCTCTCTCTCTCTCTCTCTCTCTCTCTCTCTCTCTCTCTCTCTCTCTCTCTCTCTCTCTCTCTCTCTCTCTCTCTCTCTCTCTCTCTCTCTCTCTCTCTACTCTCTCTCTCTTCTCTCTCTCTCTCTCTCTCTCTCTCTCTCTCTCTCTCTCTCTCTCTCTCTCTCTCTCTCTCTCTCTCTCTCTCTCTCTCTCTCTCTCTCTCTCTCTCTCTCTCTCTCTCTCTATCTTCTCTCTCTCTCTCTCTCTCTCTCTCTCTTACTCTCTCTCTCTCTCTCTCTCTCTCTTACTCTCTCTCTCTCTCTCTACTCTCTCTCTCTCTCTCTCTCTCTCTCTCTCTCTCTCTTCTACTTCTCTCTCTCTCTCTCTCTCTCTCTACTCTCTCTCTCTCTCTCTCTCTCTCTCTCTCTCTCTCTCTCTCTCTCTCTACTCTCTCTCTCTCTCTCTCTCTCTCTCTCTCTCTCTCTCTCTCTCTCTCTCTCTCTCTCTTCTCTCTCTCTCTCTCTCTCTCTTCTCTCTCTCTCTCTCTCTCCCCCCCCCCCTCTCTCCCCCTCTCCCCCTCTCTCTCTCACACGAGTGATGCAGTAACACAACAACAAGAAGCACCGCAAGGCGTAGTGGAGCAGAGCTTTTAAGCTGCAGCCCACACTGAACCGCTGTGCTCACTCACACTCACTGGCTTGGGCTACTACTGCAAACGTTAAGGGGTTATTGGCAAAGTATCTAGAATATTCAACAACCACATATCTCATTAAGTCATTAACTAATTTATATGGTGATTAATTAATAAAGTGCAATATGCGCATCACGTTCCACCCACATCCCAGAGATGCTCTATTGGGTTGAGATCTGGTGATCCTGATGACTCATTGTCATTGTCATGACTGACAGACAAGAACGGTTCTACCTAAAAATATCAAAATTGAAAATACTGTGGAAACAAAGACACCTACATCTTGGATGCCCTTGAGGTAAGCTAAACATATCAAAAATTAATTTCAAAATGAACTATCCATTTGAATCACCTTTCTTTCCCATTCTGACATTCAGTTTGGAGTTCAGGAGATTGTCTTAAACCAGGACCACACCCCTAAATGCATTGAAGCAACTGCCATGTGATTAGTTGATTTGAGATAATTAAATTTATGAGAAATTGAACAGGCGTTCCTAATAATCCTTTTGGTAAGTTTATACACACACACACACACATACTACATACACTCACCGGCCACTTTATTAGGTACACCTGTCCAACTGCTCGTTAACACTTAATTTCTAAGCAGCCAATCACATGGCGGCAACTCAGTGCATTTAGGCATGTAGACATGGTCAAGACAATCTCCTGCAGTTCAAACCGAGCATCAGTATGGGGAAGAAAGGTGATTTGAGTGACTTTGAACGTGGCATGATTGTTGGTGCCAGAAGGGCTGGTCTCAGTATTTCAGAAACTGCTAATCTACTGGGATTTTCATGCACAACCATCTCTAGGGTTTACAGAGAATGGTCCGAAAAAGAAAAAACATCCAGTGAGCGGCAGTTCTGTGGGCGGAAATGCCTTGTTGATGCCAGAGGTCAGAGGAGAATGGCCAGACTGGTTCGAGCTGATAGAAGGGCAACAGTGACTCAAATAACCACCCGTTACAACCAAGGTGGGCAGAAGAGCATCTCTGAACGCACAGTACGTCGAACTTTGAGGCAGATGGGCTACAGCAGCAGAAGACCACACCGGGTGCCACTCCTTTCAGCTAAGAACAGGAAACTGAGGCTACAATTTGCACAAGCTTCATCGAAATTGGACAATAGAAGATTGGAAAAACGTTGCCTGGTCTGATGAGTCTCGATTTCTGCTGCGACATTCGGATGGTAGGGTCAGAATTTGGCGTCTACAACATGAAAGCATGGATCCATCCTGCCTTGTATCAACGGTTCAGGCTGGTGGTGGTGGTGTCATGGTGTGGGGAATATTTTCTTGGCACTCTTTGGGCCCCTTGGTACCAATTGAGCATCGTTGCAACGCCACAGCCTACCTGAGTATTGTTGCTGACCATGTCCATCCCTTTATGACCACAATGTACCCAACTTCTGATGGCTACTTTCAGCAGGATAATGCGCCATGTCATAAAGCTGGAATCATCTCAGACTGGTTTCTTGAACATGACAATGAGTTCGCTGTACTCAAATGGCCTCCACAGTCACCAGATCTCAATCCAATAGAGCATCTTTGGGATGTGGTGGAACGGGAGATTCGCATCATGGATGTGCAGCCGACAAATCTGCGGCAACTGTGTGATGCCATCATGTCAATATGGACCAAACTCCCTGAGGGAATGCTTCCAGCACCTTGTTGAATCTATGCCACGAAGAATTGAGGCAGTTCTGAAGGCAAAAGTGGGTCCAACCCGTTACTAGCATGGGTACCTAATAAAGTGGCCGGTGAGTGTATGCATGACATGACTCAGACATGCACATAAAGAAAACAATTAATTCAAAATGCTAAATAAGACATAGTACATATATACATGAAACATAGGCCTAATAAAAATGTAGTTAATTAGATCAGTTCATGCTGCTTATATTTATTGTGTTGGTATTTTGTGCAGGCATAATGCCTGTCTGTTATTTGATGTAATAAGATAATTTTTCCTCTGGCAGTGACAGGACTCTATGAGCATGTGCGGATAGTCATTGCTCTGGCTCGCTAGTGATTGCAGAGAATATATTGCATTTAATTTGCCCCGTGCTTCTCTACCACGATCTCGCTACTAAAAATGACCAGAATGGTGCCATGTAACATATTAAATAACACCAACAGAGCAAAAGCTGATTTTATACTGTGCTCTTAACTCATTTAATATAGGCTATCTCATTATAATAAGACATGATGTTTGTCATTCAAATGCGATTACTGCGCTGTATCGAGCTGTAGCTCATCCTGATTACTTTGTATGTTATAACAACAGAATGGAGAATGTGTTACAACTCACAGTGTGCACTGTTTGTAATTGGTTTTGGTATAAAGAATGTGCAAATATTTTGACCACTCTGATCAGGAGAGCACTGTAAACATGTCCATGTGAAGAAGCTCAAAACTGTGGATTAGTCTGAGCACTAAATGCCTGGATGAGGTCTGTTTATCAGATGTGCTGCATGTGAAATCTTGCCCTCCACTGATGAGATTATCCACCCATAAATCTGTGTATCTATTACTGTGTTGTGTGAGATAACACGGCCTGCAAATCTGTTTCTAATATAGAGACCTGCTGCTGACCTGTCTCCTCCCTTCCCTTGACACAAGTGCTCTGTGAGGTTATTGAACAACATAACTTGAGGTGCAGCAGCAAATGGACTGAAAATACAGTATTATCCAGCCCAGATGTGAGTTCTTATTGCATGATGTTGGGGTTATTTTTATCTGCTATCATTAAGTTTTTCGATATTCTATCAAACCATTGACTAAATCAATTAAAAGACACTCGCTTATCATAAACGATTGGGATTGGTTCTTACACGAGCGGTGAGAAAAATTACAGGTCACACGTGAGCAAAGAGAAGACTCCTGCTAAAGAGTGAATAACAACACAAAGTGATATTAAAAATTATATCTATATGTTACAGTAACAAGAGAAAGACTAAAATAACTCCGGTGGATACTGCAGTTTGCCATCCGCTTCACTACAGGGCGAAAGCGGACTTTTTTAGCATGTCACCTTGGCGACGTGACGCATGTAAACGCTTTGCACAAGTTCGACACGTTCTGAGCTGTTTAATAGAGTTTTCTGCTCGTGCAGATGAGAGAACTGTAGCTTTAGTGTCTACAGACTTTTAACGTAAGCAGTCTTCTCACACAAAGCGCAAGTAACTAAACTAGTTAGCTTGCGTTAACCCTCAAACTTTATACAGTAGCCCTTAATCCAGTAATCTGTGGACAAATGTGGGCACAGAGGACTCAGGTGTGATCCTAATTTTTATTTTGTTATATCACTGTCTTCTATAAAGTTTTGTCTATCCATTTATGGTGTTTTTTATTTATTTATATTTTATTTTTTAATTTATTTACTTCAAAAAGTACCATATTTTCTATGTGAATGAATTACTATGTAGGTTTATTTTATTTATTTTTTTAACTACATTAAAATATCATTCCAATAAGTTCTTAGAGCTAAAACCTAAAGATGAAGTGACTTTGCTGTCACCTGGTGTTTTATTTTGGCTTATTTTAGAATGCTCTAAATTACAGTTTTTCCCATTCATTCTATGGGTGCCCATTTTTTACCCAAATACAAGATTAAGAAGGTTTTTTTCACCCCCTTAACATTGTAAAATTGAGTAAAAAAAATAAAAAATGTGTGTGTTCAGGAGGCAAACTTAGGAAAAGTAGCCGAAGTCTTGTACCGCTCAGATCAAGGGAAGTATTTTTAAAAAAATTAATCAAAACTATTTTGCCCACATTTGTCCAGAATACGTTTTTAGAGTTAAGTAAATGATGCTTTGTATGAACTGACCTTTCTTTTATACTGCCTATGGAACTGAAGAAGCTACGCCAGTTATTTGTACTTATAAAAGATGCAAAGTAGAAATATCGTTAATCACTGTTTTTTCTTGTCTGTAGTAATCACTGTAGTAGTGTCATATATTTATGCTATATTTATAAAACAGATAGCCTATAAAACCTATGGATAAAATGGAAATATTTATACAGCAATTTTTTTGGGCCCTTCTTTGGGCGCGCCCTTCACAATCGCGCCACACCACTCATTCACATCGCAGAGATCTGGCTGGGATCGAACCAGCAACCTCTGATACCACGAGGCAGCGCTCTTACCTGTGAGCCACAGATCTCTTGTGTGGACATGATGTGAAGGAAATTATATTTCACTATTCACCTGTATGTAGATTTAACAATAAACTAGTTCAAGTCAACCTGCTGAAGTGGGATTTGAACCCAAGCTTTTATTGTAGCTTCCTTTTCAACTGATGTGTGTTTAACCACTGCACCATCATGGCTTTCACTCTGAGTGCTGGCAATTGGGGTGTTTTGTTGAATATTAGGAAGGTTTGTTGGATCTAATGCAATTTAATATAAGCAGTGGTGGTATTTGAACCCAAGCCTTTATTGCAACCTCATCCACCACAACTGATGTGTTTAACCACTGCACCATCATGGCTTTCACCCTGAGTGCTGGCAATTGGGGTGTTTTGTTGAATATTAGGAAGGTTTGTTGGATCTAATGCAATTTAATATAAGCAGTGGTGGGATTTGAACCCAAGCCTTTATTGCAACCTCATCCACCACAACTGATGTGTTTAACCACTGCACCATCATGGCTTTCACCCTGAGTGCTGGCATTTGGGGTGTTTTGTTGAATATTAGGAAGGTTTGTTGGATCTAATGCAATTTAATATAAGCAGTAGTGGGATTTGAACCCAAGCCTTTATTGCAACCTCATCCACCACAACTGATGTGTTTAACCACTGCACCATCATGGCTTTCACCCTGAGTGCTGGCATTTGGGGTGTTTTGTTGAATATTAGGAAGGTTTGTTGGATCTAATGCAATTTAATATAAGCAGTGGTGGGATTTGAACCCAAAGCCTTTATTGCAACCTCATCCACCACGACTGATGTGTTTAACCACTGCACCATCATGGCTTTCACCCTGAGTGCTGGCATTTGGGGTGTTTTGTTGAATATTAGGAAGGTTTGTTGGATCTAATGCAACTTTAATATAAGCAGTAGTGGGATTTGAACCCAAGCCTTTATTGCAACCTCATCCACCACAACTGATGTGTTTAACCACTGCACCATCATGGCTTTCACCCTGAGTGCTGGCATTTGGGGTGTTTTGTTGAATATTAGGAAGGTTTGTTGGATCTAATGCAATTTAATATAAGCAGTAGTGGGATTTGAACCCAAGCCTTTATTGCAACCTCATCCACAACTGACGTGTTTAACCACTGCACCATCATGGCTTTCACCCTGAGTGCTGGCATTTGGGGTGTTTTGTTGAATATTAGGAAGGTTTGTTGGCTTTTCTTGTTGCATTGACACTATTTTGACCAGCATGTGTCACTAGCGTGCGATGTTTCACTTTCCACAGCTGAAGGATCCCACTGGCTTCATGTGCATCTCAGCTTCACAGCAAGAGTGGTATTACACACACACACATAGCCTATGTATATATATATATGTATGTATGTATTTTTTAAGTATTGTACTACATAATTGCTGTTTAACTTGTTCAATGTACGTGGATATGGTAATTCGTCTAAACTTTTATCTATCCTCTTCCTTTCATTCCTTAAAACTCCTTCCGTCTCTTTAATCCTGCTGGTGTAATCAATTATTAATGCAGATATACTTCATGTCCACAAGGAGGAGCTGTATATCTGCAAATACCAACACAACAACTCGAATTCATTGTTTAATTGTGAACAAAAAGACAAATATTACGTGTTAATTGAAATAATAAATAATATTACATATAATAAAAAAACAATAGTCTAGTAATGTCTATTGTTTCTTTATTTGTGTTTGGTTTTGGCCGTGTGAGAGTCAGTTCAACACATTAAGTTTGATCTGTCTCTAACGCTACCCCTCAGTTGAGAGCTGATCTGAGCCACTTTGGCTTTCACGACAAGTGCTGCTGTTTGGGCCAATTTTGTTGGATATAATGCAAAACATGGGTTTTAATATAAACAATAATGGGATTTGAACGCAAGCATCTAGCGCCGCGTTGTTCACAACTAACATGTGTTTAGCCACTTGCGCCATTGTGGCTTTCACAACATGTTCTGCTGTTTGGGCCAACTTTGTTGGATATAGTAGAAAATGTGGATATTAATGTAAACAATAATGGGATTTGAACCCAAGCATCTATCACAGCCATGTTCACACCTAACGTGTGTTTAACATAGACAGTAAAAGAAATGGACACAGCGACCCGTCGATTTCAACGGAGAGAGCTAAAGCTCAACATGGGCACTCACTTCCTGATAGCCGAGCGTTCTGCGCTGGCTCAACGACGTAGATGTCACGTGAGCAAACTAACTGACAGTTGTAAACCGTCTAGTAGCTGTGACTACACAAATTTTAATCGTGAGACGGCGAAGCGCGACCTGGAGCAACTTTTTGTAAGTATTCTGATTAATTATTTTGTCATTTTGCTTCTATCTATGCCATGGGCTGACTTTAAGACAGTAAAAGATTGCCTGCAAGGCTGTGCGAGCTTCTCCTCCTGTGTATACGGTAACTTCTCCACTGTGCGAACGGACAGTCGAGTGGTTATGACGCAATTTTTTGCCTATTTTTACAAGAACGGCTTCTACGGGGCCATAACGTAACATACAAAGTAATGGAGCCTTTTATACATTGCTGTTTTCTTTAGAAATAAATAATGGACAAATGGAGTCTTTGGACGACTCAAATGTAAAGTTATTCGCTGTCAAAGTGACGCCAAAATGAACGGGAGTCAATGGGATGCTAACAGCAGGAGATAGCCCGCTACAATGGCGGCCCCTTGAGGTAGCTTCAGCTTCCGCCTGATGGATTACCCCCTTGGTGTTTAACCACTTGCGCCATTGTGGATTTCACAACAAGTGCTGCTGTTTGGGCCAACTTTGTTGGATATAGTAGAAAATGTGGATTTTAATGTAAGCAATAATGGGATTTGATCCCAAGCATCTAGCGCAGCCTTGCTCACAGCTAACGTGTGTTTAGCCACTTGTGCCACTTTGGCTTTCACAAGAACTGCTGCTGTTCGGGTCAATTTTGTTGGATATAGTAGAAAATCATCATCAGTGTTTTTTTTAGTCTTTTTTAGTCTGTTGTGTATAGGTCTAAATCGTTTAATTGCAGAGTTGTAAAGTATTTAAGTAATACTTCACTACTGTTGGCTATTATATAATCATTTATATTATTTACTCTGTTAATACCGAAAACTTGTACAATTACTCAATTCTGTGTACAACAAAAACTTAATACTTATTACTCATTACAATTTCATAGAGACTTAAAAGTACCTTATGTCAGTCGTTATGACTCAATGATTTAAAAAGAGAAAAAATATATATTTTTAATCTTAATGTGACTAACAAGCTAATCAATCACGGTCACATAAGTTTAACTCTTTAAAACAGACAATTCATTTTATTTTAGTTCAAGTAGTGGTTTCTTTACAAAGTTTTTGCATCAAAAATACTAAATTAATAAAAATCTCTAGTCCTATTTGTTTTCAAAAGTCCATTAAAAAAATGTAAGAAACATTTTTTACATACAATTACAAATAGGTATGTATACTTTTTTACTTAGACTATATTTGTCATGTGGTTGAAGGAGCAAACCCAAACGCAGACGTAATGCAAACACACAGGGATTTATTGAGGTACAAAACAGAAAACAAAAACCCACGAGGGGGCAAAACAGGACTGGAGGAGAGTACACCTTGACTAAAACAGAAAATAAATGAAGACTAGATACTGACTTGACTTGATGACTACATGAAAAAAAAAACAGCTACACAAACTCACTATTCTCATTAATCAGGATTCTGACAAAGTACTCACAGGTTACACACAATGAATGACAATGTACCGAAACAGAACAGCAAACAAAATGGGATTAAATAGGGAACACTAATGACGAGGACAGGTGAAGCTGACAAGACAATAATGACAAGACGAGGATAACAAGGGGGCGGGTTACAATAACAAGACAACACAAGCACATGGCCCAAACAGGCCATGTGCTTGTACACAAAACACTAGTTGGCTTGCGTCAACCCTCAAACTTTATACAGTAGCCCTTAATCCAGTAATTGTGGACAAATGTGGGGACAGAGGACTCAGGTGTGATCCTAATTTTTATTTTGTTATATCACTGTCTTCTATAAAGTTTTGTCTATCCATTTATGGTGTTTTTTATTTATTTATATTTTATTTTTTTATTTATTTACTTCAAAAAGTACCATATTTTCTATGTAAATGAATTACTATGTAGTTTTATTTATTTTTATTTTTTTAACTACATTAAAATATCATTCCAATAAGTTCTTAGAGCTAAAACCTAAAGATGAAGTGACTTTGCTGTCACCTGGTGTTTTATTTTGGCTTATTTTAGAATGCTCTAAATTACAGTTTTTTTAAAAAATTGTATTTTTTAAAAATTAATCAAAACTATTTTGCCCACATTTGTCCAGAATACGGTTTTAGAGTTACAGTTTTTTACAATCACTTTGCTACTATTTTCAGAACCTCGACATTTTTCAAAACTCTAGACACAAAACTCAAAACAGTTATTATCACTCGTAACACAGGCTATCTAATGTTCAAAACATTGCATTGTGCATTTACATCTTTAAATAAATCTTGCACTTGCACAATTATTGTTTCAAAAAACAAATTTACTGTGAAATACCATTGAAACATAACTATAGATCACCCTCCACACACACACACACACACACACACAGCAACCGATAGTGTCACTGTGTCATTGTTCGTACAATCATTACAGTTTTTTACAATCACTTTGTTACTATTTTCAGAACCTTGATTTTATTTTTCACAACTCTAGACACAAAACTCAAAACCAATAATCAAAATGCACATTTTTCAAAACTTTAACCGATTTCTCAATTGTTTGGATACAATACACATACAACTTAGATCATTTGTTCATTCAACATAAATCACTTGTTCAATATGACACAACTTACAGTTTTTTACAATCACTTTGCTACTATTTTCAGAACCTTGATGTCATTTTCAAAACTCTAGACACAAAAATCAAAATGATTACCACTTGTAACACAGGCTATCTAATGTTCAAAACATTGCATTGTGCATTCACATCTTTAAAGTAATCTTGCACTTGCACAAGCATTGGTTCAAAAAACAAATTTACTGTAAAATACCATTGAAACATAACTATAGATCACCCAAACACAAGCAACCGATAGTTTCACTGTCTCATTGTTCGTACAATCATTAAATATTGTAGAACAAAATAGGTGATACAAGTTTCATTATGGTACTACATGTACAGTAAATATACATCTCTGTAAAAGTTCTGCAGTAGTAGAGAGAATACACACATAGTGGAATCATTGAACAAAGTGTGTGATATATTGATGCAAAACAATACAGTACAATCACAACAGAGGTTTATTGGAATCAAAGCAAAAATATAAAATATTGTGATAATTGGTTCATGCTCCACGCTAATTGGTGACAATGAATCTCTTATCTTGAAACTTTCATGATTTACTGTAAACATGGAAGATTGTGTGTCTGTTTCCATACAACTATGCATTAAGAGTATATTGCAACAGTTACATATCATTTTGAGCAGTTGTATCAATTCATAATTAGATCATTGTAAGGAAATGAAGAGACACTCATTTGAAATGTAATGTGTGAATTGCCTTTTGAAAATAGTCATACTTTGATGTTAAGTTGTGTCATATTGAACAGGTGATTTGTGTTGAATGAACAAATGATCTAAGTTGTATGTGTATTGTATCCAAGCAATTGAGAAATGGGTTAAAGTTTTGAAAAATGTGCATTTTGATCATTGGTTGTGAGTTTTATGTCTAGAGTTGTGAAAAATGAAATCAAGGTTCTGAAAATAGTAACAAAGTGATTGTAAAAAACTGTAAGTGAATGATGCTTCGTATGAACTGACCTTTCTTTTTTACTGCCTATGGAACTGAAGAAGCTACGCCAGTAGCTTCTTTTATTTGTACTTATAAAAGATGTAAAGTAGAAACATTCGTTAACCACTGTTTTTCTTGTCTGTAGTAGTGTCATATATTTATGCTGTATTTATAAAACGGTTAGCCTATAAAACCTATGGATAAAATGGAAATATTTATACAGCAATTTTTTCCCCCAACTGGCCAAAAGCAAAACCACTGTTGAACGTTGTGCTGGAAGCTCAGGGGGAGACCCTTCTTTGTCATATCACTGTCTTCTATAAAGTTTTGTCTATCCATTTATGGTGTTTTTTATTTATTTATATTTTATTTTTTAATTTATTTACTTCAAAAAGTACCATATTTTCTATGTAAATGAATTACTATGTAGTTTTATTTATTTTTATTTTTTTAACTACATTAAAATATCATTCCAATAAGTTCTTAGAGCTAAAACCTAAAGATGAAGTGACTTTGCTGTCACCTGGTGTTTTATTTTGGCTTATTTTAGAATGCTCTAAATTACAGTTTTATAAAAAAAAAAAAAAAGTTTATTTCTTTGGGCGTGCCCTTTACAATCACGCCACACCACTCACTCATATCGCAGAGATCTGGCTGGGATCGAACCAGCAACCTCTGATACCACGAGGCAGCGCTCTTACCTGTGAGCCACAGATCTCTTGTGTGGACATGGTGAAGGAACATATATTTCACTATTCACCTGTATGTAGATTTAACAATAAACTAGTTCAAGTCAACCTGCTGAAGGGGGATTTGAACCCAAGCCTTTATCGCAGCCTCCTTTTCAAATGACTTGAGTTTTCACCACTGCACCATCATGGCTTTCACCCTGAGTGCTGGCATTTGGGGTGTTTTGTTGAATATTAGGAAGGTTTGTTGGATCTAATGCAATTTAATATAAGCAGTGGTGGGATTTGAACCCAAGCCTTTATTCGCAACCTCATCCACCACGACTGATGTGTTTAACCACTGCACCATCATGGCTTTCACCCTGAGTGCTGGCATTTGGGGTGTTTTGTTGAATATTAGGAAGGTTTGTTGGCTATAATGCAATTTAATATAAGCAGTGGTGGGATTTGAACCCAAGCCTTTATTGCAACCTCATCCACCACAACTGATGTGTTTAACCACTGCACCATCATGGCTTTCACTCTGAGTGCTGGCATTTGGGGTGTTTTGTTGAATATTAGGAAGGTTTGTTGGATCATAATGCAATTTAATATAAGCAGTGGTGGGATTTGAACCCAAGCCTTTATTGCAACCTCATCCACCACAACTGATGTGTTTAACCACTGCACCATCATGGCTTTCACCCTGAGTAGCTGGCATTTGGGGTGTTTTGTTGAATATTAGGAAGGTTTGTTGGATCTAATGCAATTTAATATAAGCAGTGGTGGGATTTGAACCCAAGCCTTTATTGCAACCTCATCCACCACAACTGATGTGTTTAACCACTGCACCATCATGGCTTTCACCCTGAGTGCTGGCATTTGGGGTGTTTTGTTGAATATTAGGAAGGTTTGTTGGCTATAATGCAATTTAATATAAGCAGTGGTGGGATTTGAACCCAAGCCTTTATTGCAACCTCATCCACCACAACTGATGTGTTTAACCACTGCACCATCATGGCTTTCACTCTGAGTGCTGGCATTTGGGGTGTTTTGTTGAATATTAGGAAGGTTTGTTGGATCTAATGCAATTTAATATAAGCAGTAGTGGGATTTGAACCCAAGCCTTTATTGCAACCTCATCCACAACTGATGTGTTTAACCACTGCACCATCATGGCTTTCACCCTGAGTGCTGGCATTTGGGGTGTTTTGTTGAATATTAGGAAGGTTTGTTGGCTATAATGCAATTTAATATAAGCAGTAGTGGGATTTGAACCCAAGCCTTTATTGCAACCTCATCCACAACTGATGTGTTTAACCACTGCACCATCATGGCTTTCACCCTGAGTGCTGGCATTTGGGGTGTTTTGTTGAATATTAGGAAGGTTTGTTGGCTTTTCTTGTTGCATTGACACTATTTTGACCAGCATGTGTCACTAGCGTGCGATGTTTCACTTTCCACAGCTGAAGGATCCCACTGGCTTCATGTGCATCTCAGCTTCACAGCAAGAGTGGTATTACACACACACACATAGCCTATGTATATATATATATGTATGTATGTATTTTTTTAAGTATTGTACTACATAATTGCTGTTTAACTTGTTCAATGTACGTGGATATGGTAATTCGTCTAAACTTTTATCTATCCTCTTCCTTTCATTCCTTAAAACTCCTTCCGTCTCTTTAATCCTGCTGGTGTAATCAATTATTAATGCAGATATACTTCATGTCCACAAGGAGGAGCTGTATATCTGCAAATACCAACACAACGACTCGAATTCATTGTTTAATTGTGAACAAAAAGACAAAGATCACGTTTAATCGAAATAATAAATAATATTACATATAATAAAAAAACAATAGTCTAGTAATGTCTATTGTTTCTTTATTTGTTTTGTGTTTTGGCCGTGTGAGAGTCAGTTCAACACATTAAGTTTGATCTGTCTCTTACGCTACCCTCAGTTGAGAGCTGATCTGAGCCACTTTGGCTTTCACGACAAGTGCTGCTGTTTGGGCCAATTTTGTTGGATATAATGCAAAACATGGGTTTTAATATAAACAATAATGGGATTTGAACGCAAGCATCTAGCGCCGTGTTGTTCACAACTAACATGTGTTTAGCCACTTGCGCCATTGTGGCTTTCACAACATGTTCTGCTGTTTGGGCCAACTTTGTTGGATATAGTAGAAAATGTGGATATTAATGTAAACAATAATGGGATTTGAACCCAAGCATCTATCACAGCCATGTTCACACCTAACGTGTGTTTAACATAGACAGTAAAAGAAATGGACACAGCGACCCCGTTGATTTCAACGGAGAGAGCTAAAGCTCAACATGGGCACTCACTTCCTGATAGCCGAGCGTTCTGCGCTGGCTCAACGACGTAGATGTCACGTGAGCAAACTAACTGACAGTTGTAAACCGTCTAGTAGCTGTGACTACACAAATTTTAATCGTACGAGACGGCGTAGCGCGACCTGGAGCAACTTTTTGTAAGTATTCTGATTAATTATTTTGTCATTTTGCTTCTATCTATGCCATGGGCTGACTTTAAGACAGTAAAAGATTGCCTGCAAGGCTGTGCGAGCTTCTCCTCCTGTGTATACGGTAACTTCTCCACTGCGCGACGGACAGTCGAGTGGTTATGACGCAATTTTTTGCCTATTTTTACAAGAACGGCTTCTACGGGGCCATAACGTAACATACAAAGTAATGGAGCCTTTTATACATTGCTGTGTTTCTTTAAGAAATAAATAATGGACAAATGGAGTCTTTGGACGACTCAAATGTAAAGTTATTCGCTGTCAAAGTGACGCCAAAATGAACGGGAGTCAATGGGATGCTAACAGCAGGAGATAGCCCGCTACAATGGCGGCCCCTTGAGGTAGCTTCAGCTTCCGCCTGATGGATTACCCCCTTGGTGTTTAACCACTTGCGCCATTGTGGATTTCACAACAAGTGCTGCTGTTTGGGCCAACTTTGTTGGATATAGTAGAAAATGTGGATTTTAATGTAAGCAATAATGGGATTTGATCCCAAGCATCTAGCGCAGCCTTGCTCACAGCTAACGTGTGTTTAGCCACTTGTGCCACTTTGGCTTTCACAAGAACTGCTGCTGTTCGGGTCAATTTTGTTGGATATAGTAGAAAATCATCATCAGTGTTTTTTTTAGTCTTTTTTAGTCTGTTGTGTATAGGTCTAAATCGTTTAATTGCAGAGTTGTAAAGTATTTAAGTAATACTTCACTACTGTTGGCTATTATATAATCATTTATATTATTTACTCTGTTAATACCGAAAACTTGTACAATTACTCAATTCTGTGTACAACAAAAACTTAATACTTATTACTCATTACAATTTCATAGAGACTTAAAAGTACCTTATGTCAGTCGTTATGACTCAATGATTTAAAAAGAGAAAAAAATATATATTTTTAATCTTAATGTGACTAACAAGCTAATCAATCACGGTCACATAAGTTTAACTCTTTAAAACAGACAATTCATTTTATTTTAGTTCAAGTAGTGGTTTCTTTACAAAGTTTTTGCATCAAAAATACTAAATTAATAAAAATCTCTAGTCCTATTTGTTTTCAAAAGTCCATTAAAAAAATGTAAGAAACATTTTTTACATACAATTACAAATAGGTATGTATACTTTTTTACTTCAGACTATATTTGTCATGTGGTTGAAGGAGCAAACCCAAACGCAGACGTAATGCAAACACACAGGGATTTATTGAGGTACAAAACAGAAAACAAAAACCCACGAGGGGGCAAAACAGGAACTGGAGGAGAGTACACCTTGACTAAAACAGAAAATAAATGAAGACTAGATACTGACTTGACTTGATGACTACATGAAAAAAAAAACAGCTACACAAACTCACTATTCTCATTAATCAGGATTCTGACAAAGTACTCACAGGTTACACACAATGAATGACAATGTACCGAAACAGAACAGCAAACAAAATGGGATTAAATAGGGAACACTAATGACGAGGACAGGTGAAGCTGACAAGACAATAATGACAAGACGAGGATAACAAGGGGGCGGGTTACAATAACAAGACAACACAAGCACATGGCCCAAACAGGCCATGTGCTTGTACACAAAACACTAGTTGGCTTGCGTTAACCCTCAAACTTTATACAGTAGCCCTTAATCCAGTAATTGTGGACAAATGTGGGGACAGAGGACTCAGGTGTGATCCTAATTTTTATTTTGTTATATCACTGTCTTCTATAAAGTTTTGTCTATCCATTTATGGTGTTTTTTATTTATTTATATTTTATTTTTTTATTTATTTACTTCAAAAAGTACCATATTTTCTATGTAAATGAATTACTATGTAGTTTTATTTATTTTTATTTTTTTAACTACATTAAAATATCATTCCAATAAGTTCTTAGAGCTAAAACCTAAAGATGAAGTGACTTTGCTGTCACCTGGTGTTTTATTTTGGCTTATTTTAGAATGCTCTAAATTACAGTTTTTTTTAAAAATTGTATTTTTTAAAAATTAATCAAAACTATTTTGCCCACATTTGTCCAGAATACGGTTTTAGAGTTACAGTTTTTTACAATCACTTTGCTACTATTTTCAGAACCTCGACATTTTTCAAAACTCTAGACACAAAACTCAAAACAGTTATTATCACTCGTAACACAGGCTATCTAATGTTCAAAACATTGCATTGTGCATTTACATCTTTAAATAAATCTTGCACTTGCACAATTATTGTTTCAAAAAACAAATTTACTGTGAAATACCATTGAAACATAACTATAGATCACCCTCCACACACACACACACACACACACACAAGCAACCGATAGTGTCACTGTGTCATTGTTCGTACAATCATTACAGTTTTTTACAATCACTTTGTTACTATTTTCAGAACCTTGATTTCATTTTTCACAACTCTAGACACAAAACTCAAAACCAATAATCAAAATGCACATTTTTCAAAACTTTAACCGATTTCTCAATTGTTTGGATACAATACACATACAACTTAGATCATTTGTTCATTCAACATAAATCACTTGTTCAATATGACACAACTTACAGTTTTTTACAATCACTTTGCTACTATTTTCAGAACCTTGATGTCATTTTCAAAACTCTAGACACAAAAATCAAAATGATTACCACTTGTAACACAGGCTATCTAATGTTCAAAACATTGCATTGTGCATTCACATCTTTAAAGTAATCTTGCACTTGCACAAGCATTGGTTCAAAAAACAAATTTACTGTAAAATACCATTGAAACATAACTATAGATCACCCAAACACAAGCAACCGATAGTTTCACTGTCTCATTGTTCGTACAATCATTAAATATTGTAGAACAAAATAGGTGATACAAGTTTCATTATGGTACTACATGTACAGTAAATATACATCTCTTGTAAAAGTTCTGCAGTAGTAGAGAGAATACACACATAGTGGAATCATTGAACAAAGTGTGTGATATATTGATGCAAAACAATACAGTACAATCACAACAGAGGTTTATTGGAATCAAAGCAAAAATATAAAATATTGTGATAATTGGTTCATGCTCCACGCTAATTGGTGACAATGAATCTCTTATCTTGAAACTTTCATGATTTACTGTAAACATGGAAGATTGTGTGTCTGTTTCCATACAACTATGCATTAAGAGTATATTGCAACAGTTACATATCATATTGAGCAGTTGTATCAATTCATAGTTAGATCATTGTAAGGAAATGAAGAGACACTCATTTGAAATGTAATGTGTGAATTGCCTTTTGAAAATAGTCATACTTTGATGTTAAGTTGTGTCATATTGAACAGGTGATTTGTGTTGAATGAACAAATGATCTAAGTTGTATGTGTATTGTATCCAAGCAATTGAGAAATGGGTTAAAGTTTTGAAAAATGTGCATTTTGATCATTGGTTGTGAGTTTTATGTCTAGAGTTGTGAAAAATGAAATCAAGGTTCTGAAAATAGTAACAAAGTGATTGTAAAAAACTGTAAGTGAATGATGCTTCGTATGAACTGACCTTTCTTTTTTACTGCCTATGGAACTGAAGAAGCTACGCCAGTAGCTTCTTTTATTTGTACTTATAAAAGATGTAAAGTAGAAACATTCGTTAACCACTGTTTTTCTTGTCTGTAGTAGTGTCATATATTTATGCTGTATTTATAAAACGGTTAGCCTATAAAACCTATGGATAAAATGGAAATATTTATACAGCAATTTTTTCCCCCAACTGGCCAAAAGCAAAACCACTGTTGAACGTTGTGCTGGAAGCTCAGGGGGAGACCCTTCTTTGTCATATCACTGTCTTCTATAAAGTTTTGTCTATCCATTTATGGTGTTTTTTATTTATTTATATTTTATTTTTTAATTTATTTACTTCAAAAAGTACCATATTTTCTATGTAAATGAATTACTATGTAGTTTTATTTATTTTTATTTTTTTAACTACATTAAAATATCATTCCAATAAGTTCTTAGAGCTAAAACCTAAAGATGAAGTGACTTTGCTGTCACCTGGTGTTTTATTTTGGCTTATTTTAGAATGCTCTAAATTACAGTTTTAAAAAAAAAAAAAAAAAGTTTATTTCTTTGGGCGTGCCCTTTACAATCACGCCACACCACTCACTCATATTGCAGAGATCTGGCTGGGATCGAACCAGCAACCTCTGATACCACGAGGCAGCGCTCTTACCTGTGAGCCACAGATCTCTTGTGTGGACATGTGAAGGAACATATATTTCACTATTCACCTGTATGTAGATTTAACAATAAACTAGTTCAAGTCAACCTGCTGAAGGGGGATTTGAACCCAAGCCTTTATCGCAGCCTCCTTTTCAAATGACTTGAGTTTTCACCACTGCACCATCATGGCTTTCACCCTGAGTGCTGGCATTTGGGGTGTTTTGTTGAATATTAGGAAGGTTTGTTGGATCTAATGCAATTTAATATAAGCAGTGGTGGGATTTGAACCCAAGCCTTTATTGCAACCTCATCCACAACTGATGTGTTTAACCACTGCACCATCATGGCTTTCACTCTGAGTGCTGGCATTTGGGGTGTTTTGTTGAATATTAGGAAGGTTTGTTGGCTATAATGCAATTTAATATAAGCAGTGGTGGGATTTGAACCCAAGCCTTTATTGCAACCTCATCCACCACAACTGATGTGTTTAACCACTGCACCATCATGGCTTTCACTCTGAGTGCTGGCATTTGGGGTGTTTTGTTGAATATTAGGAAGGTTTGTTGGATCTAATGCAATTTAATATAAGCAGTAGTGGGATTTGAACCCAAGCCTTTATTGCAACCTCATCCACCACAACTGATGTGTTTAACCACTGCACCATCATGGCTTTCACTCTGAGTGCTGGCATTTGGGGTGTTTTGTTGAATATTAGGAAGGTTTGTTGGCTATAATGCAATTTAATATAAGCAGTAGTGGGATTTGAACCCAAGCCTTTATTGCAACCTCATCCACCACAACTGATGTGTTTAACCACTGCACCATCATGGCTTTCACCCTGAGTGCTGGCATTTGGGGTGTTTTGTTGAATATTAGGAAGGTTTGTTGGCTTTTCTTGTTGCATTGACACTATTTTGACCAGCATGTGTCACTAGCGTGCGATGTTTCACTTTCCACAGCTGAAGGATCCCACTGGCTTCATGTGCATCTCAGCTTCACAGCAAGAGTGGTATTACACACACACACATAGCCTATGTATATATATATATGTATGTATGTATTTTTTTAAGTATTGTACTACATAATTGCTGTTTAACTTGTTCAATGTACGTGGATATGGTAATTCGTCTAAACTTTTATCTATCCTCTTCCTTTCATTCCTTAAAACTCCTTCCGTCTCTTTAATCCTGCTGGTGTAATCAATTATTAATGCAGATATACTTCATGTCCACAAGGAGGAGCTGTATATCTGCAAATACCAACACAACGACTCGAATTCATTGTTTAATTGTGAACAAAAAGACAAAGATCACGATTTTAATCGAAATAATAAATAATATTACATATAATAAAAAAACAATAGTCTAGTAATGTCTATTGTTTCTTTATTGTGTTTGTGTTTTGGCCGTGTGAGAGTCAGTTCAACACATTAAGTTTGATCTGTCTCTTAACGTTACCCTCAGTTGAGAGCTGATCTGAGCCACTTTGGCTTTCACGACAAGTGCTGCTGTTTGGGCCAATTTTGTTGGATATAATGCAAAACATGGGTTTTAATATAAACAATAATGGGATTTGAACGCAAGCATCTAGCGCCGTGTTGTTCACAACTAACATGTGTTTAGCCACTTGCGCCATTGTGGCTTTCACAACATGTTCTGCTGTTTGGGCCAACTTTGTTGGATATAGTAGAAAATGTGGATATTAATGTAAACAATAATGGGATTTGAACCCAAGCATCTATCACAGCCATGTTCACACCTAACGTGTGTTTAACATAGACAGTAAAAGAAATGGACACAGCGACCCGTCGATTTCAACGGAGAGAGCTAAAGCTCAACATGGGCACTCACTTCCTGATAGCCGAGCGTTCTGCGCTGGCTCAACGACGTAGATGTCACGTGAGCAAACTAACTGACAGTTGTAAACCGTCTAGTAGCTGTGACTACACAAATTTTAATCGTGAGACGCGTAAGCGCGACCTGGAGCAACTTTTTGTAAGTATTCTGATTAATTATTTTGTCATTTTGCTTCTATCTATGCCATGGGCTGACTTTAAGACAGTAAAAGATTGCCTGCAAGGCTGTGCGAGCTTCTCCTCCTGTGTATACGGTAACTTCTCCACTGCGTGACGGACAGTCGAGTGGTTATGACGCAATTTTTTGCCTATTTTTACAAGAACGGCTTCTACTGGGCCATAACGTAACATACAAAGTAATGGAGCCTTTTATACATTGCTGTGTTTCTTTAGAAATAAATAATGGACAAATGGAGTCTTTGGACGACTCAAATGTAAAGTTATTCGCTGTCAAAGTGACGCCAAAATGAATGGGAGTCAATGGGATGCTAACAGCAGGAGATAGCCCGCTACAATGGCGGCCCCTTGAGGTAGCTTCAGCTTCCGCCTGATGGATTACCCCCTTGGTGTTTAACCACTTGCGCCATTGTGGATTTCACAACAAGTGCTGCTGTTTGGGCCAACTTTGTTGGATATAGTAGAAAATGTGGATTTTAATGTAAGCAATAATGGGATTTGATCCCAAGCATCTAGCGCAGCCTTGCTCACAGCTAACGTGTGTTTAGCCACTTGTGCCACTTTGGCTTTCACAAGAACTGCTGCTGTTCGGGTCAATTTTGTTGGATATAGTAGAAAATCATCATCAGTGTTTTTTTTAGTCTTTTTTAGTCTGTTGTGTATAGGTCTAAATCGTTTAATTGCAGAGTTGTAAAGTATTTAAGTAATACTTCACTACTGTTGGCTATTATATAATCATTTATATTATTTACTCTGTTAATACCGAAAACTTGTACAATTACTCAATTCTGTGTACAACAAAAACTTAATACTTATTACTCATTACAATTTCATAGAGACTTAAAAGTACCTTATGTCAGTCGTTATGACTCAATGATTTAAAAAGAGAAAAAAATATATATTTTTTAATCTTAATGTGACTAACAAGCTAATCAATCACGGTCACATAAGTTTAACTCTTTAAAACAGACAATTCATTTTATTTTAGTTCAAGTAGTGGTTTCTTTACAAAGTTTTTGCATCAAAAATACTAAATTAATAAAAATCTCTAGTCCTATTTGTTTTCAAAAGTCCATTAAAAAAATGTAAGAAACATTTTTTACATACAATTACAAATAGGTATGTATACTTTTTTACTTAGACTATATTTGTCATGTGGTTGAAGGAGCAAACCCAAACGCAGACGTAATGCAAACACACAGGGATTTATTGAGGTACAAAACAGAAAACAAAAACCCACGAGGGGGCAAAACAGGAATGGAGGAGAGTACACCTTGACTAAAACAGAAAATAAATGAAGACTAGATACTGACTTGACTTGATGACTACATGAAAAAAAAACAGCTACACAAACTCACTATTCTCATTAATCAGGATTCTGACAAAGTACTCACAGGACTCACAGGTTACACACAATGAATGACAATGTACCGAAACAGAACAGCAAACACAATGGAGATTAAATAGGAAACACTAATGACGAGGACAGGTGAAGCTGACAAGACAATAATGACAAGACGAGGATAACAAGGGGGCGGGGTTACAATAACAAGACAACACAAGCACATGGCCCAAACAGGCCATGTGCTTGTACACAAAACACTAGTTGGCTTGCGTTAACCCTCAAACTTTATACAGTAGCCCTTAATCCAGTAATTGTGGACAAATGTGGGCACAGAGGACTCAGGTGTGATCCTAATTTTTATTTTGTTATATCACTGTCTTCTATAAAGTTTTGTCTATCCATTTATGGTGTTTTTTATTTATTTATATTTTATTTTTTAATTTATTTACTTCAAAAAGTACCATATTTTCTATGTAAATGAATTACTATGTAGTTTTATTTATTTGTATTTTTTTAACTACATTAAAATATCATTCCAATAAGTTCTTAGAGCTAAAACCTAAAGATGAAGTGACTTTGCTGTCACCTGGTGTTTTATTTTGGCTTATTTTAGAATGCTCTAAATTACAGTTTTTTTAAAAAATTGTATTTTTTTAAAAATTAATCAAAACTATTTTGCCCACATTTGTCCAGAATACGGTTTTAGAGTTACAGTTTTTTACAATCACTTTGCTACTATTTTCAGAACCTCGACATTTTTCAAAACTCTAGACACAAAACTCAAAACAGTTATTATCACTCGTAACACAGGCTATCTAATGTTCAAAACATTGCATTGTGCATTTACATCTTTAAATAAATCTTGCACTTGCACAATTATTGTTTCAAAAAACAAATTTACTGTGAAATACCATTGAAACATAACTATAGATCACCCCCCCACACACACACACACACACACACAAGCAACCGATAGTGTCACTGTGTCATTGTTCGTACAATCATTACAGTTTTTTACAATCACTTTGTTACTATTTTCAGAACCTTGATTTCATTTTTCACAACTCTAGACACAAAACTCAAAACCAATAATCAAAATGCACATTTTTCAAAACTTTAACCGATTTCTCAATTGTTTGGATACAATACACATACAACTTAGATCATTTGTTCATTCAACATAAATCACTTGTTCAATATGACACAACTTACAGTTTTTTACAATCACTTTGCTACTATTTTCAGAACCTTGATGTCATTTTCAAAACTCTAGACACAAAAATCAAAATGATTACCACTTGTAACACAGGCTATCTAATGTTCAAAACATTGCATTGTGCATTCACATCTTTAAAGTAATCTTGCACTTGCACAAGCATTGGTTCAAAAAACAAATTTACTGTAAAATACCATTGAAACATAACTATAGATCACCCAAACACAAGCAACCGATAGTTTCACTGTCTCATTGTTCGTACAATCATTAAATATTGTAGAACAAAATAGGTGATACAAGTTTCATTATGGTACTACATGTACAGTAAATATACATCTCTTGTAAAAGTTCTGCAGTAGTAGAGAGAATACACACATAGTGGAATCATTGAACAAAGTGTGTGATATATTGATGCAAAACAATACAGTACAATCACAACAGAGGTTTATTGGAATCAAAGCAAAAATATAAAATATTGTGATAATTGGTTCATGCTCCACGCTAATTGGTGACAATGAATCTCTTATCTTGAAACTTTCATGATTTACTGTAAACATGGAAGATTGTGTGTCTGTTTCCATACAACTATGCATTAAGAGTATACTGCAACAGTTACATATCATTTTGAGCAGTTGTATCAATTCATAGTTAGATCATTGTAAGGAAATGAAGAGACACTCATTTGAAATGTAATGTGTGAATTGCCTTTTGAAAATAGTCATACTTTGATGTTAAGTTGTGTCATATTGAACAGGTGATTTGTGTTGAATGAACAAATGATCTAAGTTGTATGTGTATTGTATCCAAGCAATTGAGAAATGGGTTAAAGTTTTGAAAAATGTGCATTTTGATCATTGGTTGTGAGTTTTATGTCTAGAGTTGTGAAAAATGAAATCAAGGTTCTGAAAATAGTAACAAAGTGATTGTAAAAAACTGTAAGTGAATGATGCTTCGGATGAACTGACCTTTCTTTTTTACTGCCTATGGAACTGAAGAAGCTACGCCAGTAGCTTCTTTTATTTGTACTTATAAAAGATGTAAAGTAGAAACATTCGTTAACCACTGTTTTTCTTGTCTGTAGTAGTGTCATATATTTATGCTGTATTTATAAAACGGTTAGCCTATAAAACCTATGGATAAAATGGAAATATTTATACAGCAATTTTTTCCCCCAACTGGCCAAAAGCAAAACCACTGTTGAACGTTGTGCTGGAAGCTCAGGGGGAGACCCTTCTTTGTCATATCACTGTCTTCTATAAAGTTTTGTCTATCCATTTATGGTGTTTTTTATTTATTTATATTTTATTTTTTAATTTATTTACTTCAAAAAGTACCATATTTTCTATGTAAATGAATTACTATGTAGTTTTATTTATTTTTATTTTTTTAACTACATTAAAATATCATTCCAATAAGTTCTTAGAGCTAAAACCTAAAGATGAAGTGACTTTGCTGTCACCTGGTGTTTTATTTTGGCTTATTTTAGAATGCTCTAAATTACAGTTTTTAAAAAAAAAAAAAAAAAGTTTATTTCTTTGGGCGTGCCCTTTACAATCACGCCACACCACTCACTCATATCGCAGAGATCTGGCTGGGATCGAACCAGCAACCTCTGATACCACTGAGGCAGCGCTCTTACCTGTGAGCCACAGATCTCTTGTGTGGACATGTGAAGGAACATATATTTCACTATTCACCTGTATGTAGATTTAACAATAAACTAGTTCAAGTCAACCTGCTGAAGGGGGATTTGAACCCAAGCCTTTATCGCAGCCTCCTTTTCAAATGACTTGAGTTTTCACCACTGCACCATCATGGCTTTCACCCTGAGTGCTGGCATTTGGGGTGTTTTGTTGAATATTAGGAAGGTTTGTTGGATCTAATGCAATTTAATATAAGCAGTGGTGGGATTTGAACCCAAGCCTTTATTGCAACCTCATCCACAACTGATGTGTTTAACCACTGCACCATCATGGCTTTCACTCTGAGTGCTGGCATTTGGGGTGTTTTGTTGAATATTAGGAAGGTTTGTTGGCTATAATGCAATTTAATATAAGCAGTGGTGGGATTTGAACCCAAGCCTTTATTGCAACCTCATCCACCACAACTGATGTGTTTAACCACTGCACCATCATGGCTTTCACTCTGAGTGCTGGCATTTGGGGTGTTTTGTTGAATATTAGGAAGGTTTGTTGGATCTAATGCAATTTAATATAAGCAGTGGTGGGATTTGAACCCAAGCCTTTATTGCAACCTCATCCACCACAACTGATGTGTTTAACCACTGCACCATCATGGCTTTCACCCTGAGTGCTGGCATTTGGGGTGTTTTGTTGAATATTAGGAAGGTTTGTTGGCTATAATGCAATTTAATATAAGCAGTAGTGGGATTTGAACCCAAGCCTTTATTGCAACCTCATCCACCACAACTGATGTGTTTAACCACTGCACCATCATGGCTTTCACCCTGAGTGCTGGCATTTGGGGTGTTTTGTTGAATATTAGGAAGGTTTGTTGGCTTTTCTTGTTGCATTGACACTATTTTGACCAGCATGTGTCACTAGCGTGCGATGTTTCACTTTCCACAGCTGAAGGATCCCACTGGGTTCATGTGCATCTCAGCTTCACAGCAAGAGTGGTATTACACACACACACATAGCCTATGTATATATATATATGTATGTATGTATTTTTTTAAGTATTGTACTACATAATTGCTGTTTAACTTGTTCAATGTACGTGGATATGGTAATTCGTCTAAACTTTTATCTATCCTCTTCCTTTCATTCCTTAAAACTCCTTCCGTCTCTTTAATCCTGCTGGTGTAATCAATTATTAATGCAGATATACTTCATGTCCACAAGGAGGAGCTGTATATCTGCAAATACCAACACAACGACTCGAATTCATTGTTTAATTGTGAACAAAAAGACAAAGATCACGTTTAATCGAAATAATAAATAATATTACATATAATAAAAAAACAATAGTCCAGTAATGTCTATTGTTTCTTTATTTGTGTTTGTGTTTTGGCCGTGTGAGAGTCAGTTCAACACATTAAGTTTGATCTGTCTCTAAACGTTACCCTCAGTTGAGAGCTGATCTGAGCCACTTTGGCTTTCACGACAAGTGCTGCTGTTTGGGCCAATTTTGTTGGATATAATGCAAAACATGGGTTTTAATATAAACAATAATGGGATTTGAACGCAAGCATCTAGCGCCGCGTTGTTCACAACTAACATGTGTTTAGCCACTTGCGCCATTGTGGCTTTCACAACATGTTCTGCTGTTTGGGCCAACTTTGTTGGATATAGTAGAAAATGTGGATATTAATGTAAACAATAATGGGATTTGAACCCAAGCATCTATCACAGCCATGTTCACACCTAACGTGTGTTTAACATAGACAGTAAAAGAAATGGACACAGCGACCCGTCGATTTCAACGGAGAGAGCTAAAGCTCAAACATGGGCACTCACTTCCTGATAGCCGAGCGTTCTGCGCTGGCTCAACGACGTAGATGTCACGTGAGCAAACTAACTGACAGTTGTAAACCGTCTAGTAGCTGTGACTACACAAATTTTAATCGTGAGACGGCGAAGCGCGACCTGGAGCAACTTTTTGTAAGTATTCTGATTAATTATTTTGTCATTTTGCTTCTATCTATGCCATGGGCTGACTTTAAGACAGTAAAAGATTGCCTGCAAGGCTGTGCGAGCTTCTCCTCCTGTGTATACGGTAACTTCTCCACTGCGCAACGGACAGTCGAGTGGTTATGACGCAATTCTTTGCCTATTTTTACAAGAACGGCTTCTACGGGGCCATAACGTAACATACAAAGTAATGGAGCCTTTTATACATTGCTGTGTTTCTTTAGAAATAAATAATGGACAAATGGAGTCTTTGGACGACTCAAATGTAAAGTTATTCGCTGTCAAAGTGACGCCAAAATGAATGGGAGTCAATGGGATGCTAACAGCAGGAGATAGCCCGCTACAATGGCGGCCCCTTGAGGTAGCTTCAGCTTCCGCCTGATGGATTACCCCCTTGGTGTTTAACCACTTGCGCCATTGTGGATTTCACAACAAGTGCTGCTGTTTGGGCCAACTTTGTTGGATATAGTAGAAAATGTGGATTTTAATGTAAGCAATAATGGGATTTGATCCCAAGCATCTAGCGCAGCCTTGCTCACAGCTAACGTGTGTTTAGCCACTTGTGCCACTTTGGCTTTCACAAGAACTGCTGCTGTTCGGGTCAATTTTGTTGGATATAGTAGAAAATCATCATCAGTGTTTTTTTTAGTCTTTTTTAGTCTGTTGTGTATAGGTCTAAATCGTTTAATTGCAGAGTTGTAAAGTATTTAAGTAATACTTCACTACTGTTGGCTATTATATAATCATTTATATTATTTACTCTGTTAATACCGAAAACTTGTACAATTACTCAATTCTGTGTACAACAAAAACTTAATACTTATTACTCATTACAATTTCATAGAGACTTAAAAGTACCTTATGTCAGTCGTTATGACTCAATGATTTAAAAAGAGAAAAAATATATATTTTTTAATCTTAATGTGACTAACAAGCTAATCAATCACGGTCACATAAGTTTAACTCTTTAAAACAGACAATTCATTTTATTTTAGTTCAAGTAGTGGTTTCTTTACAAAGTTTTTGCATCAAAAACACTAAATTGATAAAAATCTCTAGTCCTATTTGTTTTCAAAAGTCCATTAAAAAAATGTAAGAAACATTTTTTACATACAAGTACAAATAGGTATGTATACTTTTTTACTTAGACTATATTTGTCATGTGGTTGAAGGAGCAAACCCAAACGCAGACGTAATGCAAACACACAGGGATTTATTGAGGTACAAAACAGAAAACAAAAACCCACGAGGGGGCAAAACAGGACTGGAGGAGAGTACACCTTGACTAAGACAGAAAATAAATGAAGACTAGATACTGACTTGACATGATGACTACATGAAAAAAAAAACAGCTACACAAACTCACTATTCTCATTAATCAGGATTCTGACAAAGTACTCACAGGACTCACAGGTTACACACAATGAATGACAATGTACCGAAACAGAACAGCAAACACAATGGAGATTAAATAGGAAACACTAATGACGAGGACAGGTGAAGCTGACAAGACAATAATGACAAGACGAGGATAACAAGGGGGCGGGGTTACAATAACAAGACAACACAAGCACATGGCCCAAACAGGCCATGTGCTTGTACACAAAACACTAGTTAGCTTGCGTTAACCCTCAAACTTTATACAGTAGCCCTTAATCCAGTAATTGTGGACAAATGTGGGGACAGAGGACTCAGGTGTGATCCTAATTTTTATTTTGTTATATCACTGTCTTCTATAAAGTTTTGTCTATCCATTTATGGTGTTTTTTATTTATTTATATTTTATTTTTTAATTTATTTACTTCAAAAAGTACCATATTTTCTATGTAAATGAATTACTATGTAGTTTTATTTATTTGTATTTTTTTAACTACATTAAAATATCATTCCAATAAGTTCTTAGAGCTAAAACCTAAAGATGAAGTGACTTTGCTGTCACCTGGTGTTTTATTTTGGCTTATTTTAGAATGCTCTAAATTACAGTTTTTTTTAAAAAATTGTATTTTTTTAAAAATTAATCAAAACTATTTTGCCCACATTTGTCCAGAATACGGTTTTAGAGTTACAGTTTTTTACAATCACTTTGCTACTATTTTCAGAACCTCGACATTTTTCAAAACTCTAGACACAAAACTCAAAACAGTTATTATCACTCGTAACACAGGCTATCTAATGTTCAAAACATTGCATTGTGCATTTACATCTTTAAATAAATCTTGCACTTGCACAATTATTGTTTCAAAAAACAAATTTACTGTGAAATACCATTGAAACATAACTATAGATCACCCTCCACACACACACACACACACACACACAGCAACCGATAGTGTCACTGTGTCATTGTTCGTACAATCATTACAGTTTTTTACAATCACTTTGTTACTATTTTCAGAACCTTGATTTTATTTTTCACAACTCTAGACACAAAACTCAAAACCAATAATCAAAATGCACATTTTTCAAAACTTTAACCGATTTCTCAATTGTTTGGATACAATACACATACAACTTAGATCATTTGTTCATTCAACATAAATCACTTGTTCAATATGACACAACTTACAGTTTTTTACAATCACTTTGCTACTATTTTCAGAACCTTGATGTCATTTTCAAAACTCTAGACACAAAAATCAAAATGATTACCACTTGTAACACAGGCTATCTAATGTTCAAAACATTGCATTGTGCATTCACATCTTTAAAGTAATCTTGCACTTGCACAAGCATTGGTTCAAAAAACAAATTTACTGTGAAATACCATTGAAACATAACTATAGATCACCCAAACACAAGCAACCGATAGTTTCACTGTCTCATTGTTCGTACAATCATTAAATATTGTAGAACAAAATAGGTGATACAAGTTTCATTATGGTACTACATGTACAGTAAATATACATCTCTGTAAAAGTTCTGCAGTAGTAGAGAGAATACACACATAGTGGAATCATTGAACAAAGTGTGTGATATATTGATGCAAAACAATACAGTACAATCACAACAGAGGTTTATTGGAATCAAAGCAAAAATATAAAATATTGTGATAATTGGTTCATGCTCCACGCTAATTGGTGACAATGAATCTCTTATCTTGAAACTTTCATGATTTACTGTAAACATGGAAGATTGTGTGTCTGTTTCCATACAACTATGCATTAAGAGTATACTGCAACAGTTACATATCATATTGAGCAGTTGTATCAATTCATAATTAGATCATTGTAAGGAAATGAAGAGACACTCATTTGAAATGTAATGTGTGAATTGCCTTTTGAAAATAGTCATACTTTGATGTTAAGTTGTGTCATATTGAACAGGTGATTTGTGTTGAATGAACAAATGATCTAAGTTGTATGTGTATTGTATCCAAGCAATTGAGAAATGGGTTAAAGTTTTGAAAAATGTGCATTTTGATCATTGGTTGTGAGTTTTATGTCTAGAGTTGTGAAAAATGAAATCAAGGTTCTGAAAATAGTAACAAAGTGATTGTAAAAAACTGTAAGTGAATGATGCTTCGTATGAACTGACCTTTCTTTTTTACTGCCTATGGAACTGAAGAAGCTACGCCAGTAGCTTCTTTTATTTGTACTTATAAAAGATGTAAAGTAGAAACATTCGTTAACCACTGTTTTTCTTGTCTGTAGTAGTGTCATATATTTATGCTGTATTTATAAAACGGTTAGCCTATAAAACCTATGGATAAAATGGAAATATTTATACAGCAATTTTTTTCCCCCAACTGGCCAAAAGCAAAACCACTGTTGAACGTTGTGCTGGAAGCTCAGGGGGAGACCCTTCTTTGTCATATCACTGTCTTCTATAAAGTTTTGTCTATCCATTTATGGTGTTTTTTATTTATTTATATTTTATTTTTTAATTTATTTACTTCAAAAAGTACCATATTTTCTATGTAAATGAATTACTATGTAGTTTTATTTATTTTTATTTTTTTAACTACATTAAAATATCATTCCAATAAGTTCTTAGAGCTAAAACCTAAAGATGAAGTGACTTTGCTGTCACCTGGTGTTTTATTTTGGCTTATTTTAGAATGCTCTAAATTACAGTTTTTAAAAAAAAAAAAAAAGTTTATTTCTTTGGGCGTGCCCTTTACAATCACGCCACACCACTCACTCATATCGCAGAGTATCTGGCTGGGATCGAACCAGCAACCTCTGATACCACTGAGGCAGCGCTCTTACCTGTGAGCCACAGAGCTCTTGTGTGGACATGTGAAGGAACATATATTTCACTATTCACCTGTATGTAGATTTAACAATAAACTAGTTCAAGTCAACCTGCTGAAGGGGGATTTGAACCCAAGCCTTTATCGCAGCCTCCTTTTTCAAATGACTTGAGTTTTCACCACTGCACCATCATGGCTTTCACCCTGAGTGCTGGCATTTGGGGTGTTTTGTTGAATATTAGGAAGGTTTGTTGGATCAAAAGCAATTTAATATAAGCAGTGGTGGGATTTGAACCCAAGCCTTTATTGCAACCTCATCCACCACGACTGATGTGTTTAACCACTGCACCATCATGGCTTTCACCCTGAGTGCTGGCATTTGGGGTGTTTTGTTGAATATTAGGAAGGTTTGTTGGCTATAATGCAATTTAATATAAGCAGTGGTGGGATTTGAACCCAAGCCTTTATTGCAACCTCATCCACCACAACTGATGTGTTTAACCACTGCACCATCATGGCTTTCACTCTGAGTGCTGGCATTTGGGGTGTTTTGTTGAATATTAGGAAGGTTTGTTGGATCAAAAGCAATTTAATATAAGCAGTGGTGGGATTTGAACCCAAGCCTTTATTGCAACCTCATCCACCACAACTGATGTGTTTAACCACTGCACCATCATGGCTTTCACCCTGAGTGCTGGCATTTGGGGTGTTTTGTTGAATATTAGGAAGGTTTGTTGGATCTAAAGCAATTTAATATAAGCAGTAGTGGGATTTGAACCCAAGCCTTTATTGCAACCTCATCCACCACAACTGATGTGTTTAACCACTGCACCATCATGGCTTTCACCCTGAGTGCTGGCATTTGGGGTGTTTTGTTGAATATTAGGAAGGTTTGTTGGCTATAATGCAATTTAATATAAGCAGTAGTGGGATTTGAACCAAAGCCTTTATTGCAACCTCATCCACAACTGATGTGTTTAACCACTGCACCATCATGGCTTTCACCCTGAGTGCTGGCATTTGGGGTGTTTTGTTGAATATTAGGAAGGTTTGTTGGCTATAATGCAATTTAATATAAGCAGTAGGGGGATTTTGAACCCAAGCCTTTATTGCAACCTCATCCACCACAACTGATGTGTTTAACCACTGCACCATCATGGCTTTCACTCTGAGTGCTGGCATTTGGGGTGTTTTGTTAAATATTAGGAAGGTTTGTTGGCTATAATGCAATTTAATATAAGCAGTAGGGGGATTTGAACCCAAGCCTTTATTGCAACCTCATCCACCACGACTGATGTGTTTAACCACTGCACCATCATGGCTTTCACCCTGAGTGCTGGCATTTGGGGTGTTTTGTTGAATATTAGGAAGGTTTGTTGGATCTAATGCAATTTAATATAAGCAGTAGTGGGATTTGAACCCAAGCCTTTATTGCAACCTCATCCACCACAACTGATGTGTTTAACCACTGCACCATCATGGCTTTCACCCTGAGTGCTGGCATTTGGGGTGTTTTGTTGAATATTAGGAAGGTTTGTTGGCTATAATGCAATTTAATATAAGCAGTAGTGGGATTTGAACCCAAGCCTTTATTGCAACCTCATCCACAACTGATGTGTTTAACCACTGCACCATCATGGCTTTCACCCTGAGTGCTGGCATTTGGGGTGTTTTGTTGAATATTAGGAAGGTTTGTTGGCTTTTCTTGTTGCATTGACACTATTTTGACCAGCATGTGTCACTAGCGTGCGATGTTTCACTTTCCACAGCTGAAGGATCCCACTGGCTTCATGTGCATCTCAGCTTCACAGCAAGAGTGGTATTACACACACACACATAGCCTATGTATATATATGTATGTATGTATTTTTTTAAGTATTGTACTACATAATTGCTGTTTAACTTGTTCAATGTACGTGGATATGGTAATTCGTCTAAACTTTTATCTATCCTCTTCCTTTCATTCCTTAAAACTCCTTCCGTCTCTTTAATCCTGCTGGTGTAATCAATTATTAATGCAGATATACTTCATGTCCACAAGGAGGAGCTGTATATCTGCAAATACCAACACAACGACTCGAATTCATTGTTTAATTGTGAACAAAAAGACAAAGATCACGTTTAATCGAAATAATAAATAATATTACATATTATAAAAAAACAATAGTCTAGTAATGTCTATTGTTTTCTTTATTTGTTTTTGTGTTTTGGCCGTGTGAGACTCAGTTCAACACATTAAGTTTGATCTGTCTCTTACCCCTCAGTTGAGAGCTGATCTGAGTCAAACAGTAGATTCCCACTTTATCTACTGGACAAAATCACTGATTTACTTTAAAATATGTCTCAATTAAACTTTTCTGTCGTCCAAAGACGGCCAGTTGGAGTTTGGCGTTTCATCTGTTAGTGCTGTTGATGCACTTGTTGGCCACAGGAGGGAGCTAGTTATCAGATGTCTTGAATTATTTAACGTTATAGACAGGATTTTTTGAGTATGACATTTTTAAAGTAAGCTGGACGCGATAAGAACTAAAGTCAATGACTCAACCTGAAGTAATTTTCGGTCTGTTGGTGGTAATTACACGATTCGTCTGGTAGAAACTGTGCAGTTTGCTGTCCGCTCCTCGTAAGCGCGCTTCACGTTTAGCATGACACCTGACAGTCGCCACAGCACGTTCTGGTCGTTTTCAGGCCATTAAAGTACAAATCCTGCAGATGACAGCTCAGTGACAGACTCGTAATGTCACTTGACAACACATATTTCAGACCATCTGCAAAAACAACCGACACACACTGTTATAAAGTGCAGGAATCAAGAATGTCACGCGACTCGCCTGTAAGTCTCTTTCCACACGAAGTGCTTTTCTCTTGTAAAGTCACAACCACACATTATATAGCAGTCATCATTTGAATTTGATGTTTACGTTTATGTATCATTCTTCTAATATGTCAAAGCTGGGGTTTAATGTGTTTGCTGGATTATTTTGGTGATGCTGCTCTTTTTGTGTCAGACTCTCATTCTCTGATTAAAAGTCTAACTTTAAATTTTCTAGAAGGTGATTCCTATAAGGCTTATAAAGTAGAACAATAAGATTTCACGCTGTGTGTTGGCATGTCTGTTTTTTTGTTGAATATTAGGATGGTTTATTTGATGTAATGCAATTTGTGGGTTTTAATATAAGCAAAAGTGGGATTTGAACCCAAGCACCTAGCTTCAGCCTTAATCACAACTAACATATGTTCAGCCACTTATGCCACTTTGGCTTTCACGACAAGTGCTGCTGTTTGGACCAATTTTGTTGGATATAATGCAAAACATGGGTTTTAATATAAACAATAATGGGATTTGAACGCAAGCATCTTAGCGCCGCGTTGTTCACAACTAACATGTGTTTAGCCACTTGCGCCATTGTGGCTTTCACAACAAGTGCTGCTGTTTGGGCCAACTTTGTTGGATATAGTAGAAAATGTGGATTTTATTGTAAGCAATAATGAGATTTGAACCCAAGCATCAAGCACAGCGTTGTTCACAACTAACATGTGTTTAATCACTTGCGCCATTGTGGATTTTAAAACAAGTGCTGCTGTGTGCTGTTTTAATAAATTAAAATTATCTCAGTATTTTCTCACCCTCATGTTGTTCCAAACCTCTTTGTGTTTATTTGTTCTGCTGAACACAAAGGAAGATATTTGGACGAATGTTTTATCAAACAGATCCCATTCTCCATTGACTACCATAGTAGGAAAAAATGCATACTATGGTAGTCAATGGGGAATGAGATCTGTTTGGTTTCTTTACAAAGTTTTTTCATCAAAAACACTAAATTGATAAAATCTCTAGTCCTATTTGTTTTCAAAAAGTCCATTAAAAAAATGTAAGAAACATTTTTTACATACAAGTACAAATAGGTATGTATGCTTTTTTACTCAGACTATTTTTGTCATGTGGTTGAAGGAGCAAACCCAAACGCAAGACGTAATGCAAACACACAGGGATTTATTGAGGTACAAAACAGAAAACAAAAACCCACGAGGGGGCAAAACAGGACTGGAGGAGAGTACACCTTGACTAAAACAGAAAATAAATGAAGACTAGATACTGACTTGATGACTGCATGAAAAACAACCAGCTACACAAACTCACTATTCTCATTAATCAGGATTCTGACAAAGTACTCACAGGACTCACAGGTTACACACAATGAATGACAATGTACCGAAACAGAACAGCAAACACAAGGAGATTAAATAGGAAACACTAATGACGAGGACAGGTGAAGCTGACAAGACAATAATTACAAGACGAGGATAACAAGGGGGCGGGGTTACAATAACAAGACAACACAAGCACATGGCCCAAACAGGCCATGTGCTTGTACACAAAACATGGGTCTGCCATGATCCTGCCACAAGACCAGGAAAAATCTAAGACATGATGGCAGAATCATGACAATTTTGGCTAGATTGAAAAAATGACATTATCTATACTCTAACTTTGGTACAGTTTCACAGTATTAATAGAGGTCTGCGCTGTTTCATGTAACAAGTCACAAAATATCTGATTACATTTTTTAGACATTCTTTTAGAAATATTTGAATACAAGCTGAATACTGAAGCACTAAAAGTCTAAATGTGTAAATGAAAATATATAGAAACTTGCTGATCAAATATGTTGGATTTTACCTTAAATCAGGCATTCTGAGTTTTTGCCACTTTACAATTTTTATGTTGATTCAGGCAGTACTAAAACATTTAGCAATTCACACAGACTGTTTATTGATTTTCTCCTCTGCTTTTAATGCTGTATTATTACATAGTTAAACTGAATAGTAAATGAGGTTTATTTTTAAACTGAAAAAAAGGCTATAAATGTGTGTGTACATTTCTTTGTGCGCCTTAACAGTTTGTTTTGTGTTATTAGGTGTTTGCTGTACAAATTATGGTGTCAGTTTGCCAGAGAAGATTGAAGCTCTCAGTGGATCCTGTCTGATCATTAACTGTACAGTTGAGATTGCGTAAATGCATGACAAAGAGCTCACTGAAAGTGTTGCTATAGGATTTTGGCTCAAAGATGGACATGATTTGAATAACCATCAAGTGTTTAACTCTAGAGATTCCAACCCTCACTTATAACTCACAAAATAACTTGAAAACTGCATGTGAAGAACTGTACCACTAGTTGAAGTTTAACTGACAAGAACAAAACAGCACAGGACAGCATAACTTCACATGTTCAGGTGATGCTTTGTATCAGTTTTGACTTGGTAATCATATTATTGTAAATTGTTTTATGTGGCAATGTATTTGTTTCCCCTCAGATTCCCCTAAAACACATCAGTTTCTGTGCTTCCGTCTGGCTCTGTGTTGGAAGGCAGTTCTGTGACTCTGACCTGCAGCAGTGATGCAAATCCAGCAATGCTGAACTACACCTGGTCTCAGACAGAGTGGAAGAGAGTTGAAGCAGCTGCAGACTGGATACACTCTTACCTTGAACAGGACCGAGCTGACACAGAGAGGCTGCTACCACTGTAAAGCTCAGAACAAAAACGGCTACCAAGAGTCATCAGTGATGCTGGACATTCAGTGTGAGTATATAAAGGAATAGAGAGAAACTTTCAACCAATAATACAAATGTATTCCATCATTAACTATGTTTTGTATGGAACATAAAAGTTATTTAGCAGAATGCCCTGGCTGTTCAGACAACAGCAGTGAACTGGGGCTGTCAGAGTTAAAAAAGACAAAAAATTAACATTAGAGCATAGGTCCCATTTGAGGTGTTTGTTTCTTTTTTTGTGACAATTTTACTTAATGTCTGTGAATACAGAAGTCAATGAATAACGCAAAGTTATACGATTATAAATAGAGTGTACAATACAATTTTTTTGGATATAATGCACAACTTGGGTTTTAAAGTAGGCAATAATGGGATTTGAACCCAAGCATTTAACGCAGCATTGTTCACAACTAACGTGTGTTTAGCCACTTGCGCCATTGTGGATTTCTCAAAGAAAGTGCTGCTGTTTTTGCCAACTTTGTTGGATATAATAGAAAATGTGTTTTTAATGTAAACAATAATGGGATTTGAACCCAAGCATCTAGTTCAGCGTTGTTCACAAGTAAACTGTGTTTAGCCACTTGCACCACATCGGCTTTCATAACAAGCACTGCTGTTTGGGCCAACTTTAATAGATTTAGTAAGAAAATTTGGATTTTAATGTAAGCAATAATGGGACTTTGAACCCAAGCATCTAGTGCAACCTTGTTCACAACTCACGTGTGTTTAGCCACTTGCGCCATTGTGAATTTCCCAACAAGTGCTGCTGTTTGGTCCAACTTTGTTGGATATAGAGAAATGTGGATTTTTAATGTAAACAATAATGGGATTCGAACCCAAGCATCTATCACAGCCATGTTCACAACTGAACTGTGTTTAGCCACTTGCTGCCACATTGGCTTTCATTACAAGCTCTGCTGTTTGGGCCAACTTTAGTAGATTAAGTAGAAAATTTGGATTTTAATGTAAGCAATAATGGGATTTGAACCCAGGCATCTAGCGCAGCCTTGCTCACATCTAGCGTGTGTTTAGGCACTTGTGCCACTTTGGCTTTCACAAGAAGTGCTGCTTTTCGGGTCAATTTTGTTGGATGTAATGCAAAACGTTGGTTTTAAAGTAGGCAATAATGGGACTTGAACCCAAGCATCTCAACGCAGCCTTTTTCACAACTAACATGTGTTTAGTCACTTGTGCCACTTTGGCTTTAACAAAAAGTGCTGCTGTTTCGGGTCAAGTGTTGTTGGATATATTGAAAACGTTGGTTTTAATAATAGGCCATAATGGGATTTGAACCCAAGCATCTGAGCGCACCCTTGTTCACAACTAACGTATGTTTAGCCACTTGCGCCACTTGTGGATTTCCCAGAAAGTGCTGCTGTTTTGGTCCAACTTTGTTAGATATAATGAAAATGTGTTTTTATCAGTAAACAATAATGGATTTGTAACCCAAGCATCTAGCTCAGCGTTGTTCACAACGTAAACTGTGTTTAGCCACTTGCGCCACATTGGCTTTCATAACAAGCTCTGCTGTTTGGGCCAACTTTAGTAGATTTAGTAGAAAATGTGGATTTTAATGTAAGCAATAACAGGATTTGAACCCAGGCATCTGAGCGCAGCCTTGCTCACATCTAGCGTGTGTTTAACCACTTGTGCCACTTTGGCTTTCACAAGAACTGCTGCTGTTCGGGTCAATTTTGTTGGATATAATGCAAAACGTTGGTTTTAAAGTAGGCAATAATGGGACTTGAACCCAAGCATCTAAACGCAGCCTTTTTCACAACTAACGTGTGTTTAGTCACTTGTGCCACTTTGGCTTTCACAAAAAGTGCTGCTGTTTGGGTCAGTGTTGTTGGATATAATGCAAAACGTTGGTTTTAAAGTAGGCAATAATGGGACTTGAACCCAAGCATCTAACACAGCCTTGCTCATAAAGAACGTGTGTTTAGCCACTTGTGCCACTTTGCCTTTCACAAGAAGTGCTGCTGTTTGGGCCAACTTTGTTGGATATAGTAGAAAATGTGGATTTTAATGTAAGCAATAATGGGATTTGAACCCAAGCATCTAGCACAGCCTTGCTCATAACTAACGTGTGTTTAGCCACTTGTGCCACTTTGGCTTTCACAAGAAGTGCTGCTGTTCGGGTCAATTTTGTTGGATATAATGCAAAACGTGTGGTTTTAAAGTAGGCAATAATGGGATTTGAACCCAAGCATCAAGCGCAGCCTTGTTCACAACTGAACATGCGTTTAGTCACTTGCGCCATTTTGGATTTCACAACAAGTGCTGCTGTTTGGGCCAACTTTGTTGGATATAGCAGAAAATGTGGATTTTATTGTAAGCAATAATGGGATTTGAACCCAAGCATCTATCACAGCCTTGTTCACAACTGACGTGTTTAATCACTCGCGCCATTGTGGATTTCAAAACAAGTGCTGCTGTGTGGTCCAACTTTGTTGGAATATAATAGAAAATGTGTTTTTTAAAGGGTTAGTTCACCCAGAAATTAAAATTCTCTCAGTATTTTCTCACCCTCATGTTGTTCCAAACCTCTTTGTGTTTATTTGTTCTGCTGAACACAAAGGAAGATATTTGGAGGAATGTTTTAATCAAACAGATCCCATTCTCCATTGACTACCATAGTAGGAAAAAATGCATACTATGGTAGTCAATGGGGAATGAGATCTGTTTGATTAAACATTCTTCCAAATATCTTCCTTTGTGTTCAGCAGAACGAATAAACACAAACAATAATCACAATAGGTCACATAACTTAACTCTTAAAACAGCCAATTCATTTTATTTTAGTTCAAGTAGTGTTTTCTTTACAAAGTTTTTTCATCAAAACACTAAATTGAACAAATAAACACAAAGGTACAAAACAGAAAACAAAAACCCACGAGGGGGCAAAACAGGACTGGAGGAAAGTACACCTTGACTAAGACAGAAAATAAATGAAGACTAGATACTGACTTGATGACTACATGAAAAAACAACCAGCTACACAAACTCACTATTCTCATTAATCAGGATTCTGACAAAGTACTCACGGGACTCACAGGTTACACACAATGAATGACAATGTACCAAAACAGAACAGCAAACACAAGGAGATTAAATAGGAAACACTAATGACGAGGACAGGTGAAGCTGACAAGACAATAATTACAAGACGAGGATAACAAGGGGGCGGGGTTACAATAACAAGACAACACAAGCACATGGCCCAAACAGGCCATGTGCTTGTACACAAAACATGGGTCTGCCATGATCCTGCCACAAGACCAGGAAAAATCTAAGACATGATGGCAGAATCATGACAATTTTTGGCTAGATTAAAAAAAATGACATTATCTGTACTCTAACTTTGGTACAGTTTCACAGTATTAATAGAGGTCTGCGCTGTTTCATGTAACAAGTCACAAAATATCTGATTACATTTTTTAGACATTCTTTTAAAAATATTTGAATACAAGCTGAATACTGAAGCACTAAAAGTCTAAATGTGTAAATGAAAATATTATAGAAACTTGCTGATCAAATATGTTGGATTTTACCTTAAATCAGGCATTCTGAGTTTTTGACACTTTACAATTTTTATGTTGATTCAGGCAGTACTAAAACATTTAGCAATTCACACAGGCTGTTTATTGATTTTCTTCCTCTGCTTTCAATGCTGTATTATTACATAGTTAAACTGAATAGTAAATGAGGTTTATTTTTAAACTGAAAAAAGGCTATATATATGCGTGTACATTTTCCTTAACAGTTTGTTTTGTGTTATTAGGTGTTTGCTGTACAAATTATGGTGTCAGTTTGCCAGAGAAATTGAAGCTCTCAGTGGATCCTGTCTGATCATTAACTGTACAGTTGAGATTGCGTAAATGCATGACAAAGAGCTCACTGAAAGTGTTGCTATAGGATTTTGGCTCAAAGATGGACATGATTTGAATAACCATCAAGTGTTTAACTCTAGAGATTCCAACCCTCACTTATAACTCACAAAATAACTTGAAAACTGCATGTGAAGAACTGTACCACTAGTTGAAGTTTAACTGACAAGAACAAAACAGCACAGGACTGCATAACTTTACATGTTCAGGTGATGCTTTGTATCAGTTTTGACTTGGTAATCATATTATTGTAAATTGTTTTGTGTGGCAATGTATTTGTTTCCCCCTCAGATTCCCCTAAAAACACATCAGTTTCTGTGCTTCCGTCTGGCTCTGTGTTGGAAGGCAGTTCTGTGACTCTGACCTGCAGCAGTGATGCGAAATCCAGCAATGCTGAACTACACCTGGTCTCAGACAGAGTGGAAGAGAGTTGAAGCAGCTGCAGACTGGATACACTCTTACCTTGAACAGGACCGAGCTGACACAGAGAGGCTGCTACCACTGTAAAGCTCAGAACAAAAACGGCTACCAAGAGTCATCAGTGATGCTGGACATTCAGTGTGAGTATTAAAGGAATAGAGAGAAACTTTCAACCAATAATACAAATGTATTCCATCATTAACTATGTTTTGTATGGAACATGAAAGTTATTTAGCAGAATGCCCTGGCTGTTCAGACAACAGCAGTGAACTGGGGCTGTCCAGAATTAAAAAAGACAAAATTAACATTAGACATAGACATAGGTCCCATTTGAGGTGTTTGTTTCTTTTTTTGTTACAATTTTACCGTAATGTCTGTGAATCGCTATCCATTCTGCACCTATCTCAGAAGTCAATGAATAACGCAAAGTTAAACCATTATAAATAGAGTGTATGATCTCTCTTTTTATCCTTATTGCAGCTTGTCAGCCCCAGGCCAGTTCCTGTTCACTTCTAACATTTGGAAAAAGTGCAGCCTGGACATTCTGCTTCTTTTTTTCCGTTACATGGGGGGCAAATCAAATGCAGTTCGGAATGGCTGTTTTAATGTCTGTTTCACTTGCCTGATTTGCTTTACATTCATTAGCACTTTAGTTGAAGCATATTCGATGCTGTAGTCAGTGTGACCATTTATCGCACACCTTTAACCCTTTGATTATTCAGGTAGGGTAAGCTTAGCTGAAAGTTCAGCCTATACCCATAAAGAACTCACCCTGCCAGCAGGTTGAAGTCCTCCAGGCACCACGCAGAAGACTCCTTGTGGTGGTTCTATTTTTTGAAGGCTCAGTTTCAGCTACAGAGAGTCATGTCTCACATGAGGCAAATTCGTAAGAGTAAAAATGCTTATTCCATTTGGCCAAAATACAAAGCCTGAAACCTGCAAAATAAAATAGATACTTTCATCTTTAAATTTCAAGCTGAGAGGTAAAAATTTCTATAATTCTTAGCCCTCAACCAGAAATATTAGAGATGCTGGTAAAGTGCCCCTTGTCTAGGGTATCTCAGTCATACTTCACACTTAATGCAGACAGCATCCGCAGGGGACCTTTTACTCCTCAGATTTTCTCACCACTTCTGGGGAAATTCCACTTACATATTTTTCATCAATAAATCAATGTCCTGTAAGATTCCTTTCACAAGAAAGTGCTTGCTGTTCAGGACGATTTTTTTTGCGATATAATGCAAAATGTGGGTTTTAAAGTAGGCAATAATGGGATTTGAACCCAAGCATCTAGCGCAGCCTTGTTCACAACTAACATGTGTTTAGCCACTTGTGCCACTTTGGCTTTCACAAGAAGTGCTGCTGTTTGGGCCAACTTTGTTGGATATAGTAGAAAATGTGGATTTTAATATAAACAATAATGGGATTTGAACCCAAGCATCTAGCGCAGCCTTGTTCACAACTAACGTGTGTTTAGCCACTTGTGCCACTTTGGCTTTCACAAGAAGTGCTGCTGTTTGGGCCAACTTTGTTGGATATAGTAGAAAATGTGGATTTTAAATTAAGCAATAATGGGATTTGAACCCAAGCATCTAGCGCAGCCTAGTTCACAACTAACGTGTGTTTAGCCACTTGTGCCACTTTGGCTTTCACAAGAAGTGCTGCTGTTCGGGTCAATTTGGTTGGATATAATGCAAAGCGTGGGTTTTAAAGTAGGCAATAATGGGATTTGAACCCAAGCATCAAGCGCAGCCTTGTTCACAACTAACATGTGTTTAGCCACTTGTGCCACTTTGGCTTTCACAAGAAGTGCTGCTGTTCGGGCCAACTTTGTTGGATATAGTAGCAAAATGTGAGTTTTAATAAAACAATAATGGGATTTGAACCCAAGCATCTAGCGCAGTGTTGTTCACAACTAACATGTGTTTAGCCCTTGTGCCACTTTGGCTTTCACAAGCAGTACTGCTGTTCGGGTCAATTTTGTTGGATATAATGCAAAACGTGGGTTTTAAAGTAGGCAATAATGGGATTTGAACCCAAGCATCTAGCGCAGCGTTGTTCACAACTAACGTGTGTTTAGCCACTTGTGCCACTTTGGCTGTCACAAAAAGTGCTGCTGTTTGGGCCAACTTTGTTGGATATAGTAGAAAATGTGGATTTTAATGTTAGCAAAAATGGGATTTGAACCCAAGCATCTAGCGCAGCCTTGTTCTTAACGAACGTGTGTTTAGCCACTTGTGCCACTTTGGCTTTCACAAGAAGTGCTGCTGTTTGGGCCAACTTTGTTGGATATAGTAGAAAATGTGGATTTTAAATGTAAGCAATAATGGGATTTGAACCCAAGCATCTAGCGCAGCGTTGTTCACAACTAACATGTGTTTAGCCACTTGTGCCACTTTGGCTTTCACAAGAAGTGCTGCTGTTCGGGTCAATTTTGTTGGATATAATGCAAAACGTGGGTTTTAAAGTAGGCAATAATGGGATTTGAACCCAAGCATCAAGCGCAGCCTTGTTCACAACTGAACGTGTGTTTAGCCACTTGTGCCACTTTGGCTTTCACAAGAAGTGCTGCTGTTCGGGCCAACTTTGTTGGATATAGTAGAAAATGTGGATTTTAATATAAGCAATAATGGGATTTGAACCCAAGCATCTAGCGCAGTGTTGTTCACAACTAACATGTGTTTAGCCACTTGTGCCACTTTGGCTTTCACAAGCAGTACTGCTGTTCGGGTCAATTTTGTTGGATATAATGCAAAACGTGGGTTTTAAAGTAGGCAATAATGGGATTTGAACCCAAGCATCTAGCGCAGCGTTGTTCACAACTAACGTGTGTTTAGCCACTTGTGCCACTTGTGGCTTTCACAACAAGTGCTGCTGTTTGGGCCAATTTTGTTGGATATAATGCAAAACGTGGGTTTTAAATGTAAGCAATAATGGGATTTGAACCCAAGCATCTAGCGCAGCCTTGTTCATAACTAACGTGTGTTTAGCCACTTGTGCCACTTTGGCTTTCACAAGAAGTGCTGCTGTTTGGGCCAACTTTGTTGGATATAGTAGAAAATGTGGATTTTAATATAAGCAATAATGGGATTTGAACCCAAGCATCTAGCGCAGCGTTGTTCACAACTAACGTGTGTTTAGCCACTTGTGCCACTTTGGCTTTCACAAGCAGTGTTGCTGTTCGGGCCAACTTTGTTGGATATACATGAAAATGTGGTTTTAATGTAAGCAATAATGGGATTTGAACCCAAGCATCTAGCGCAGCCTTGTTCACAACGAACATGTGTTTAGCCACTTGCGCCATTGTGGATTTCACAACAAGTGCTGCTGTTTGGGCTAACTTTGTTGGATATATCATAGAAAATGTGATTTTAATATAAGCAATAATGGGATTTGAACCCAAGCATCTAGCGCAGCATTGTTCACAACTAACGTGTGTTTAGTCGCTTGTGCCATTGTGGATTTCACAACAAGTGCTGCTGTTTGGGCCAATTTTGTTGGATATAATGCATAAAACTGTGGGTTTTAATGTAAACAATAATGAGATTTGAACCCAAGCATCTAGCGCAGCCTTGTTCACAACTAACGTGCGTTTAGCCACTTGTGCCACTTTGGCTTTCACAAGAAGTGCTGCTGTTTGGGCCAACTTTGTTGGATATAGTAGAAAATGTGATTTTAATAAAACAATAATGGGATTTGAACCCAAGCATCTAGCGCAGTGTTGTTCACAACTAACGTGTGTTTAGCCACTTGCGCCATTGTGGATTTCACAACAAGTGCTGCTGTTTGGGCCAACTTTGTTGGATATACATAGAAAATGTGATTTTAATAAAACAATAATGGGATTTGAACCCAAGCATCTCAGCGCAGTGTTGTTCACAACTAACATGTGTTTAGCCACTTGCGCCATTGTGGATTTCACAACAAGTGCTGCTGTTTGGGCCAACTTTGTTGGATATAGTAGAAAATGTGATTTTAATAAAACAATAATGGGATTTGAACCCAAGCATCTAGCGCAGCTTGTCACAACTAACGTGTGTTTAGCCACTTGTGCCACTTGTGGCTTTCACAACAAGTGCTGCTGTTTGGGCCAACTTTGTTGGATATAGTAGAAAATGTGGATTTTAAATTAAGCAATAATGGGATTTGAACCCAAGTATCTAGCGCAGCCTAGTTCACAACTAACATGTGTTTAGCCACTTGTGCCACTTTGGCTTTCATAAGAAGTGCTGCTGTTCGGGTCAATTTGGTTGGATATAATGCAAAGCGTGGGTTTTAAAGTAGGCAATAATGGGATTTGAACCCAAGCATCAAGCGCAGCCTTGTTCACAACTAACGTGTGTTTAGCCACTTGTGCCACTTTGGCTTTCACAAGAAGTGCTGCTGTTTGGGCCAACTTTGTTGGATATAGTAGAAAATGTGATTTTAATAAAACAATAATGGGATTTGAACCCAAGCATCTAGCGCAGTGTTGTTCACAACTAACATGTGTTTAGCCACTTGTGCCACTTTGGCTTTCACAAGCAGTGCTGCTGTTCGGGTCAATTTTGTTGGATATAATGCAAAACGTGGGATTTTAATGTTAGGCAATAATGGGATTTGAACCCAAGCATCTAGCGCAGCCTTGTTCACAACTGAACGTGTGTTTAGCCACTTGTGCCACTTTGGCTTTCACAAGAAGTGCTGCTGTTTGGGCCAACTTTGTTGGATATAGTAGAAAATGTGGATTTTAATGTAAGCAATAATGGGATTTGAACCCAAGCATCTAGCGCAGCCTTGTTCTTAACGAACGTGTGTTTAGCCACTTGTGCCACTTTGGCTTTCACAAGCAGCATTGCTGTCCGGGTCAATTTTGTTGGATAACACAAAATGTTGGTTTTAAAGTAGGCAATAATGGGATTTGAACCCAAGCATCTAGCACAGCCTTGTTCACAACGAACATGTGTTTAGTCACATGCGCCATTGTGGATTTCACAACAAGTGCTGCTTTTTGGGCTAGTTTTGTTGGATATAATGCAAAACGTGGGATTTAATGTAAGCAATAATGGGATTTGAACCCAAGCATCTAGCGCAGCGTTGTTCACAACTAACGTGCGTTTAGTCCGCTTGTGCCATCGTGGATTTCACAACAAGTGCTGCTGTTTGGGTCAATTTTGTTGGATATAGTAGAAAATGTGGATTTTAAATTAAGCAATAATGGGATTTGAACCCAAGGAACTAGCGCAGCCTTGTTCACAACCAACATGTGTTTAACCACTTGTGCCACTTTGGCTTTCACAAGAAGTGCTGCTGTTTGGGCCAACTTTGTTGGATTTAGTAGAAAATGTGATTTTAATAAAACAATAATGGGATTTGAACCCAAGCATCTAGCGCAGTGTTGTTCACAACTAACGTGTGTTTAGCCACTTGTGCCACTTTGGCTTTCATAAGAAGTGCTGCTGTTCGGGTCAATTTGGTTGGATATAATGCAAAGCGTGGGTTTTAAAGTAGGCAATAATGGGATTTGAACCCAAGCATCAAGCGCAGCCTTGTTCACAACTAACGTGTGTTTAGCCACTTGTGCCACTTTGGCTTTCACAAGAAGTGCTGCTGTTTGGGCCAACTTTGTTGGATATAGTAGAAAATGTGATTTTAATAAAACAATAATGGGATTTGAACCCAAGCATCTAGCGCAGTGTTGTTCACAACTAACGTGTGTTTAGCCACTTGCGCCATTGTGGATTTCACAACTAGTGCTGCTGTTTGGGCCAACTTTGTTGGATATAGTAGAAAATGTGGATTTTAATGTAAACAAAAATGGGATTTGAACCCAAGCATCTCAGCGCAGCGCTTGTTCACAACTAACGTGTGTTCAGCCGCTTGCTCCATTGTGGATTGCGCAAAAGTGCTGCAGTTTGGGCTAGGGATGCGCGGTATACCGGTATTGCAAAAATACCGGTATATAATAAATTTCAAACGGTACAATATCATCATTTTGTTGAATTCGGTATTGCATACGCTGCTGTTCCGAGGTTCTCCACTAGGCGGCAGTGCGCTACCGAAACTGACGCGGGTCCCGCGAAACTGGCAAACGAAGGAACACGATGGATCAAACGAAGCTCATTCGAATTTCTACACACCCGAAATTAATAAATAGAGAGAGTAGTATCAGTGAAATAAGGCATTACTTTGCCTGCTAAAGTAATGAGAATAGTAAAGTAACAGACCTCAAAGCACCACTCTGGCAAATCTGCCAAAGCGCTCGTCAGTTGCTCATCATGACTAGTTCAAAGAGTTCAGAGATCGACGGGTGAGTTCATCATTCAACTGATTTAATATATTCTTTTATTGAACACTTAACAGCGCACATAAGAGCTTATCAATTAAATATGATATGGTAAACACAGAGAGATCAAATCTTCTTGCATGACACGCTAGAACCAATTCAGTTTAGGTCTCATCATTTTTGAAATTTTAAACAAACATATTTATTTAATTTGAATTAATAAAGAATAAAAGTAATAGCAAAAATTAATGGCATTATTGCCGCTGTGGCGACCCATAGAGAGAGAGAAAAGAGAGAGAGATGGTAGTAATATAAATATTAATAATATTAGCCTACAATTAAGCTACATTTGTCAACATTCATTAAGGAACCTGGCCTAACAATATAGACCATTTCACAAGATGTAAACAACACTGGTCCAGAAACACTTCCTGTTTCAGTTTGTAACTGTTTTCTTTATTTCACATGTAAAGAAAACATCTTAAAGATGTTTGTTTAACTTTTTGATTCAGTTTTAAATGTTCTGTTGGTTGTATTTTATCCCAGCTTTTATGTAGTGTTAAAAAACTGAAACAGGAAGTGCTTCTGGACCAGTGTTGTTTACATCTTGTGAAATGGTCTATAGCAATGATTAATCTAGATCAATCAGTAATAAAATGACCTAAAAATGTAATATACTAATACATGTTTAGCATCTTAACATTACTTTTTTGCAATGCATTATATGCATATTCTGAACCCAAACACAAACAGTAATCAAACCAAGATGAATAAACGCTATAAATGTTGATAATTAATTCTTTGTTGATGCAGGACAGCTAATGGTCTACATGTCATTTCATTATTCTATTATTATATGTTAATCTATTATTATAGATAATAACCTATTATTACATATAGATATTAAGATATTAATAATTAAAAAGATAAATTAATTGTATAATTTCAGGGTTTTTTTTTCTTTTCCAAAATCAAAATTTTACCTTTGTCAGTTCCTTGACTGATTTTTTTTATGATCTGTTTTTGTTTTTTTGATACTTTTCTTTGCACATATGGTAGTTGAGAGTTTCAAGCAGTGTTTAATAAAATTGTTTCAATTCACTTAAATTTAGACTCTTCCCCCCGACTGTGGTATCGATTTAGTATCGATACCGAGGTATTAGGTTCTGGTATCATACCGAAGCCAAAATTGTGGTATCGAGCCATCCCTGAGTTTGGGCCAATTTTGTTGGATATAATAGGAAAATGTGGTTTTTAATAAAAACAATAATGTAATTTGAACCCATGCATCTGAGCGCAGCGTTATTCACAACAAACGTGTGTTCAGTCACTTGTGCCACTTTGGCTTTCACAAGAAGTGCTGCTGTTTGGGCCAACTTTGTTGGATATAGTAGAAAATGTGATTTTAATAAAACAATAATGGGATTTGAACCCAAGCATCTAGCGCAGCCTTGTTCACAACAAATGTGTGTTTAGCCACTTGTGCCACTTTGGCTTTCACAAGAAGTGCTGCTGTTCGGGTCAATTTGGTTGGATATAATGCAAAGCGTGGGTTTCGTGTGCTTTAGCCACTTGCGCCATTGTGGACTTCACAAGAAGTGCTGCTGTTTGGGCCAACTTTGTTGGATATAGTAGAAAATGTGATTTTAATAAAACAATAATGGGATTTGAACCCAAGCATCTAGCGCAGTGTTGTTCACAACTAACATGTGTTTAGCCACTTGTGCCACTTTGGCTTTCACAAGAAGTGCTGCTGTTCGGGTCAATTTTGTTGGATATAATGCAAAACGTGGGTTTTAGTGTGTTTAGCCACTTGCGCCATTGTGGACTTCACAACAAGTGCTGCTGTTTGGGCCAACTTTGTTGGATATTGTAGAAAATATGGATTTTAAATTAAGCAATAATGGGATTTGAACCCAAGCATCTAGCGCAGCCTAGTTCACAACTAACATGTGTTTAACCACTTGTGCCACTTTGGCTTTCACAAGAAGTGCTGCTGTTCGGGTCAATTTTGTTGGATATAATGCAAAACGTGGGTTTTAAAGTAGGCAATAATGGGATTTGAACCCAAGCATCTAGCGCAGCGTAGTTCACAACTAACATGTGTTTAGCCACTTGCGCCACTTGTGGATTTCACAACAAGTGCTGCTGTTTGGGCCAACTTTGTTGGATATAGTAGAAAATGTGGATTTTAATATAAACAATAATGGGATTTGAACCCAAGCATCTAGCGCAGCCTTGTTCACAACTAAACGTGTGTTTAGCCACTTGTGCCACTTTGGCTTTCACAACAAGTGCTGCTGTTTGGGCCAACTTTGTTGGATATAGTAGAAAATGTGGATTTTAAATGTAAGCAATAATGGGATTTGAACCCAAGCATCTAGCGCAGCCTTGTTCACAACTAACGTGTGTTTAGCCACTTGTGCCACTTTGGCTTTCACACTAAGTGCTGCTGTTCGGGTCAATTTTGTTGGATATAATGCAAAACGTTGGTTTTAAAGAAGGCAATAATGGGACTTGAACCCAAGCATCACTTAGCACAGCCATGTTCACACCTAACGTGTGTTTAGCCACTTGTGCCATTTTGGATTTCACAACAAATGCTGCTTCACAACAAGTGTACTGTTTGGGCCAACTTTGTTGGATATAATAGAAAATGTGGTTTTTAATAAAAACAATAATGTAATTTGAACAAAAGCATCTAGCGCAGCGTTGTTCACAACAAACGTGTGTTTAGTCACTTGCGCCATTGTGGACTTCACAACAAGTGCTGCTGTTTGGGCCAACTTTGTTGGATATAGTAGAAAATGTGGATTTTAATGTAAGCAATAATGGGATTTGAACCCAAGCATCTCACACAGCTTTGTTCACAATTAACATGTGTTTAGCCACTTGTGCCACTTTGGCTTGCACAAGAAGTGCTGCTGTTCGGGTCAATTTTGTTGGATATAGTAGAAAATCATCATCAGTGTTTTTTTTTAGTCTGTTGTGTATAGGTCTAAATCGTTTTGCAGAGTTGTAAAGTATTTAAGTAATACTTCACTACTGTTGGCTATTATAATCATTTATATTATTTACTCTGTTAAAACCGAAACTTGTACAATTACTCAATTCTGTTTACAAGAAAAACTTAATACTTATTACTCATTACAATTTTAGGTAGACTTAAAAGTACCTTAAGTCGTTATGACTCAATGATTTAAAAAGAGAAAAATATTTTTTTCTACAAGAGAATGGGAATCTACGTCATGGCGCAGTGCACTCTGAGTAGCGGCGGCCATATTGTAGGACACAGTTGCCGTTACTGAAGGTAAACAAACCCACATGGACTGTGCGAAGATCAAGCACAAGGTTCTGTACCGAGATAAGCTGAACAAGGAAGCAAAGGGCCGCCGCTTAGACAAAATAAAGGCAATTAACGGGCTTGATCCGTACGAACACAGAGTGATCGACTGATCTGAAAAAGCTATCGCAAACAACATTTCCTGACGTGTTTTCTTACCTTGTTTGTGGTGTGAGCGCATACACATTTGAGCCGGACACACCTCTCTGCCACCAACAACACTGCAAGTTAAACTCTGCGTCGAAACTGATATAGCTATATGTTGAGTCTCTTAAACGGGTTAAAAATAAGAAAGCTATGTCAGCAATTGAATTATGCTCTAAAATGTTCAGGTGAAAATTAGGAAAATTATTTCTCTTTTTATGGATAATGAAGTTGGTAAGTCTGTCTATTTAAGCTATGTATTATTATTTTTGATTTATTTTATTTTTATTATTTTTTCAATTAATTTTATTCTGATGTTTATTTTTTTCTGTATAATATGCGTTTACGAACTGTGATGCTTGTGATGTTTGTAACTGGCATTCTAACAAAAAAAGTTGAACTGCGTCGCCTTTTTTACTTAGGAAACATTTTAGTTAAGCTGCCTACTTTTATTAAATGTAATTTCCAGGCGAAAAGCTGTTTTTGTTGCTTCTGCAATGTTCTAGATTAGTTTCTGTAATAAATCAGAATCCGGTTTATTTCCAGGTTTTCACATACGAGGATTTTACCTTTGTATATTGGTGCTTAACCGTACACATAAACATAAATAAAGAACTAGTAAATAGATCAAAAGTACATGTCTACAAAAAATATACTGCAGATTTGACTATGATTTGACTATCGATTTTACGTTTCTCTCGCAACCTCCGTGTCTTAAAATCCCGCAACGCCTTGGCGTTACTGGGGTCCGCTGACGCCACGTTCCCATTCTCTGTTAACAAGAAAAACGTAATACTTAAAAAAACTTAATACTTATTACTCATTACAATTTCATGTAGACTTAAAAGTACCTTAATGATTTAAAAAGAGATTTTTTTTAAATCTCAATGTGACTAACAAGCTAATCAATCACAGTCACATAAGTTTAACTCTTCAAAACAGCCAATTCATTTTATTTTAGTTCAAGTAGTGTTTTCTTTACAAAGTTTTTGCATAAAAAATACTAAATTGATAAAAATCTCTAGTCCTATTTGTTTTCAAAAGTCCATTAAAAAAAGTAAGAAACATTTTTTATATAGAAGTACAAATAGGTATGTATACTTTTTTACTTAGACTTTTTTTTTTGCCATGTGGTTGAAGGAGCGAACCCAAACGCAGACGTAATGCAAACACACAGGGATTTATAAACAAAATCCTACGAGGGGGCAAAACAGGACTGGAGGAGAGTACACCTTGACTAAGGCCCTGTTTACACGAGAACGCTCTGGGTGAAAACGTAAAAATGTGCCTTTCGTTTACACGGTGACGGCGTTTTTGAAGCTTAAAAACGCAAAGTGAAACCACCCTCCAAAGTGGAACTCTAAAAACGCTCTACCGTCGCGTTCCCGTGAAAAGGGTAAAAAATGCAAAAGTCTGCTCGACAGTGAAGGTTGTACCAGGCGCGTGGACTTGGTGTTGCTGTAGTATGCACTCTTAGCCGTCTGGAGTGCATACTACATTGAATTTCTCAGACATTTGCGTCTCCATTTGCACGCGAATTTCCCACACAAAACGTTCGTCTAAACGCAGAATAAAAAATTATGGCGCAACGCCACTCTTCAGAATCATTTCCGTGTAAACATAGCCTAAGACAGAAAATAAATGAAGACTAGATATTGACTTGACGACTACATGAAAAACAACCAGCTACACAAACTCACTATTCTCATAAATCAGGATTCTGACAAAGTACTCACAGGACTGCCACAGAGAGTTACACACAATGATTGACAATGTGCCGAAACAGAACAGCAAACACAAGGAGATTAAATAGGAAACACTAATGACGAGGACAGGTGAAGCTGACAAGACAATAATTACAAGACGAGGATAACAAGGGGGCGGGGTTACAATAACAAGACAACACAAGCACATGGCCCAAACAGGCCATGTGCTTGTACACAAAACATGGGTCTGCCATGATCATACCATGCCACAAGACACAAGGAAAAATCTAAGACATGATGGCAGAATCATGACAATTTTGGCTAGATTAAAAAAATGACATTATCTATACTATAACTTTGGTACAGTTTCACAGTATTAATAGAGGTCTGCGCTGTTTCATGTAACAAGTCACAAAATATCTGATTACATTTTTTAGACATTCTTTTAGAAATATTTTAATACAAGCTGAATACTGAAGCACTAAAAGTCTAAATGTGTAAATGAAAATATATAGAAACTTGCTGATCAAATATGTTGGATTTTACCTTAAATCAGGCATTCTGAGTTTTTGCCACTTTACAATTTTTATGTTGATTCAGGCAGTACTAAAACATTTAGCAATTCACACAGACTGTTTATTGATTTTCTCCTCTGCTTTTAATGCTGTATTATTACATTACATAGTTAAACTGAATAATAAATTAGGTTTATTTTTAAACTGAAAAAAGGGTTTGCTTTTTATGGCTATAAATGTGTGTGTACATTTCTTTGTGTGCCTTAACAGTTTGTTTTGTGTTATTAGGTGTTTGCTGTACAAATTATGGTGTCAGTTTGCCAGAGAAGATTGAAGCTCTCAGTGGATCCTGTCTGATCATTAACTGTACAGTTGAGATTGCGTAAATGCATGACAAAGAGCTCACTGAAAGTGTTGCTATAGGATTTTGGCTCAAAGATGGACATGATTTGAATAACCATCAAGTGTTTAACTCTAGAGATTCCAACCCTCACTTATAACTCACAAAATAACTTGAAAACTACATGTGAAGAACTGTACCACTAGTTGAAGTTTAACTGACAAGGACAAAACAGCACAGGACAGCATAACTTTACATATTCACTATTCAGTGATGCTTTGTATCAGTTTTGACTTGGTAATCATATTATTGTAAATTGTTTTATGTGGCAATGTATTTGTTTCTCCTCAGATTCCCCTAAAACACATCAGTTTCTGTGCTTCCGTCTGGCTCTGTGTTGGAAGGCAGTTCTGTGACTCTGACCTGCAGCAGTGATGCAAATCCAGCAATGCTGAACTACACCTGGTCTAGACAGAGTGGAAGAGAGTTGAAGCAGCTGCAGACTGGATACACTCTTACCTTGAACAGGACCGAGCTGACACAGAGAGGCTGCTACCACTGTAAAGCTCAGAACAAAAACGGCTACCAAGAGTCATCAGTGATGCTGGACATTCAGTGTGAGTATTAAAGGAATAGAGAGAAACTTTCAACCAATAATACAAATGTATTCTATCATTAACTATGTTTTGTATGGAACATAAAAGTTATTTAGCAGAATGCCCTGGCTGTTCAGACAACAGCAGTGAACTGGGGCTGTCGAGTTAAAAAGACAAAAAATTAATATTAGACATAGGTCCCATTTGAGGTGTTTGTTTCTTTTTTTGTTACAATTTTACGGAACTGTCCGTAGAAGTCACCTAGTATAAATCGAAATTTACTTTAAACATTTTAGCCTTTTTAAATTATGTCTGTGAGTGGACATAACAGAGCTACTGGAGGCCAAACTTAAAACAAAGAAAGCACTGGCGTGACATTCTTGCTGCAACAGAAAACACTGTTGAGACAAAATGAGACAAATATTTAATGCGTGCACAATAAACAGAGATGTTCAAATAAATTTAAATAAACAACAATAAATAAAGTATCTCTTGTTGGGCAGCATTTTAGCAACTAAATAAATTACTAGATGAAAGACCTTACTGTTATCTAGCAAAATATGTGCCCTTGTGTTTTTTTTTTTTTTAAATAAAAAGAATGAGACAAAGTTTGAGAATGGTTTGTTGTTTTAATTTATGCTTTCCTGCATATTACAAATTGGAACGTTGTTGTTCACGGTCAGGGACTATATTTTTCTAGCGGAAGGAATATTTTTTATTGATTTAACTACAAGAAAGTTGCACTAATACATTGTTTTTTACTTTAATATTGGGTGGCAACCGTTTTATAAAAACAATAAGGTACTTGAGGCCGTTACTTATTCACCATACAGCACAGCCTCTCGTACCTTATTGCTTACATAGGCCAGGAACAAATACAAACAGAAACAAATCTCAGCTAGTGTCTGAATGTGAACTGCAAGCCATCTTTAGTGATTGTATGTGAACTGCAATAGAAAAGTTTCTAAAAGGTCCCAGTTGTCCTGCTCAGACTTTTCTTGATCTTTCTCTCTATTCAATTTTTTTTTACTCAATTCACATGGATTAGTTTTATGATTTTTTATGAGCTTTTTGAAGCGTCAAAGTGGTAGTTGGATATAGCTGCCAATGGAGGGACAGAAAGTTCTCAGATTTCATCAAAAAAGATTGCAAAAATTATTTATGCAACTTTCATGAAGTAAAATCACTAAAAGTCTTCCTTCCGCTAGAAATAAATAGTCCCTGACTGTGAACTGCAACAACGTTCCTTTGTGTAATATGCATGAAAGCTCAAATATAACAACATAGGAACTGTAGTGTTGCACAGTGATAAATGGAACTGTTGGGTGAAGCGGTAGGCTTGTTTTATCATGAATAAAGCACAGCTATTGAACAATCAGAATCAAGGATTGGAACTAACCATTTTATAAATATATACTGTGCAAAAGTCTTAGGCACCTTAGTATTTTCACCCCCTAAAAAAGTTTTAGCCAGTTATTTATATCTTTTGCTGTGTTTTCTATCGGAATATTGAAGTGCGCATGTTTGCTAATTTAACAGGAATATGGATGTAAACACATCTAGAGAGAGAGAGAGACAGAGAGAGTTTTGCAGTAAGAAAGGAGGAAATATATATTGAAACTTCTTGACCTCAAAATACTATAATAGTGCTCTCATCTCGTGCAGCAGGTAAAGAAGTGGTTCAGTCAAAATGCTGCATCTGTAACTTCACAAGAGGGTAATAATATATGAACCGTTAGTTTCCCGCTGACATGTTGCAATACTCTACTTCTGTTTTTAATGCTTTATTTACATCATAACCAAAATAACAAGTGAAATACTCTGAGTCTGATACACAAATGCCTTTGTTTTGACGTCACTATCGGGAAATAACCAGATTTATTAATAAAGTCTGTAAGAAAAAATGATGTGGACGTTGAAGATCTCAAAATTGAAGTTTATTTACAGCATAGCAGTGGCAAGGCACACGACGCACCTTGGGTTCACCGGCGTGAGAATGAACCCCGAAATAATCTCAGCTCAAACATTTTATACTGTATTCCATTCGTCTTCCCCTCAGCATGTAAATGAAGTACAGGAGTCAGCCCATTTCTCCAGTCCTAATCTCATCAGCATAACTCACTCTCATTCACACCTTGATGATAATCCAATCAGACCAACTGATCAATTTAACTTACAATAGAGAGAATAGGACTGGCAGAACTCTCATGCTAAACAGTTGACATCATCATCATCACAACTCCAACGTGTAAAACACAAAGTACATCACTTCGATGTAGAACGGTCAAATGTTTAAAGGTGATAATATCTCTCAGAAACTCCCTAATCAAGATGGTTCTTGAATATCCGCCGTCGCTCCCACACTACAGGTGATGAACGTGCCTGTGATGCTTTTAAGATTGTAAGGAATTGATTCTATGATAAATAAGCTCTTTTAAGTGAAGGAACATTTCAATATAATCTATATTGGAGTGGAAGTTTGATCGGAGCAGACTATAAATTCTTACAGTCCGCCCTTTGATGCTCTTGGCCACAAGTAGCATCACATCCACTCCCATTTCCTAAATAACACCTCCCTTTCCTGGTGGGCAGGTGCCCAGTGGCAGTGCCGTCCTGTCTTAGGTTGCCCACCTAGTGCCATCGGTAGAGTCTTACCCGTCATCGGAACGACACCTCATGCACACTGGTTACAGCTCTACTTCACTTGAGCAGACTTATCATAGTTTGTGTTAAGAAATTATTATTATTTTTTTTTGTAAAAATATTTGGGTTTGAGAGAGGTAATCAAGAACCATCACATCCAACGGGAACATCCAATATTGATCATAGAATTAATTTCAACCTGACGTTTCAACATGGAACACATACAACATAACATAACACACTGACCGATAATAAGAATGATACATACACAAACAGCATTTTTAAAGGTAACATCTGAAGTAGTGATGTTAGCATATTGGTTTAGTTTTGATAACTCAAACAATCAACAATCAATAGACAATATAGTTTGTGCGTGTGTGTGTGTGTGTGTGTGTGGTTTTTCATTTTCTCAGTGTGGACATCCTTTATCCACATGTGTGTATCCACTAGACAACAATAATGCAAATAAGTATGCATATACTTGTCTCTTCATGTTCAGTCTTTGTGTCTTTGTGCATTTCTTAGAGTGGGTTTGTCCTCTGCACACTTGTTTTCCATCTATGTGCAAAGACTGCTGTCCACAGTCTCTGAAATGGTTTAATCTCTTCTCGTTTCTTTTCTCATTGTCCATTCTTTTTCACATGAACCCTAAGTCCTTCTAGAAGAAGCAGTCACTGGTGTTGTGTCGAGTCTGTGCCTCCTCATCAGTTCCATCCCTCCATCTCCTGGTGGGTCTCATGGTTTCTAGATCTTTTAGGCCTGGATTTCTGGATCTTGCAGGTCTGGAAATCTCTGCACTCTGTTATTTTTCTTGAGAGAATCCCCTGGCTCCACTGGTTCTTCCTTCTCGTCCTTCAAACGTCCATGTCATCTTTCTCCAGGAGGTTACACGTTTCAGGCAAACATCTCACTGCTTCTATCTGAAATAATGATCAAAAGAAGAGGTTGCCCCCCCTTTCCCCCACAATCATCTTTTCACATTCAAACATCAAAGTCACATAAATTTCATCTCAAAACATCAAACTTCAGAAATGTTTAAAAAAATATTCTAAACATAATGCCATTAAAACATTTGTTATAAATTACAACTACATAGCAATGCTAATAAAACATGTTTCATAAATCATAAAGAATCACCCCCCTTTTGATAGTAAACCCTTTTCTAAAATGTTTTACTATCATAAACCTAATTCTTCTTTGCATCAGCATCTGCTTGTGACTGAGTTAGAGTCCTGTTGCTCATGCAGTGATACGTTGGACAAGGTGTGAATCACTTCTTTATTTCCTTTCAACAGTGCCAACTGGGTTTCTAAATTGCCTATTTTCTTAAGCAAACCATGATAGCTCATCTTTCTGTTGTGTGACAAGTGACACCTTCTTGCCTTGTGCCCCATCAGTCCACAAGCAAAACAAACAACTTCCTGATCTTCCTTTCTTTTCTCCAAACAATGCCTTGCAATGTGACCATCCTTTCCACATGCATGACAGACAAAGCTTTGAAGAGGTCTCTCACTGTCTTGACAATGTCTAGCAATGTGACCAGCTTTTCCACATGCATAGCAAATAATAACACCTTCTGAATTTATTCTTGCCAATCTCCTTGGTCTATGATGGAAACCATTAGACCATGTAGTAGAACACACTCTCCCGCCAACGGCAGCAACTGGATGTCTAGATTTGACAGTTTTCATTTGACTATTTGGTGCATTATTGTTGTAAAACTGTGTCATTTTACCAATAATGTCAGTGTATTCAGAGAGTGGTGTCACAAGCATTGTCACAGCAGACCGGGTGAGTGGGTCACATTTGTTAATCAAGGCGGTCTTGAAACTGACATCATTCTTAGTAATATCAGGATTGCCACTGAAAGTTTTAAACATCTCCAATAATCGTTCTGAAAAGGCTCCTGGATGTTCCCCTTTTCTCATGCGCATCTCAGATATCCTATCCCAATCAACTGACATCACACCTAAGACTTCAAGCAGTGCCTTTTTCCTCTCTGACTTATTAGCCGTTCTGTCCTTTACATTCTGAGTTAAGGCTCCAGACAAAGTGTCAGGCAAGCACATCCTTAACACAACGCACACATCACCATCTGTTAAATTGTACACTTCAGCATATTCCTCCAAGTTTTTCAGAAAATCTAATGGATCTTGTTTGGCAGGATCAAATTTACCAATATTCTTGATCATAGTTTCTAGTTCAGTTGGATTAAATCCTCTGACTATGGTAGAGGTCATTGGTTCTTCTCTTCCTTCACTAGTACGCATAGTCATCGTAGTGTGGACTGGTGCCATGGGAAATCTGACTCTACAGTCTGAGTATTGGCTACTGAATGTCTGAGAATCTTTTTCCCAACCCTCCGCTCTGTCTTCCTGCAAATCTGGCATTTCTGGAACTGGGTTACACAATCTGACACCTAACAATGTCTTACCATGATTTTTCTCAGTTGTGTCACTCTTTATCATAAACTGACAAGTTGCCTTTGCTTCTTCCAAATTTTTGGACAATGTTTCCACAGATGATTTAAGCATACTATTGTTCGTTCTAAGAAGTGCGATCTCATTCTGCATCTTGACCTTTTCTTCTTTCCATATCATTTCACTAGCCAGGTAATCTTTTGTAGAAATTACCCCAACACTGAGTCGCTCATTTTCAGCCTCTAACTCATCTACTCTCCTCCTAGTTACTTTGTATGAAGCAAAAAGTGCTTGAAGCGCATTAGCAATTTTCCCATTTTTGTTCTTAGGCATTTTGGGATCATTTTCAAACTTAGAGATCGCCCACTTGTACGGCTTATCAACAATATTCTCTATTCCATCAAACATTCCCTGAGAACCGTGTTTAGCGATGTATTTCACAATAATTTCTTCCATTTTCAAAAGTTTTATCTGGCTTTAGACTATATCGTGATCTAATAGTTATTCACAAAGTCTGATTTTAAATAACTACCATTAGTATAATTATTCACAGCTCCAGTACTTCGGACGCAAATGAACAAAATAGCCACACCACCTGAGGCTTAACTTAACCATTGCCACAGTCTTTTGGACCTTAAATGTCACAGAGCCACAGTGTCAGACTCACTAATCTACACTATAAAACACAATCGTATGTGAAATAATTCTGTGACCACACTGCGTCGGGTTTAATTCAATTACTTTAGAATTTCCTCAGAATTATTACAACTTCACAATTGGTTTTAAGTTGGCTACATACACTTTTTGAAACTTTACTTTAGAAATAACTGCTTAACAACTCCTCTTATAACACACAATAGTTGTGAAATAATTCTGTGACCACACTGCGTCGGGTCTATTCAATCAGGCCTACTTTAGAATTTCCTCAGAATTATAACAACTTCACCAACAGTTTCAAATACGTTAGAAACATACACATTTGTTTCAGTTACTTTAGAAACAACTGCCTATAACACGTAAGATGAAATAATTCTGTGACCACACTGCGTCGGGTCTATTCAGTTACTTTAGAATCTTTTTCAGAATTATTACGGCTTCACAATTGGTTTCCAATAGGCTGCATACACTTTTGTTTCGGTTACTTTAGAAACAACTGATCTAATATAATTCTGCCACCACACTACTTCGGGTTTATTCATTTACTTTAGAATCTTAACAGAATTATAAGAGGCCAACACTTAGTTTCAGTTACTTTAGAAACTTTACACTTAAGCACTTTGTTTCAATTACTTTAGAAACAACAATTCCAAAACAACTCTGCCGCCACACTACTTCGGGCTGATTCAATTCCGTTAGAATCTTAAACAAAATCGTACAGAATAGGCTTAACAACTCCTCCTATAACACGCAATAGTTGTTAGATAATTCTGTGACCACATTGCGTCAGGTCTATTCAATTACTTTAGAATTTACTGAGAATTATAACAACTTCTCCAACAGTTTCAGATACGTTAGAAACATACACATTTGTTTCAGTTACTTTAGAAACAACAAATCTAATAAAATTCTGCCACCACACTACTTCGGGTTTATTCACTTACTTTAGAATCTCAACAGAATTATAAGAGATAAACTTATCCCAAGTTTCAGTTATTTTAGAAACTTTACACTTAAGCACTTTGTTTCAATTACTTTAGAAACAACAATTCTAATACAACTTTGTTACCACACTACTTCGGGTTGATTCAGTTCCGTTAGAATCTTAAACAAAATCGTACAGAATAGGCTTAACAACTCCTCCTGCTAAGACTGAATAAACACAATTCTCTTCTGTCCTGAAATTTTCCTTTTTCTAGATTTTTTTAAACAAGGAGTTTCCTGACAAAACAGCATTTAAATGAAAGAAAACAGCTTTTTTCTTACCTTTTCCCCCGCTTTTTTTGTTGAAAACCTCCTGAAAAGGGTGGCTCGCCAGTGTAAGAAAAAATGATGTGGACGTTGAAGATCTCAAAATTGAAGTTTATTTACAGCATAGCAGTGGCAAGGCACACGACGCACCTTGGGTTCACCGGCGTGAGAATGAACCCCGAAATAATCTCAGCTCAAACATTTTATACTGTATTCCATTCGTCTTCCCCCTCAGCATGTAAATGAAGTACAGGAGTCAGCCCATTTCTCCAGTCCTAATCTCATCAGCATAACTCACTCTCATTCACACCTTGATGATAATCCAATCAGACCAACTGATCAATTTAACTTACAATAGAGAGAATAGGACTGGCAGAACTCTCATGCTAAACAGTTGACATCATCATCATCACAACTCCAACGTGTAAAACACAAAGTACATCACTTCGATGTAGAACGGTCAAATGTTTAAAGGTGATAATATCTCTCAGAAACTCCCTAATCAAGATGGTTCTTGAATATCCGCCGTCGCTCCCACACTACAGGTGATGAACGTGCCTGTGATGCTTTTAAGATTGTAAGGAATTGATTCTATGATAAATAAGCTCTTTTAAGTGAAGGAACATTTCAATATAATCTATATTGGAGTGGAAGTTTGATCGGAGCAGACTATAAATTCTTACAAGTCTTATAAATGTGGTTTACTGGCATTGCAGGGTTTTTGGTTTGCATGTAAACCGGACAACAGGTTATTTCAGAAAGCTTTTTTTTTTTTTGTGAGTTGCCAGATCTGTGGCAAGAAGTTTTTTTTTTATCCCACCACAGTTGGCAACATTCTCGGATACATACGTTTCTCTGTACCGTTTCCATTACGGCCACATTATTAGCACTTGCAGCCTCTTCATCCTTCTCATTTTGCGAGATTTGTAAAATGTCCACCAACTTAAAACTGGTTTTAAAAGAAACCCTATACCACTTCAGATCGACTTGCACCGGAACCATCCTTCCATTTTTTTATTGCGGGAATGCAAGTTCCGATCTGTTATCCAGTCCAGATACAGAAGCCACTTCATATGGACAGGTGTAAACACAATGTGTCCTGATTGGCTTATGATTCGATCTGCTTGATTGATTTTACTCATTATTAACTAAAGAAAAAAACTTGAAGGAACAAGTGGTAACTTATAGAAATGTCTCTCAGCAGGAAATAGTTTGCCTAAAATGGAGAAGCACGGCAGGCCACAGTGTTGCTGAAAGTGGTGAAAGACTTTTCTGCATGTGACACAACACCTATGTTTTGCACTCGTAAACGCAACATTATATGCACACAAATATGTCAAATATTTTTTAATGAATATCATGGTCACTCTTTTCATTATGAAATAATGATAATAAATAAATTATCCCTCTTACCATCCCTCCTGAATTCAACAGTGCACTTTGAAATACACAAGTAAAGTAAAACCTATTAGGTAAACTTTCTACATAATAAAATGTCCAATTTCATAGGAAAGTTACATTTTAAAATGTTACCATTTTTTCCTGTGATAGAAAATGTATGTTCTTGACGTTACAGGAACTAGACTGATGTAAGAAAAAGGGAAGTTACGAAGCCAGTCAGTATATTGGCAATTCTTGTTCTGTTTTTTTTCTATACAACTGTTAAGTCAAATTTAGACACAATTTGTAGATGCATGAGTGTGTGTTTTTCTTTCTTTCATTGGATTTCACAAAAGGATGGATATCTGGACAGCAGAGAAAATTCTTCTTCTTAGTTTTCTGTTGAAAGGTTTGTCTACCTTTTCTTTCCCTTGAGTAAACATAATCATTGTTTCTTTACTGGTCATAAGACCTTATTGTAAAAGAATTAGTTTAAGTTTTTAATTTGTTGTCTCCAATAAAGTTGGCAGGGATGCAATATGATTCTTATCTGCTACACAGAAGAGGAAAAATGTAATCATAGGCTGCTGGGTATAAAACTGTTAAACTCAAGTCTGGCCCTCAAGGAACACTTTCCTGCAAGGTTTAGCTCTGATCGAACTCACCTGCTTGTGACTTTCCAGTAATCCTGAACACATTTATTGTCTTGTTCAGGAGTGTTTGATTAAGGTATCTATGTAATTTGTTGAACAGTTTTATTCTTACCTCATCAGCTGTTTGAATCAATGATAGTTTGTTGAAAGCTGCCATATTTTAAATATTACTTCGTCTGAAATATTGAGAAAGTAACATATTGCAGAATGAAATCATTCAGAAGAAGAGGCAGGACTGTAGGAACCAGCCTCACTGATTCTGTTTATGATAATCTTAGACAGTATCTCAAGGTGAAGCTGAGTGGTGGAGAGTCTCCACTTTTAGGGATGACTGATTGTCTCGAGTGTTGCCCTGATGGCCTTGTTAGGCTGGTCAGTACCTCCAAATCTGAGACCATGGTTTTCAGCCAGGTTAAACTTAGATTATTAGTCACTCCAACCTTTATCTAAACCTCTTAAAGGGTTCATTTTTTAACCCTTTTTACTCTTGTTTGTAGTTCTGAACCGAATCCTCCTCCAAAGCGCAATGGGCTGTGGGCAATATTAGCTTTTGACATACTCTTTTCAACATACTATGGGACACTTATTCTAATCTCACATGCTATTTAGGGTGAATAGTATGGACATTTAGGACGCAGTGTAAGTGCATGTTTTTCTTTTTTAATTATTTTTCACATTTGTGTTGTAGGTGTTCGGGTAGAGATTTCAGCATCAGTCTGCCAGACAAGATTAAAGCTCTCAGTGGATCCTGTGTGATTATAAAGTGCACACTTGAGATTCGGGAATGACTTTGACAACGACCTCACTGAGAGAGCTTCAGGATGTTGGCATAAAGATTGGATTCGATTCTGAAAATATCGTTTTCAATGCCACAAGTCAAAACTCCATTATTAGGGGAAATATAACTGGAAGATTACATGAGAAGAACTGTACCACCATCTTTTATGATGTTAGATCAAACTACAGTGGTAATTATTACTTTAGGATTGAGGGTGAAGGTGGATTGAAATATACTTATCCTGAAAAATATGTTCAGATAGAAGTGATTGGTAAGTTATTGTACATGACAAATAGTAAACTTGCCACAATGAAATGTCTACATATATATAGATTTAATAATGATTTGTTTCAGAGTCTTCCCCCAAGCCCTCAGTGAAGCTGTATAAGGATCAGGATGAGGATGAGGTGTTGGAGGGGAGCTCTGTGAGTCTGCGCTGCTCTTGCTGAGACTCTCTGCTCCTCTCCTCCACCAACTCTCACATGGAGCTTCACTCCCAGAATCCCCTTCAGTGAGAGCGGCAGACAACAGGAGCTCCTCATCTCTGATCTGAACTTCAATGCAACTCACCGTCACCACGGAGTCACTTTTACCTGCACTATAACCTACCAGCTACAGGACAAGAACAAAACAGCACAGGACAACATCACATTACATGTTCAGTGTAGGATGATTTATGGCATCAGTTCTTTCTCCTCCATAAGATGCTTGAAATGCATAATATAATTCTCTCTTTTTTTCAGATGGCCCTAAATCTCTCCATCCTCCAGCTGTAGCCCGAACTTAATGTAACTGTGTGTTTCTGTGAGGGTGATGGGAATCCCTCTCCTGTACTGGAGTGGTCTCTGTCTGGACGTCCTGTCAGTAACTCTTCAAACACGTTCATCAGTGAAGAGCGATTGAACAGCACAGGCTTGAGGAGCTACATCACTCTACGTCAGTCACTCTCACACACATCCACTCTGCAGTGTGTCGGTAACAACACTCATGGCACTGCAAGAAAACTGCTTCAACTTAATATCTTCCCTCCAGAAAGAGGTAAACTCAAAATACACACTAACATAAGTCACAATAAAATTGTCTGGCAAATGCATAAATAATTTTTTTTTCATTGCTCACAAGATGCACATCTTTTCTCCATCACAATTGGAGTTGCTGTTGGGGGTTCCCTGATGATGATGTTGTGTATCATTATATATTGTGCACGGTGCGTACAAAATATTTGTAAGGTATCATGCTCTCTGGAATACTTGATTCGGATGATGCCAAATATTAAAGAGATTAACCAATGTTGTAAATTAGCCAGTTCATTAGGATAACTAAAATTGGCGCTACGTATTTCACACTAAAGACTTATGTGCTAGTTTTATTAAAACACAACTAGTGCAATCTGGCATCTCAGTTGTGGAGTATGTAGTAAAAGATAATACAAACTACATGTTGAGGTCCTGCTCGACCTGCTGGGGTTTCTTGTGGGACAGTGACCCCCAGTACATTTGTACAATGCCTGTCATAAATTTGAAAGCAGGCTGTGACTAGCTTTTTTTAATCATAGAAAAATGTTGGGTTTTTTTCAGGAGAGAAAACAGCGGATCCTCACAGACAAAACAAGAAGGTACTACTGGAATCATTATGACTGATAGGGTGAGTAGTACCAGTGGTACCAACAAAACATACTATTCATTAAAATATGGCACCTTCCATCATTTTAAACATGTACAGCAGTTCACTCAAAAACTAACATTTTGTCAGATTATTTAGTCATGTGGTTTTAAGCCCATATTTTACTTCTCCTGTATCGCTCTTTTATATATAATGCAAGTGAGCAATGACTGGGGCTATGGAACTACAAAAAGCACCATAGAAACACCAAGAATTGACCCCTATTTTAAAGGCAGAATACACCACAGCAATTCACCCCAAATTCCATACTGCATTCATCTTCTAGGCTATTCAACAAGAGGGCGAGAGTGAGTCTGTTTATGCCAATAATTTCATGCTGTCATCTGCTGAAGATGCCACACTGAATTGTCAAGAGTCCCTCCATTACGCCTCCATTGACTTCAGAAACATCCAACCAGAGTTCGGAAGAAATCAGGGGTCTCTCCTCGCTGACCACTGACTATGCAGTTATCCATTATTCTGGTAAAGGCTCTGTGGGAGGTGATAAAGCCAACAGCGACATCTCAGCTTTGAAGTCCTAGAAAGACTTAACTGTAAAAGACATGGGGACAAATATCTGAAGATACATATAAAGAAACTTCACCCATCCTAAGACTTTTCACACAAACAAGACATACTGTCATGAGTATATATTTTTTATAAATTCCTGCATCAGTTTCCTCGAAAGATGTGTTCACTGTGTCAGAGCTTCTAACAAACTCAAAGAAACGTCTCATAAACAAAAATAATAATAACAGTGTGCTTAGATGAGATATATAGGGTCGGCTCAGTTTAACCAGCACTATACATTTCACTGGCATATGTGTTTCCTCACACGTTTTTTTGTCATTTGTGTCTGTAGCACAAGCTTGCATCCACCTACAGGTGGATGTCCATCATTTAGTGAAAGGATGGATATCCAGACAGCAGTGAAAATAATTCTGCTTATTTCTCTCATCTTCCGGGAGGGGGGAGTACCGTTACAATCTCCAGTCACAGATCTCACCAGGGCACTACATTTCCCAGCATCCTTTCTGGTTCCCACCCGTAGACATATACACTAAACGTCACCTTGGGGTTCTAAGTATGCGTCAAAGCCGCGCCATTTTGGAACTGGGGTCTTGTCATAGGAAGTAGTTAAAAATCAATGATAAATACGTTTTAAATCAATGATAATTATCATTATCATTGTTTTAAATCAAATGATAAATACATGTCTGACCGTTGCAACGAACCCAAAAAACGAGAAAATCGCATTCATGATGAATTATGGTGATTTTATTTCCATTAGACCTTTTTTCTACATTGACACTGATGCATTAAAAGTGGAGGGGCTCCCCTGTTCCAAGATGGCGGCTCATTCTAACTGAACTGCCATAGCCAAGGCGACATCTAGTGTATATATCTATGGTTTCCCACCTGCACTCAGTCAGCCATCGCCACACCTGGCACTGATTATGACCTCGGCACACACACACACACACACACACAAGCATTCACCTTGTATACCCACATTGTCTGGTCTCGTGGGAAAGCATGTGTTTACTTACCTGTTTATCTTGGTTATATGAAACAAGGCAAAACCATTGTTAATCTAGTATAAAGCAGAAACAACTCAACCTTCAAGTCCATTTTCCAGGCCTTCCCACTAAGTCTTCAAGGTCTTGCTTTATCATAACCCTTCTTTTCCCAATGATATTCCTTTGACTCTCTTTATACATTCTTTTGTTCAAATCTCCCTCTCTGCTTACTCTTCTCCTCCCCATCACCGAGTGCATACATTGCTGTTTATCTACAAATGTGTTGTGATGTCTGGTCACAGACTTTCTCAGAAATCACTTCACCTTTAATTTGACAACACAACTGAATAGTTTTAGCGTTTAATGACATATATTATAATATTCAACTCCGTGTAGTTAATAATTGTATCCCTTAAAACTCCTCTTTTATCACCAAAATTACATATTTTAACACTTTCATTTTCCATTAAAAACATTCACTTCATGCCTTAAAGATTGAATGTAACTCTACACCCTTGCCTCATTTAGTATATGTGGTTCTATATATATATGCATATTAGCCCTGCCTCAGAGAGATCCACTCGTTGATGTGTTTAGTAGTTTGTGACATCAGAAACGCCAAGCGATTTCAGTCTCCGTTCTATTGATTCACTGCAGGTTTAAAGAGAAAATACTTCGCAATGATAGTCTGACTGAATGAATTTCTACATGGTCATCTTTGTCTCAGGTGCATCATTTTCTCTAAAGGACTATTAAGCGGAAAATAGACAGATATTATAATGGACTAAACGTTCAGGAAGGTTGTTTTTTTTAGTTTTTTTTTTCAGATGTTCTTTGTTTTTTTTGTTTTTTGTTCTGTTTGATAGAATAGAAGAGAAAGGAGAAAGTGTTAGCATTACAAAACGCTGCAGACCAAATCTCTCAAGCAAAAAAATATGCATTTTTTGTCATGCTGAATTCGATAACTGCATACTGAGTATTTCATGCTACTTTTACCATATCTTTTTATGGCAGAAATAGTAAAAGTATTGGCTAGTTTGCGGTTCTAAATTCAAGCATAATTTTACTGAATTCTCTGTTTTTCTCTCCCATTCATGCACATTTACAGTTTCCTTGTCAGGAACTTGTTGATTTGATTGATGCTATGACCTATAAAAGTATGTTCGCTTTTTATAAAGCAAAGTTAAATTCCTCTGTCACCATACATTGTCAATCATCCTCCGACAGTTAAATATCTTTTTATTCATGTTTCTAGTGAACCATAACGTCATTAATAATTTTGTAATATTTCTCCTTGTAATAAGAGTGATTATGCTTTTTGATAAATGTATATTTTGTGGGGAGATTTTGTGTTGTATCATGTGACTGACTAGTTTTATAAGTGTTACATGCATAAAAATTTTGATAAATAAGAAGGAAAAGGAAGAGTCAGTGCTAGATAATCATTTGATCGTAGAAAAAGCTAGAATTCATGTTTTTGGAACATAAATAAGTGTAAAGTAGTTTTGAGTTAGATTTTGTTCTTATGTAACCAGACAAAGAAAAGTTTTACAAGTTATGGATTCAAGTTTTCACCTTTGTGGTCCTTTTTTCTAGGTGCTGTCTGTGTCTTGGGACAAAATGAGACCAAATAGTAAGCGCCTCCAAATAGTAAGGGCGGAATGTAGTTAGAATTTGTGACTCCTCGTCAAGATGTTTTGGACCAGTATCCGCATTTTTGCTGCCTACCTTGCTAAACACTTTTGGGTTTAGTTTGTCCACAGTTGGAATTTTGTGAGGCCATCTCTTCAGGGCTTGCGATCTTTAGTTTCTGAGGGTTCTAGGCAGATTGGAAGTGATCCGTCTTTTTGTTCTAAAGGCAAGAGCTAGAACACCAATCTGTGTGCTCTTCTACTTTTTGCACGACTCCTGATCAACAAGTTTGTTCAACTCATTTGGAAGTTTGTCATTGATGTGGATAATGCTGCATTTGCGTGGTGGGTCGATGAATGGATTGGCACCTTCCTGAGCTTTTGCTGTGCCATTGGAACTGCCAATTTTATCCAATTGGTCTGGGTATTTCTCTCTTAGTTCTTTGATGCATTTTATGTGTTGTTGGGTACTCTCTTGTTTGTCGTCCCTCATGTCCATTGTTTCTCTTTCAGCCATTGCATCAACATTTACTGCCATAATGCTGAGGAGTGTAGGTTGTCCAACCACAGCTGGTCCAGGTATGTCAACAACATAGAACTTGCATCTATCCTATAAGAACATCTTTACTAGGGATTCAGCATGACACAATTCCAGGACACTCCCATGGCGTATTACATATCACAACCATAGAAATGGCGAATATGTTGTTGGCAATATTAGCCGTTCAGACTGTGGAAGCATCACACCTGGCTCTATTGGGAATAAGACCATCCGGGTACGTTTGGTATAGGCTTGGCTACTGTGATTTGAGACAGACATATTTTTATATGCATATTTATACCACATATGAACCAACAATGACCAATATGTTTAAAACCTTTATCAATGTCAAAAAATATACTAATTATTAATATACTAGCCCACAGTTCATTAACAAAATACAACTTCGGACTAAAGATGTATCAGTAAATGTTGAAATTACCATATCAGATGAATAAATACAGTCGTATTAACAAACTTATTAACTTATTTTAACAAATGAAAACTTATTGTGAAGCCCTTAGGTTAGGTTTTATTTTCAAGTAAATCTTTTTTTTTTTTGTGTTGTAGAATAAAGAACAATGTCTATATTTGTACTCTTCCTCTGGCTTTGAAAAGTCAACTGCTGCAGTATGTTTTCCCATGATACAGGCTTTTGCTTTCTGATATTAAAGATGATAACCATAAATAAATGCTTTTAAGAAGTCAAGTCATTTATGTTTAAATACTGGAAATGACAGCAACTGCATGTCTTGAAGTATAATCAGTTTACTAAATTATTAATATGATCTTCCACTTTGTAAAAGGAAGGTACTATTGTTGCTCTGTCTGTGAACAGGATGTATGTTGATGAAGATGGAGGAAGTTGTTAATTAGCAGTCAGTCAGTATATGTTCACACTGCACAGTTTCTCTCAGTCTCAAATCATCGCGCGGACGTAACCATATACGGAACCTGGTGACCTTCTGCATTTAGGAAAAACATTTTTCTTATCTCTGGCAAGTTTTGTACTCTTCTTATTCAATTTTAGAGGTTTATTGAGAAGTATTGTTCTAATTTATTGAGCTCCTGGACACTTACAATTCATCCAGAGTTCCATACATGATCAAATTAATGACAAAAATAGATCAGTCTACATTCCTTAGTAATTATATGTTAATGAATTATATGTAAATAAGTTTTTATTTGTCACGTTTGGCCCCCGTGCAGATTTAAGAGTGGTTCCTCACTGGACCTAGAGATCTCTGTTAATGAAGAGACTGAACAAGGCAGAGAAAATCATCCTTTTCTCTTTTCCTGCTACAAGGTGCTGGTTTCCTTCTCTTCACATCTTAAACAACTAAAGTGTGAATGTAAGCATAAATTGTGCTAAAACTGTTATTCTATGTGTGTTGCTTCAGATAGTTTACTTGCAGACATTCAAGTAACATTTATACAATGTTGAAAAACAGCTCTTTTCTCAAGACTTGAAAATAAGTTTATTACTATTTAAATTTAATTGCAGTGGAATATTTTCTGTCACTGTTGCTTCTGTTCTGTGTTTAACAGTGAACTTATAAAGCAAATCAATGTTTTATTATGGCACAAAAATAATAATTTTTTGTTTGTATCATTTTAGCAGAAATGTGTTTATCTTTCCTGAATACTTCAGTATTTTGTTTCTGCTGGTGTCTGAATGCTTGTTGTGTTATTAGGTGTTTGCTGGAGAGATTTCAGCACCAATCTGACAGAGAAGATTCAAGCTCCTCAGTGGATCCTGCGTGATTATGAAGTGCACATTTGAGATTAAAGGATAAATTTGACAATACCCTCACGCAGAGAGCTGCTAAAGGAATTTGGTTCAAAGATGGACATGATGTGATACATCAAGTGTTTAAACTCTAGAGTTACCAATTCTAATCACTTTAAAGGGGCAATAACTGGGAAAACTACACAAGAAGAACTGCACAACTTATTTCCTAGAATGTTAGTTCAAATCATAATGGTACATATTACTTCAGGATTGAGAGTGGTGATCCGAAATACACCTTCAAACAAAGCACCTCCACTGTAAATGCTCAATGGTAAGTGATTTAAGTCTTTTATTGGTAAATGTAAGTGTTGAATTAATATTTTAAATGTGTTTGTCATGCCATTATTGTCATTATACTTAATCTTGTATCTGTGTGTCTTTCAGCGTCTCCCCCTAAGCCCTCAGTGAAGCTGTATAAGGATCAGGTATGAGGATGAGGTGTTGGAGGGGAGCTCTGCTGCAGCTCTGCTTGGCCTTGCTGAGACTCTCTGCTCCTCTCCTCCACCAACTCTCACATGGAGCTTCACTCCCAGAATCCCCTTCAGTGAGCGCGGCAGACAACAGGAGCTCCTCATCTCTGATCTGAACTTCACTGCTACTCACCGTCACCACGGAGTCACTTTTACCTGCACTATAACCTACCAGCTACAGGACAAGAACAAAACAGCACAGGACAACATCACATTACATGTTCAGTGTAGGATGATTTATGGCATCAGTTCTTTTCTCCTCCATAAGATGCTTGAAATGCACAAGTATAACTGTCTCTTTTTTTTCAGATGGCCCTGAAAATTTCTCCATCCTCCAGCTGTAGCCGAACTAATGTAACTGTGTGTTTCTGTGAGGGTGATGGGAATCCCTCTCCTGTACTGGGAGTGGTCTCTGTCTGGACGTCCTGTCAGTAACTCTTCAAACACGTTCATCAGTGAAGAGCGATTGAACACACAGGCTTGAGGAGCTACATCACTCTACATCAGTCACTCTCACACACATCCACTCTGCAGTGTGTCGGTAACAACACTCATGGCACTGCAAGAAAAATTCTCTCTGTTGCAGGTGAGTTTCGGTGCTCCGTGTCATCCCTTAGAACACACATATGGCCCTTGTCCCAAATGGCAAACACATGTGCACTTGTTGTCTTGTACTTATTGTACAATGGCAACAGCGTTTGCATATGCGCGATCCCACAAGACTGTATATAGTGTCCCATCTGTTATTTTAGGTTTCAGAAGGTTGCTTGCCGCCACCCCTTTGCAGACAATATGCACCTTCTCGCATATGCACTTTGTGGCGTGTGCCTTTGCAAGCTTGCGACCAGCAGACTTTTGGGGACTTTTGGGGTAGCTCCTGTCCGGGAAAAGTCTGCTGCTCGCAAGCTTGCAAACACAGCAAAAGCAAACACAGCAAACAAAAAAAATGGTGCTAAATAGCACTAAAAGTGGTTCATTGGCTTGTAATCATAGGGGAAGCCACTTTACCTTACCTTTTCATATGGTGCTATGTAGAACCATAGAGAGGTGCCATAGAGCATGTTAACCACCCTCAGAGAACCACCACAAAGAACCCCTGAAGAACCTTTTTTTTAGAGTGTAGGGCTCTAGGTTTCCATTTTGGGGACAGGGCCTATACCCCTACCCTTCTCTCCATACTGCTTATCCTAGGTTGTGGTAAATTGAGAATCTTTTAATTGATAATTATTAGTAAATGAAAAAAAAAAAATCATAAAATTATCAGTCATTAGAAATGCTAATGCTAATCTCTCACTTTTCATATTGTCCCCTATTCTTCCTGCCATCGTTGATTTTGTTGTTTAAAGATTAGTAATATGACTGAGCCCTTGTTTAATGTCGAATCAGTGGCATCTTCACAGGTCTCCCAAACACTCCTTTATTCTTCTTTAGGTTTGAATGTTTGGTCTGTGATGATTGGAGTTGCTGTTGCAGCTGTGCTGGTCATTATCTTATGTGCCATTACATGTGTCTGTGTACGGTAGGTGAACGACACATATAAGGTATTAAAAACCGTAGCAGAACAAACATAATAAATAAGCTGAGCAATTCCAAGATAGAAGAAAATATCACTGTCACAAAATAGACTCAATATAATGAGCTGATGGATTTTGTTTTATATAAGCTCTCTGTGCTTTTCTGACATATGGTGCCGATAGTGATTTATCCAGTTATGGGGAGAGAAATATTTGAATAGCAACTTTATTCCAAGAACAATAGCACCTGAGCCCTAAAGCTAGTATATAACTGATATTAAACATGAACACATGCTTTTCAGAAAAAGGTATGAAACTTCTGCAGACTGAAAAGAGAAGGTGCTACAAAGAAACATTTCGGCCAGTGATGTGAGTTACAAATGACACACACACACACACACACACACACAAGTTAAATGTAAATACACTTTTTACCAACCTAATAAAGTACACAAAGTGCTGAACAATTTACAGTATAGCTTTCAACCACTGATTCAACCCTGTCAATGTTTAAGGCAGTTCCACGTGAGGATGAAGCGGAGTCTGTTTATGCCAATGGATTCGCGATGTCTTCTGCTGGAACTGCCACAGAAAATCCCGAATCCTTAATTTACTCCTCCATCCGACGTTACAGCTAAGTCATCGAGTGTTCTAAGAGTGCCTCCTCACTTCATGCTGATTACACTTTGGTCCAACATTGTTCTGTAGGAATGGCAAATGCAGAGAGCTCAATAGATGAGTCTTCAGGAGCAGATAGAGGCTCAGGTGATTGTGAAAGAAGATGTGGTTACTAAACAAACAAAGTCAGAGGAATCCGAGAAAGAGCTGTTAGCAGACTCCTCTCAGCTTTACGGCAGTGGTAAACGCCGTAACCCATAGAGAACTGGAGATTTTGACATTTGTTTTCTCCTAAATATTTCTGATATATGGTAAAGATATATATTTTTTAAATCAAGCCCCATTATTTCTAACATATGACACAATTTTAGATGTTGCTGATGGGTTGTGAATTATGGTTAAAAAACAAATAAGCGAATGGATGACTTTTAAAGTCAGTGGAGGTAGACTGACTTCAGGAGGGGCACAAAGATAAAAAAGAGCATTTTATAGATTTTATACAGCCTTTTCATTTTATTCTGTAAATATTTCTCCAATTTTTCCATTTTTTTATGTTTTTAAATAGTTAAAACATGGTATTATTTGAAATGTCTTGGAGTTGCATGGAATACATTAATTTTCATTTTTGGCTGAACACCAGGCAACGTGTGAGCTGAGTGTGTAGCAACCATATATTTTGTTATCTTTTCTTTGTTTTTGCTCATTTATTCATTTCTTAATCATACTGTATAATCATTTAATTATTCCATTTAATCATTATAATCATTTAAAATGAATCATTTAACAGGGTACTTATTTTTATTATATTGCTTTTTATTTGACTTATTTTACTTGCTCATGTAGTGGTTGTTATTGTTGTTTAATTTTAAGATTTTGTGGTTTCTCTGTAGTTCTAGTTGCTTTTGAATTGGTAAGATAACACTTGACGACCTTGCGCTGGGTAGACGAAAGTAGGATTGAAGTTTGAAGTCCTGCATTGAGCATTGATACGGGCCTAAGCAATGATTATGCAATAAACTCTGCTCTTTTTCAGCAATACTTCATCTCCTGCTGTCTGCTATTTCACGGCTTCTCTCTGTATTTTTGGCTGATCTGATGAAGAGAGTTATAATGTCAGAACTCTCCACAATTGCGAGTTATAAAGTCAGAATTGCGTGACGTATGCTTATAGGTATACTTCGAAGTGAAACTATACGAGCCAATGCACATTGGCGATGCAAACATTTGCATCAGCTGTTTTCAGCCATGCAGCATGTGTATATAATAAGCAGGTTCGATTTGCACTTCAGCTTTTTGCTTAGGATCTGAACACTTTGATACTGTTTTTCTCTACCAAGAGTGTTTCTTCAAACTAGTGCAAGCTTTTAACGGACCTCTCCAGTTTTGGTGCGGGCTATCTCTCAGCTTAAAAAGCTGTTCTTACAGCTGGTAAGATCACCAGCTAGGAGAGATAGCGCATGACAGGTGAGTAGCCTCACCTCAAGTTCCACCTCGCTGCTCCACTGCGGGTACTCTGCTACGGTCCTTTTGGTCCCTCCTTGAATGGTCTCTTTGAGCCTGGTTAGCTGCTCCCCAGTCCATTTCGCTGGCTCATTTGGACCATCAGGCTCTGCTATGCGATTCAGTTTGCCCGGCGTCCCCACAGGTTTCGGCCATCCACTCCACTACAGTGAGAGCAGCCGATGCCCATGTCTTGCAGGCGGAGATCAGTTCTACTAGCGAAGGAACGCTAGAGAGCCGGGTCCCTCCAGCCGATAGAAGGTCAGGGTACTACAGTCCCTACTTCATTGCACTCAAGAAAGGCGGTGGGTTACGATCAATCTTGGACCTGCGAGTTTTGAATCGAGTCTCCACAAGCTACCTCGTTCAAAATGCTCACAGATAAACGCATTTTCCAAATGCATCCTTCCCCGACAGGTTTGCAGCGTTGTACCTGGAAGACGAGTACTTCCATTTCTCATTCTTCCTTGACACATGTCGTTTCTGCGCTTTGCGTTCGAGGGTCGAGCATATCACGTACAAGGTCCTGCCCTTCCGGCTGTCCCTGTCTCCCTGTGTCTTCACAAAAGTCACAAAGGAGGCCCTCGTTCCCATGAGAGAACTGGGCGTCCGCATCCCCAACATGCATCGTCAATGGCCTCCAGGGACCTCATGCTCAGGTACCTCAGCCAGTTAAGTCTTCAGGCCAACTGGGGAAAGAGCAAGAGGATGCAGAGGATCCATTTTCTCAGTATGGAGCTGGATTCTGTCTGGACACAGACAGTGCACCTCACAGAGGAATCGCAATCAGTTAGTGGTGAACTGCTTAAACACATTCAGAAAGGCAGAACAGTGGTCCCACTGAAATTCTTTCAGAGGCTCCTGGGGCATATGGAAGCAGCGGTAACACCACTCGGGCTGCTCCATATGAGACTGCTTCAGCACTTCTTCACGGCCGAAGTCTCAACAAGTACAAGAAAGGGGCAACGCTTTCCCAGTGTTATCCACAAAGATTCTAACCGTATGGCTTATCACAGAACAACATTGACAGATACACTCTGCGTAAGCCCTCTCCTATCGTCCTGCCAGGCAAGAGGGGGCCAAGGTCAGCAGCTGTAACTTTTTGGTAGAGATTCCTATTGTCGGTCCAACGACGTACGTCGAGAGTGATCAACTCATTGGGAATGTCTTGGTTATATATGTAGGGGCCTACTAAATATGGTTAAAGGAAAAGACTATTTCTTGGCTTGCAGTATGTTAATGGGAAAAACTACACCTTCCATGATGCTTTGCTCTTTGTGAATTCCAGCGTTATGATAACTTAGCCAATGTGATTTTAGTTTGTTTTGATTGATGTAAACTGAGCCAGTTAGAGATCACTTGAAGGGGCGGGAGAAAAAAAATTTGAGTCGGAAGAAAGGCAACGAGAGGAGCAGGAGAAAGAAACGCATGTGCGAGAGAGAAGCGGCTGTGTATCGATGGGTGGTAAAACTTTCAGTTGAATTCAGAGAGGGTTAAAAATTTGTAGAGCTTAAGTGCAAACGTACAGGCGCAAATATTATCTTGCAGTTAATTTATAGTAGCAGGCTCAGTCGTTTGTTGTTTTCCAGTGAAAGTGATAAGTGTAACGTCAGCTCTGCTTCGGTCCCGATCGCTGACTGTTTGCAATAACAGAGAAAATTGCACTGTCGGACTTTTAAACTAGGGACATTGGCTTGGACTGTTATGAGTTACAACCAGCTTAGACAGCGAACGCTGATTTAATCGGAGAGCCAGAGATAAAGTAACAAAGTGGGAACTAGCCTGCTAAGAGGGACCTCGCCTACGGAAGTTACATCGACGTGCTGACATCTACCAACTGCACCTCGCCATTCTGCTGCATCGTCTACCCGCCTGTGGATTCTTTGAACTGTCGGACTGACGGAGTCGAGTGAGTACCTTGAGACTTTTCTGAACGTTGAACTGTCAGTGCAGGAGTTAAAGGATTTTTTTTTTCATATGTGCACCACTGTATGGGCCCCAACGTTTACAAACCCAAGCGCTTGGTAACAATTTGAACATTTCAAAGCCGAACTGTGATGGTACAGATGTGTGTATTTTGGACTGTATTGTAACTGAAGTGATATTTTTGGTACTGATACCTGTAAGGGTTACATTTATATTACTTTAGTTTACACACACACGGTTAAAAAAACATTTTTCACTCTGAGAGAAACAAAAACAGGAGAGTGTTATTTTAAAGAGTACCAGAGTGGTTTGATAAAGCATGTTTGGCCATTTGGCAGTTAATTAAGGGTTCATTGTAAGGTTTACACTTTAAACTTAACTTTGTTGATTTGGGTTTGATATAAAATAATTGGTGTTTTAGAGTAGGGTTAGGGATAAGGATAAAGGAATGTAGAAATAAATGTTTTTTCCTTTTTCATACTAAATATATTGTTGTTCATATTTGACTGATTCATAGATATTTACCATTAATCTGGGGAACTTAAGTATCGTCTTTAGCTTAGTAGTTCCACAGTGGAGGCACCGTGCTATAATATTCTTACACACATTGTTTATCTGTTATCTATGCCTACTTAGCCTGTCTAAAGTCACTGTGACTCATATCAGCGCAGTCTCATCCCAATTCGTCATATAACTGACGCTTTTGACCATTCAATATATGCCTTTTTAGGGCCCCCCTAAACGTCGGTAGATAACGTTATGGGATCCTAACTCTACCCCAGACCTAAACCTAACCCTAAACTCAACTCGTCACCTAACTGACGTTAAAGGTAAAGCGTCAGTTGTATGACGACCCGGGATCATCATCTACCAACGTTTAAGTGGGCCCTAAAAAGGCATATATTGACGAATGGTCAAAAGACGTCCCAAGACGTCAGTTATATGACGAATTGGGATGACACTGTGTTACTCATATTAGTAAATAGGGAATATTTAGCCAGCTTGCCATCAACAGCTAAGAACCCAGGATCCTGTTTAACACATTTTAATGTAGTAGCCCGGTGTGATAGTAGGGTACTGTCACAAAACCAGAAGAACAGGGGTAAACAGGGTTTATTGAGTAGGTGGAGAAGCAAGGCAGGTGAGTAGCGGAACAGTTGATATGGCAGATGAATGGGATGTGGATAGGATTATGAGTCTCTTATCTTGCAGGTGTGGTATGATGGATGACGGGCTGGAGCAGGAACCGGATGCGGGGCGAGGAGCAGACTGGAGCGTCGAGGAGACTGGAGTGGGACGGAGTAGTCTGGAGCGGGATGGACGGAAGACTTCGGAGAAGGGCAAGTAGCGTAATCCAGGCGAGTAGCGTGTAGGGAGTCTGTGGTCGTGTGTGTAGAAGAGACCAGACAGTGAGGGACTGGGTGAGTGTCTACGTGATGAGGACAGGTGAGGGCAATTAGAAATCCGGGGAGCTGGAACTGAGTGGGCGGGGTGATGGTATCTGGTGCGGACGCAGATGGATCCGTGACAGGTACACCTTAGGTCTTGTTTGATCAGCTCTACTGGTGTCAACAAGGGGTTACATATAGCCTATATGGTAACCCTCGTTCCCTCAAGGAGGGAAAGGACGTGTACGTCCCGCCGCCACATTTGCTACGACCCGCAGTGTAATGTTATATCCAAACTTACAACTTCGTTGCCATGACCATGCAACACCATACACTGCAAAACTACTAAATATTTGGATTGGGTCATTTGTGTACTAAAATTCTACAAAACATAAACAAACAAATAAACCAGCATAATTATTTTGTTTAAAATTAAAACCAACCTTTTTTTGACGTTAGACGTGTGGCTGCCACATGTAACTCACATCAGATGTAGTTAACAAAAAAAATGCATCAAAGGAATGTGGCTGCAAAGGAATGATTAGGAGCTCAATATCTGTCTGGCATGCACGCTCGCTCTAGATTACAGGACATTTTAATTAATTTGCGGTAAAACTAGTCGATCACGAAGTGGCTCAACGGGTAGATCTATAGATAAACTCATCTTTCATGCATTTGACCGACCAGGTTGACAGCGTGAGAATTGGCTCAGTTGTGTGAGTCTCACTCTGAATGCGTGAGAGTTGGCAGCCACACCTCTAAGATCAAGAAAAGCTTGGTTTCATTTCAAACTAAATAATTATGCTGGTTTATTTGTTTGTTTATGTTTTGTAGAATTTAAGTACGCAATTACCCCAACCCAAATATTTCCATAGCTTTAGAGTGTGAAGTGATTCCTGGTACCCTGAAACTGGATTAGATGAAAGTAATAGGATGTTCTTCATTTCTCATTTGTGAGAGGTCTGCTCCTATGAGCATTTTGGAGGCATCCAAACAACTCAATAATGTTCAAGTCTAACATTTTCTTCATGGATTGCTTCTCTTTGGGCCTGCATGTGATAGGGCTTTTCTGATAAGGCCCCCAGTCTCTGATTCATGGCCTGAGGGTGCTGCAAAAGCTCGGAGGGGCTGGGATTTCTTGACGCTTGGCTTTGCTTTAATTTTAGGCCTTCCAAGGAGGTTTCGGTTCATTAGAGGCCAGTAATGCTCATACACTGGGCAGTCCCTATACTTACCAGTGCTGATACTGACCAACATTGGATTGCAACAACTTAAGTAATAAGATATGAAGAGTTCAGATGCAAAAGCCTCTAAATGCCATTTGAAATTTTCTTCTAAAATGATCATTTTTATCAAGCTTGTATATTTAAGTTCAGTAATTTCACTTAAATGACAATTAATAGGTAATCTTCATTGCCATTTAAGTGACATTACTGAACTTAAATATACAAGCTTGATAAAAATGATCATTTTAGAAGAAATTTCAAATGGCACTTAGAGGCTTTTGCATCTGAACTCTTCATATATATATATATTTTTTTACTTTTCGTTTAGACAGTCTGTAGTCATAAAGTACTTACTTAATTCGTTTCATTTTTACTCAATCCAGTCGCATTTACTCGTGCTGTACAATAACTGCTACCACAATATTTTATGTTTAAAGGAGAATCTTGGGTTAAGTTAAGCTCAACAGAATTATTCTTAAAGATGTGGTGAAAAAAGCAAAAACCTGTATCCCGTGCTAATTTACTGTCAACTGATTCACATAAACTCAACGCATGTCATTTTTTAACACTCTACACTGTAAAAATGAATACACTTTATCTAATCAATAAAATTGTGGCAACAGATTACAAGCAGTATTATTAATTAAATTGAACAAATTAGAATTTAGTAATAATTAATCAAATTATTCCTTAAAAGTTAACCATTTAAAATGAGTAAAGTTTAGACCAAAAAATTAAATAAAAATATCTGAATGACAGACATCAAAGATTAATTAAGAACTCTTTATTTTATATTGCCAACATTGAAGATACCTGATGTTAACAAACAGAATCACTGAAGGAGAAACCTAAAAGAAACACTGATCACCATAATGGGGCCTTAAATGTTTTTTTACTTTTTGAATAATTATTACTCAATTCAAATTTGTTAAATTGAATTTATAATATTGCTTGTAATCTGTTGCCCCATTTTTTATTAGATAAAGCTCATTCATTTTTACATAAGCGAATACATTAACAGTTTGTGACACAGGTGTTTATTATGAACTGCCTCAGTATTGAGCTCTTAATAAAGCAGTTTCTTCAAGTAATTTGCAACTTTCTATCATTTCTCACATGGAAATGGTATGATATTCTATCAATCTCTCAATCATTATCATGATTGATTGCTTGGCAACCATCTCTGTCATCTCCAGCTGCATCACTCATCATTCAATCATAATGCACATTGTTTCATTCATATCCAATTGGCATAAAATTTTATTTCAAAGCTTAATAACTAAACATAAATACTGAACAAAGTAAAGTGTATCAAGAAAAGTGGTTACTACACAAAATGAAAACTCAATCAACTAGATCAGACAATATTTCAAGGTTACCATTGTTGAAAATTTTTTTCACTTCTTTCTGACAAGCTGAAGGATGAATGTAATACATTTCAAGTCACTTATTTCAAAATTAGTTTCTTTTCCAGTGATCGATTGATTATAAAGAAACATTTTTTTGTACAATTTCATTTAACCTTTATTGACACGTATGACAATGCAAAACTTAATATGTCAAACTTTAATAAACATTTAACAAAATTCAAACTTTCATTGGCTAAACCGCAAAAAAGAAAAAAAAAGAAACAAAGAAAAGACAGTAAAAACAAGCTTTATTTTCAGATGTCTTCTTAATAATCATGTTCCTCTGAGATGCATGATGGACATTTAAGTACATCTTCTGATGGATCCATCACCACAGATGACCCACAGCCACCCCAAATCGAAGGTCACATGTTTGTGGGCAAAGGGACAGGCGAAAATCCTTGCCCATCCTGTGCCAGCGGGATTTGTTGCATTGACTCCGACTCTATAAAAGATAAATGATAAGATAATGGTTTCTAATAAATAAAACAAGCTTTCAGTGCTATTTTCAGCTCACCTTTGCATCAAAGCCCCCTGATAGTCGACACCATAGACGCTGCCATCAGTTGCAACTTCGACCATAGACAAAGTTCCATTAAGAGGCTCCCAAAAAGCTGACCCACCACAGGAAGAGCCCGTCACATTCTGAGAAACACAACAAGATACAAACAACTCACTAAAACTGATTACTCCTCAGGCTTTTCCTTTTTGTTCAAACTCTTCCACTCTTACCCTTTTGAGGACCACATTCTCTTGAGAGTTCACCCCCCAACAGCTGTACGGGCCACAGCTGTAGTACTTCAGCCTTCCTGTGATTTGTGTCCAAGGAATAATTCCAGATGGCCCATTGCTGTTAGCCTCCTTATTAAAGCAGAAGATGTCATCTATTGGAGTAACACCTGCAACAATCTCACTTCCAGCATCCACCTGCTTGAAACCTCCTGACAGTAGAAATAAAGAGATTGAAGGGAGAAGTCAGATAAGAAAATCTACATTCAGCATCTTGAATTTTCATTAATATTATTATTTACCTTGAATCGGCCTGAAGAGTCCGCTCAGAAACTTGAAAACAATGTTTTCTGGACTCACTCCGAGCTGCCCAGCTGGTCCAACAGTAATGTGCTTCAGTGATACATTTATTTTTGTAAAACTGTTTCCCAGAAATAGGAAAGCTTCATTGTCATTGTTGACTCCACCCACTAATCCCAATCCAGCATCAATCTGCTTCAGTGTACCAGGAATCACTTCACACTCTAAAGCTATGGAAATATTTGGTTTGAGAGTTCATTTGAATTGTTAGTATCATGCTATGATTCTGAATCCCCAAACACACATTCGTCGTTTACCTTGAGTATAAAGAATCTGGCAGCTGAAGAGTAGCAGGATGCACTGACAAGCTTTCATTGTGCTGCAACACAGAGTTTTTGTCTCGTCATATACATAAACAGAAATCAAATGTGATGTCTTCTGAAATTCTACATAACATAAAGGAACAAATAAACCAGCATAATTTTTTTTTTTTTTATTGAAACCAACCTTTTCTTGATCTTAGACGTGTCCGCTGGTTTCAGCAGTTCTCTTCTCACAACCACAATGTTTGGAGATGCTGATGAATGACTGCTGGGTTTGGTTTTATAGCTGTTGTTTGTTTCCTGATAGGAAAACCCCTGATGTACAGAATTATGCAGTGGATCAAGATCTACTGGGTGACGCAGAATTAGGGAAGAACTCTTATGTCACTGGTTCTTACGAACTCATTGACTGAATATTTTTGTCTCCACACGTGCACACATTAGCCCATGCCATTGTCACATACCTATGATGCACTTTGATTTGTTTTTCATGTTTGGTAAGGACATGTGATGCTTAATATTACCTGGTATGAGGTTATTTAATATAAAAATGAAAGTAAAGCCAACAATGACACAAAAACCTTGCCTTCTGCGGTAAAGTCACAGCTCTGAGAGTATGCACTGGGAGAAAAAGTTATTGTATTGGTCCTTAACTCCAGCTCTAAATTACTCACAAAGGCAAGGACCTTTTGAGGTCACATGTCAAATTTTGGATCTGGATTATGATGTTCGATGAATGGATAGGAGTGTGGCATGTCAAATGTCACCTTAACTTTTAAAATTTCACCTTCAAATTTTAGTCTGGTTTTAGACAATATCACAGTACAGAGTCAGCCTTTTTGAGAGCATTTTCCAAATATTCCAGTCTCGGCTCATTCACCGTTGACACGTCCTTGAGATCAGATTCGCGCTTTCTAAATCTGTCACTCTTTCCAAAATGCCGTCCAACTTCTGAGACAGTTCAGTAACTGGTTTAACAACAGCAGCAAGTTTGGTGTCTAGCATCTCAGCGATGTTGGCGGTCACTCTCTCAACTAATATGTCATCTCTTTGGAGGTCCTCCGGCTCCGTATCACGGTCTGTAGCCTCCTGCTCCGTATTATGCTCAGCCTCTTCGTGTTCAGTGTCGATTTGTTTAGCAGCAGCAGATGCTACGTTAGCAGTGCTATTAGCATTAGCCTTGCTAGCAGTTTTCTTTCGCCCGTCTCTCTTCTTACTCGATGCGGGGGGTGCAAAAAAGTTGTCCAGAGACATTTTGACACTTATTACAGCAGTTGTGGTGAATCACACAGCGAAATTGTTACTTAAAATAGTTATTTCACGTCGACCCAGCGGGGAAGCGAAAAAGTACGTCTATTTAGTTGCAAGCATCACGTGATCCCCCACAGAGTCAGCCTTGCTGAAGGTGTTGAATGATCTATTGCTTGCTGTGAATTCAGGTCCTTTTGGACCTCAGTGCTGCATTTGATACCATTGACCATGCTATCTTTGATATCTTTGAATAACTGTGTTGGAATTCAAGGTACCACATTGAATTGGCTTAAATCGTATCTTTCTGATAGAACATTTTCTGTGGGGTTTGGGAAGTTTTCTTCCTCCTCTGCACCATTAACTTGTGGTGTTCCTCAGGGGTCTATTTTGGGCCCGCTGTTGTTCTCATTGTATTTGCTTCCTTTAGGCTCAATTTTCTAAAAGCACAATATTCCATATCACTTTTATGCAGATGATACACAGGTAGTGAAAAATAAGGACAATTATGACATAAAGTCTTTGTTGAACTGTCTTGAGGAGGTAAGAAGCTGGCAGCTAATTTTTTAACAATTCTAAAAACGAAATTGTAGTTTTTGGCTCACCAGCTTCTATTATACAGATTGAAAAACAACTGGGTCCTTTAAGAGGGAACTCTCGTGCTCAAACTAAGAATTTGGGGTGATTTTTGATAACGACCTTAAATTTGACAAATTAACTGTGGTGAAGAGTAGCTTTTATCATTTGAGATCTATTGCGAAATTAAAGGCATTTTTAACAGTAAAAGATTTAGAGATAGTGATCCATGCCTTTTTTACATCTAGACTGGATTATTGTAACTCGCTGTATCTTGGGGTGGCTAAGTCTTCCTTATCCCGCCTACAAATGGTACAAAAAGCTGCCGCCAGGCTTCTTACTGGTACTCGAAAGAGGGAACATATTCCGCCTGTTCTTGCTTTGCTTCACTGGTTGCCGGTCGAATACCTTGTCAAGTTCAAGGTATTATTATACGTGTTTAAGAGGTTAAATGGTCAGGCGCCTCAATACATTTCTGACCTTCTCCACAGGAAATGTTCTAGACCTTTAAGGACTTAGAACAAGTTGATGCTTACAATGCCACGATCTTAGACTGAAAATTAAAAGGGTATTGTGCCTTTTTGGTCGCTGATCCACGTTTGTGGAGCGATTTGCCAGATCATCTAAGGCTACAGTAGGTGGCCAACCAGAATGCCACTTACTGCCGCGGCAAGTACCGCGGCAAAAATAGAACCAGCCGTATTTCAAAGTCGGTCGATATAACTTGCGAGCTGTATGATATTCCATCATGTAAGCAAAGTAAACAGTGATTACAAGGTGCTTGTATTAATTTCTTCACTCATTGCATTTCTTTGTTATCTAATTGATGACTAGTCTATTCTTGGGCTATGGTTTAGGAGTCAATTAAAGTTTCACTGACAGCCCAAATGATTTTAAAAGAGCCACTTGACACAAAAATGCAACTGAACATGTACGGTGTCATTTTTAGAGTCTTTTCACTTTCACTTTTCACGTGTTCACTTCACATGCTGCACGTTTTTATGTAATGTTTATATTAGAGCTAGTTTCCGTGTCCAGGGATCGTGTTGTTGAGGCCCCCGCATTCGACTGCCGCCCGATGCACTAAGCACTGGCCCCTTACAGTCTCTCCTGCAGGTGGTGAGCCCACGTGAAGGCGGCCTCATGCCACTCCTCCGTGCTGAGCCCGGCCGGACCCCATGGGGGGAGGCCCAACCACCAGGTGCTCGCATATGAGCCCCAGCCCCAGGCCTGGCTCCAGGTGGGCCCCCGGCTGTGCCATGCCAGGCGACATCACGGTCCTCAAATTTAAGTCCATCGTAAAGGGGGTTTTGAACCGCTCTTGGTCTGACCCATCACCTAGGACCTGTTTGCCTTGGGAGATCTTAGCCCCGGGCAACATAGCTCCTAGGGTCATTCGGGTAGTCAAACCCCTCCACCACGGTAAGGTGGCAGTTCAAGGAGGGGATGAAGCCATCCGATATGGACAAAATAATAGTTCATATTAAAAAGATTAAGAAGTTATAATTTTAAAACATGTCGGGTAAGCATGTTTATCTGATCGATTACAAAACAAGGTTTTTTACTATAAAAAAAAACAGATCTCACTCAAATGACAGTTCTCCCGCCGTTGATTTTGCCAACATGTTGCAAAACATTCAGTTTGGAAACAAATCTTTAATCTGTGGTGCGCAAACGCTATACATGAAATACCGGTACTATACAACATTAAAAATCATATTCTTATGTAAATTGGATGTTTTACAGTATCTAATATCTAAAAACCATTAAAAAAAGAAAAAGGGAACAGTAAAAGTTGACATATTTTCATGCGTCACTGATTTAATCTTATATTAAATAGCAAACTATAAGATGAGAGAAAAGAGGAAAAAATTATGTGTTACACTATTCAAAGGTTTTATTTAGGTAAGATTTTAAAATGTTTTTGAAGAAGTCTCTCCTGGCTGCATTTATTATTAAAAAGTTAAAATAGCAATAAAGTGAAATATTACAATTTAAGAGTGTTTCTATTTTAATTTGTTAAAATGTAATTTATTCTTTTGATGGAAAGGCTGATTTTTCAGCAGCCATTACATTCAATTAAGAAACATTTCTTATTATGCAATTTGAAAACAGTTGTTGAAACCATGATGCATGCTACAATGTAAAAGTGGTACTTTTAATCAATTTAATTCTTGCTGAATAAAACAATAGAGACAGAGACATAGACACATGAAACAGCCTTTTCAGCAATGTGGGCAGTTGCGTAATGAACAGTTGAGTACTGGAAAAAACAGACCAGATCAGAAGAGTGTTTAGTGTTATTTTAAAACAAGGAAACAACATGAAAAACATGTACACAACCTGTTACTTGCATAATAATTATGTAATTAAATAATTACTTGCATGCTTTCACATTCTTTTCACATTGGCGTAGGCTATAGAAGAAACAAAGACACTTAAAAAAAAACTGTTGACAGATACTTTTTCAGATAAACATGACATAAAAATACCACAGAACATGAGTCTTAAAGAACTTTTCACTTTCACTTTTCATGTGTTCACTTCACATGCTGCACGTTTTCGTATTATGTTGAAGGCTTGTTATAAAGTTAAGCTAAAAAAAATTGTCATAGCACTGAAAATGTATTTTATATATGAAGCAATCCAATATGGACAAAATAATATTTCATGTTAAAAAGATTAAGAAATTATCATTTTAAAACACGTTGGGTGAGCATGTTTATCTGATCAATTACGCAACGTTTTATACTGTAAAAAAACAGATCTCACTCAAATGACAATTCTCCCGCCGTTGATTTTGCTAATGAGTTGCAAAACATTGAGACAAAACAAATCTTTAATCTGTGGTGCGCAAACACTATACATGAATGTCACTATACACTATACATCTTAAAATCATATTCTTAAGTAACTTGGATACAGTAAATAATATCTAAAAACCCATTAGAACTAAAATAAAGAACAATAAAAGTTAACATATTTTTGTTCATGCATCACTGATTCAATCTTACGTGAAATGGCAAACCATAAGATGAGAAAAATGAGGAAAAAATGTGATAGAACATTTTTACAAAATTACCATTTAAAAGTACTTTTTTTTATTTTAATTTGGTGAAATGTAATTTATCCTTGTCATTGAAAAGGCTGTTTTTGGTTTCAGCGGCTATTTCTTCAGTCTTCAATGATCCTTCAGAAATCATTCAGATTTTTCGTATGAATTTTGAAAATGAAAAGATTTTTGACTAATGCTTGCTGAATAAAATAATAATTGATTTCCTTAAAACGCATGCACGCACACTGAGAGTACCATGGAAAAAATCAAAGCTAAACAGACCATATCAGAAGCATTGTTAGTGTTATTTAAAAACTTAAAGAAATGCATTTCTCTATTGTTTGTTCAAAAGATTCTTATTCTGTTTTATTTTCATAATAGTTATGTTATGAAATAATTACTTATTACTTACTATGCTTTCACTTTCTTAAATCTGAGATAATCAGTTACATAAAGTGTAAGTTAAGAAATGCAAGCAGAACTGGCAGAATTTGTATTTTGTATTCCTTTTATTTCTCTGAACTTGAAATATTTTAGTAAGCTAATTCATACATTTAACTTAAAATTATCATGTTGCTGGAGTGAGTCAGGACTGAAGAGAAGACAGAGGAAAGGTAATGCCGTAAACATTTATTTTAATAGTACAGCCACAAGATGTAAAACAATAATAAACTTGCTAACATTTTCAGTGTAAAGGGTAACACTTTACAATAAGGTCTCATTTGTTAACGTTAATCTATTAAGCAAATCTTTGTTAATGTTAGTTAAAGGGGGGGTTGACTGCGATTTATGGTACGTCACTAACCTACACATTTGCATCAACCCCTCCCTCAGAATATGCAGAAATGCATTTATGTATTTCAGTTATGTATTTCATTGCAATCCTTGTTAAATTGCATTACACTACTTCAGAATGACTTTACTGCAGAAGGCAAGGTTTTTATTTTCTTGTTGGGTTTTAATTGAGGTTTACAATTTATATTAAACAACCTTGAACCAGGTTTTAAGCATCACATGTTCTTACCAAACATGAAAAACAAATCCAAATGTATCATACATATGTGACAATGGCTTGAGCAAATGTGTGCACGTGTGGAGACAAAAAATATCCAGTCAATGAGTTCGTAAGAACCAGTGACATAAGAGTTCTTCCCTAATTCTGCGTCACCCAGTAGATCTTGATCCACTGCATAATTCTGTACATCAGGGGTTTTCCTATCAGGAAACAAACAACAGCTATAAAACCAAACCCAGCAGTCATTCACCAGCATCTCCAAACATTGTGGTTGTGAGAAGAGAACTGCTGAAACCAGCGGACACGTCTAAGATCAAGAAAAGGTTGGTTTCAATAAAAAAATAAAAAAAATATGCTGGTTTATTTGTTCCTTTATGTTATGTAGAATTTAAGAAGACATCACATTTGATTTCTGTTTATGTATATGACGAGACAAAAACTCTGTGTTGCAGCACAATGAAAGCTTGTCAGTGCATCCTGCTACTCTTCAGCTGCCAGATTCTTTACACTCAAGGTAAACGACGAATGTGTGTTTGGGGATTCAGAATCATAGCATGATACTAATAATTGCAGAATAATTCAAATGAACTCAAACCCAAATATTTCCATAGCTTTAGAGTGTGAAGTGATTCCTGGTACCCTGAAGCAGATTGATGCTGGATTGGGCTCAGTGGGTGGAGTCAACAATGACAGTGAAGTCTTCCTATTTTTGGGAAACCGTTTTACAAAAATATATGCATCACTGAAGCACATTACTATTGGACCGGCTGGGCAGTTTGGAGTGAGTCCAAAAAACAACGTCCTCAAGTTTCAGAATGGACTCTTCAGGCTGATTCAAGGTAGAAAAAAAGAAAAGAAAATTAGACTTAAGATGCTGAATGCAGATTTTGTTATCTGTCGATATTTTTTCTGACTTTTTTCTTTCAATCTCTTATTTCTACTGTTAGGAAGTTTCAAGCAGGTGGATGCTGGAAGTGAAATTGTTGCAGGTGTTAATCCGATAGAAGACGTCTTCTGCATTAACAAGAATACTAATAGCAATGGGCCACCTGCAAATGCAGCTTGGACTCAAGTCACAGGAGGAAGGCTGAAGTACTACAGCTGTGGCCCGTACAGCTGTTGGGGGGTGAACTTTACAGATAACGTCTTCCTCAAAAGGGTAAGAGTAAAATCCAGACTGGAAGGCCTTGAACAAAAAGAAAAATCACACAGTATCAGACAAGTGAGTTGTTTGTATCTCGTTGTGTTTCTCAGAATGTGACTGGCTCTTCCTGTGGTGGGTCAGCTTTTTTGGAGAATGTTAATGGATCTTTGTCTATGGTCGAAGTTGCAACTGATGGCAGCGTCTATGGTGTCGACTCTAAGGGGGCTTTGATGCAAAGGTGAGCTGAAAATAGCACTGAACGCTTGTTTTAAGAAACCTAAAAATGAACAGTGCAATTTAATAATAATTTTTAGTTATTAGAAACCTCTCATTCTTATCTGTTTTCAGACTTGGAGTCTCTCAATCAAATCCCGCTGGCACAGGATGGGAAAGGATTGTCGCCTGTCCCTTTGGCCACAAACATGTGACTTACGATGTGGGGAGGCTGTGGGTCATCTGTAATGATGGATCCATCAGAAGATGTACTTGAATGTCCATCATGCATCTCAGAGGAACATGATTATTAAATGCAGAAATTTGAAAATAAAGCTTGTTTTTTTTTCTTTTCTTTTTTCTGTTTAGCCAGTTGAGTTTTGTTTTCATGCTTATTGACCTATGTTTTGTTTTGCATTATCAATAAAGTTCAAATTAAATTACATTATGAGTTGGACTGCTTCATACTAACCTTTTTATAATCAACTGAAAATATATTTTTAAATGACTGTCATGAATCATAGAGAAATATCAGAAATAATTCAAAACTCTTTGCAACAATACACTTACAATGTTAGTCCTTTTTAGGAACTACATTTGTATGTGGATTAACCTCTCCATGTGCATAACTGACCTATTTAATTTAGTATTTATGTTCAATATTTAACAGAATATAAGTTTTAAAAAAAACTTCAATCTAGCAATATTAAACTCTTTGTGCCAGTTGGATATCAATCAAACCTGTTGCTTTATGATTAGATGATGAGTGACGCACCTGGAGATGACAGAGATGGTTGTCAGGCAATCAATCACATATAGAGATGCGCCTCGCTCACAACGCACATGTTGAAGGTAGGAAGTTGCTAAATTACTTTAAAATGTGTATGTGTTTGCAGAGGCTCTAAATAGAGCTCAGTCACGAGGCATCTCATTATAAAATCCTGTGTCACAAACTGTGCATGTATTTGCTAAGGTCGTATTGGAAGGAGTATTGGAAGTGACACAGGGTTGATTTGAATCCGTTTAAATTTGTGAACTGTGAATTTGTGAAATTTGAACTGTATGAAAAAGTTTCATGGCATATTTCTGTATTCCTGTGCGGGTTTCATTCTCAGACTAGTAGGCTACGCAACAAAAATCATCATGGCAACGCAGAAATGCTGGCTGGATGAATTAAACAGGAGAACGGCACAGCCTTGTGGTGCAACACAATATAACATCTTATGGATTTATATCTGACTGTATGTGGCCACTTACACACAGATCAGACTCAGGGAATTTAATGACTAAAGTTTCATTTTTGGGTGAACTAACCCTTTAAGCAATTTCTAGCAAGGTAGAAAGGTGGGCTATTTCAAACATTTGTTGTAATGCATGCATTTGTGAAAACATAATTCAGACAACGATAAAACACCTTACTCAGCAGTGTTACATTTATTAGGCAAAAGTGAAAAATGTGTTCCCCTATACAAAAAGTTGAGATTTATAGTAGGCTAAAGATGAAGTAGACTTTATGAAGTGTACACATTCAAACACAATGAAAACGTATTTAACAAAAGTAATAGAATCAAACTTGAGTGTTTGGAGTTTTAAATTCCACATGAAAGGGGTAAATTACAAGCATTTATAGGCCTACATTTGAAGAGTTCAAATGCAAAAGCCTCTAAATGCCATTTGAAATTTTCTTCTAAAATGACCATTTTTATCAAGCTTGTATATTTAAGTTCAGTAATTTCACTTAAATGACAATTAATAGGTAATCTTCATTGCCATTTAAGTGAAATTACTGAACTTAAATATACAAGCTTGATAAAAATGGTCATTTTAGAAGAAAATTTCAATGGCACTTAGGCTTTTGCAGCTGAACTCTTCATTTGTTAAATTTATCTGAGAACTCAGCTGGTAATTTGTACCTTAAAGCCAGCTTCGTAGGGACAGTGGTTTTGTTTGTAATATAAATAAACAACATTAAGACAAATAAAACAAACAAAAAACACAAAAAGTGAAATAAAAAAAATAAAAACAGTACAATAAATGTGCAGCGGAGGTGCTGCGATGACGTCAGTTTTGCTCGTGGACGGACGCGTAATTTATTAACGTCTTTTGGCAGACGGTTTTAAGACCCCCCTGAGCCACTTAAACGATTGTGGAAAGTCACTTGAAGACTCTGTGGCCCCAAACGCAGCTCAACTCTTTGTTTACCCGTAAATATTCTTTACTTTTTAATGAACAACATAGCCAAACCGTCGTTATTATGGAGAAAACAGCGTCGCGTGGTGGTTACGGGAATAGTTACAGCGGCGAGGCGCGTTTGTTTCTCCCGGGCTTGGCTCGTGAGAGCGGGAGGCTCGCGCTGACAGGTCCGTGAGAGGGACAGCCACACTCTCATTTCTCTTCACGGACTATAACACCTGCCGAAGAGAGTCACTGGCCATTCTCAGCATTTGACCTGTAAGTTAACAGTTACAGCATCTCCGTTTTTAATTCATCCTCCTTTGCCTGTACAGCTGCCGGTGAAGCAGGTGAGGCGGCTTTTGTGGAATTCGCTGCCTGTCTAAAAGGTGACCATGCGAAATAACAGGACTCTCAGACTTGCCGAGAGATTGTAAATCCCTGGAAAGGTACGTAATGCTTCATTTTATCCTATCTTATAAATAAAGTGCACCTGAAGTAAATTTGTACTCAAACATGTACGTCGCATTTCAACTGTTGCCAGTGCACGAGCCGTCTTCAATCAAATAGAAGGTGGAATAGACTTGTTTTTAATGGAACTCACAATGTTGTAGTTTTTTGTTTTTGTTTTGTTAAATTGCTCTCTGAATGTTGAGAAAGTGGTTGTTTGTTGTTGTTGCTCACAAGCATGAAGGATGCTCAGGGATGAAACACAACATGCTCGATGCTCCAGGCAACGGAACATGCAGAAAAAAATGTAACGTTAGTCTCATCAGTTAGAGCTGATTTTTAATGTGCTAATATTAAATACAATTACTGAACTTAAATATACAAGCTTGATAAAAATGGTCATTTTAGAAGAAAATTTCAAATGGCACTTAGAGGCTTTTGCATCTGAACTCTTCATTTGTTAAATTTATCTGAGAACTCAGCTGGTAATTTGTACCTTAAAGCCAGCTTCGTAGGGACAGTGGTTTTGTTTGTAATATAAATAAACAACATTAAGACAAATAAAACAAACAAAAAAACACAAAAAGTGAAATAAAAAAATAAAAAACAGTACAATAAATGTGCAGCGGAGGTGCTGCGATGACGTCAGTTTTGCTCGTGGACCTTCAAATGTGTGCACGGACGCGTCATATATAAACGTCTTTTGGCAGACGGTTTTAAGACCCCCTGAGCCACTTAAACGATTGTGGAAAGTCACTTGAAGACAATGTGGCCCCAAACGCAGCTCAACTCTTTGTTTACCCATAAATATTCTATACTTTTTAATGAACAACAAAGATAGGCTATGGCTGACTGACTTTATATTACATATTTGACATATGACGTCCGTCACTGTCAGTAAACAACAAATCAAGTGAAAGATGTCTCGAGATGTGACAACGCAGGAAGAGTACACTTTAGCCAAACCGTCGTTATTATGGAGAAAACAGCGCCGCGTGGTGGTTACGGGAATAGTTACAGCGGCGAGGCGCGTTTGTTTCTCCGGGGCTTGGCTCGTGAGAGCGGGAGGCTCGCGCTGACAGGTCCGTGAGAGGGACAGCCACACTCTCATTTCTCTTCACGGACTATAACACCTGCCGAAGAGAGTCACTGGCCATTCTCAGCATTTGACCTGTAAGTTAACAGTTACAGCATCTCCGTTTTTAATTCATCCTCCTTTGCCTGTACAGCTGCCGGTGAAGCAGGTGAGGCGGCTTTTGTGGAATTCGCTGTCTGTCTAAAAGGTGACCATGTGAAATAACAGGACTCTCAGACTTGCGGAGAGATTGTAAATCCCTGGAAAGGTACGTAATGCTTCATTTTATCCTATCTTATAAATAAAGTGCACCTGAAGTAAATTTATACTCAAACATGTACGTCGCATTTCAACTGTTGCCAGTGCACGAGCCGTCTTCAATCAAATAGAAGGTGGAATAAACTTGTTTTTAATGGAACTCACAATGTTGTAGTGTTTTTTTTGTTTTTGTTTTGTTAAATTGCTCTCTGAATGTTGAGAAAGTGTTGGTGGTTGTTGCTCACAAGCATAAAGGATGCTAGGGATGAAACACAACATGCTCTGATGCTCCAGGCAACGGAACATGCAGAAAAAATGTAGTCTCATCAGTTAGAGCTGATTTTTAATGTGCTAATATTAAATACAAGCAAGAAACGATCATTTAGGATTAGACACATGCTTTTCTCGTGCGATGAACAAATCGATACAAACCATTGAGCAAGACTTTGCATTACAAATGCTTGCTAGCCTATAATGCACATACAGAAGTAGTGTTTTTTTAACACCAAGTATTCACTGCATGTAAGATTTTATGCCAACATTTAGTTAAATGCATTTCAACATTTACCAAGGCTTTCGGTTCACTGAAGTAGCCTACTCCAGCGAAATGATACATAAAATATTCAAATTATTATCTCAATTGTAAAATTGCAAAAACATTCATGTAACAATGCAATAATTATAGGATGGTTGTTTTAAAATAGTTTTAAATGTGTAGGCTATATCACAACACATTGCTTGACATGTCATGCCACCTAAACAATTAAAGCAATGCAATGTGTGAACAAATTTCATGCGTGTGGCATGTTTGATAGTTTTGGCTACCATTTAAAAGCCCTGGGCTTTATAATGAGGGATCCGTGTCATCCTATCTGTAGTCTACGAATGGATTACGATTAAGGGGCTTATTTTTGACAGATACCATCCATGCAGTGAATGCTGTTGAATTACACGCATTTCAACTAATTGCCTTTTGCTCATTTCTTAATCGTCTCCGTGATTTCACGGTCATGAAAGACAAGACATTTGATGTCGCGCTGCATGATTATGTTATTCACACACATGTTTGGTCCCAATCCAGTTCCTCTTGCCAAAGCATCCTGTATCGTGCACTACAGTAAACTGAAATCAAGTGCTGAATGGCACACGGGAGAATCGCTGTAATCCGGGCTTGCTGAAAGAAACCAAAGACAGATGAATCAGTTCTCTGGGCGGATGGAGAGTTAATGAGATTTTCTCACACTTGTCACCACATGGTTTCTAATTTGAACCGGTGGCCACTTTCTCTAGCGGTGCAGTGGACCCTGAAGGACTCCGCTTTTCTCCTCTTCTCTGCTCACAGATCATCCCTCAATCTCCTCAAGCCTTTCTCCTCCCATCTCCATCTGCAGAGACCTTTTTCTCTTTCTGTGATTCTTTCAATGACTCCACTCAGAGTCATTTTAAAAGTAAACTGCTTTATTTCTCTACCAATGATGATTTTGTGGTGGAGCTGCTGTCTTTTTAAATAGCCAATTGGCTTAAGTTACGTAACATAGTTGTAAATGTGTGTATATGTGAATATTTACTGGATTTGATGAAAAATTTGAGATTTTATTCACCTTTATATGGTTACTTTTGGAATGCAATGGACAACTTGGTTTTTGACAGTTGAAAAGTATGTTATATGAATGTGTATATTTGGACTTTCTACTGCACATCCGCCTTGTTGGGGTTGTCATGTGACTTATGGCATCACATGTCCACACTTTATAGTAGTGAAGTTGGTATATTCACACATGGGGTGTGATTTTTATTTCCTTGTCAGTTCAAGGTCTTTGATTGTACAAAACTCTGTATAGTGCAACATGAGCATCAATGTTTTTTTGTTCAATTTTTGTGGAATAGAAAGAAAGTATGTGCATGTCCTTTTACTTTCAGTTTCATTAGAAGCAATTTGGAAAAAAAAATTGTTTTTTGGGCATTGTGGCAGAAGTTGAGGATAGATTGAGAGACTTAGATGGAGAGAAGGAATAAGGGATGAGGAGCGAGATCAGAGAAAGGCCGAGTTTTTTCACTTGGATCCGTTAAAGGCAGAGCGTGTTCTGACACTGATGGCTTGTGAAGCGACTCTCAAATGCCTGTGAATTAGGTTGTCATGACAAATAGGCATTTTTTCCTGCACTTGTCTGTTACTGCAGCCAACACTGTCTCTGAGTGGAAGAAATAGAGGAAATAAGGGGAAAAAAAGGTGTCTAACTACTTCCTTTCTTTTTATCTCTGCTCTGCAGTCTCAATCCATCTATACAGCTGCGGTACTTTGGGTTGTTACTTTGGTTTTTAGACATCCAGGGATTTCTGGAGACTCTCCAGTAGTAATCAGGCTTTTATTATTTGAATTATGTGCTTGGAATATTACACCTATTGACTACTTACCTTTTAAACGTGTTTTAAACCTGAGTATCTATATATTAGAGCTGCACGATTCAGGATACATTGTGAATCACATTTTTTTTAATTTCTAACATACATCAAAACTCTGACAATGTAATTTAAATGTCCCCTGACATGAAATTTTCACTTTCTGAGGCTTTTTAACATTATTATGAGTTCCCCTAGCCTGTATTTGGTCCCCTTTGTCTAGAATTTTCAATCAGGTGTAAACCGAGCTTTGGCTATTTTTTCTCTTTTCTGCAGCTCAGAACGCGCTGATCTTGAAACTCCTCATTTTTATGTCTATAACGAACGCGCGCGGGCGCAATTTGAGTTTTTCCTAGAGAAATAGCTTTGAGTTTTGAGTTTTTCCTCAAGAGATATCATGAGTTGCAAAAGAGCGAAACATGGCAGTTGATCAGTGTTCAGTACAAATTGAACACTAAAGTATTTTTTAGTTCCTTCATCCAAGCTTCTGAAGAAACAATGGGTTCATTTTATTTTCTCTGGAAATGCGCCGACACAACTTCCCAAAATTTTGTATGGTCCAAACATTTCACCGACAACTGTTTCCTCAACTTCGATAACCGTCTGAAAATAAATCGATCGAGCTACCAAGCAACAATTTCTGATGTGCAGCCTAATTGTTCAAGTCAAAATCGTTCAATACTGTTTATGCATTAGTAAGTCAAGCCAGTAACTAAAATACCAACTTCACATCGTTTCTTTAAGCAGGATGAAAATAATCGTATTTAAATTCTAAGCAAATTATACAGAAAGCCATCAAAGAACAATCTTTCCACACAGCGCGAGTTTATCTGGAGAACTCGTTATGAAATCAATGACACACGTTACACTGCACAACGAAGCTCTTACTGTATGTACATCATCGTGTCTGCATTGGTGAAAGCATTAGAGAGAGCAGAAACTGCGCTGCAATGATAAGATCTTCATTCTCGCAATCAACAGACTTGCTCAATGCTCATCACGGCAGCATTTTATGTGAACGGAATAGATCTAAATACTTTAAAAACTAACAATTTGTTAATCTAGATAGCTATAATAGTAATAACCTATAATAGCTGTAGTAAAAGTATTTGTGAAAGTTTTGCAGGTAATGCATAGCTATTTCATATGCAAGCATGTCAGCCAATCACAGCAGACAGCTGAATCCCACAGCAGACACGGCCCTTCAAACAGAGCGTTCAAATCAGAGGCTAAAATCAGGCTAGGTAAATTGCCTTTATTTCTAAATTATGACTATTTTTGATCTAAATAACATACTAACATTATAAAGGCAACCCAGAATATATCATAAAATAATAAAATAACCCCATGTCAGGGGACCTTTAAACAATCGTTATGTGAAGGGCCATGTTACTTTCAAAATGTAATTTGCTCTCTTTTGATCACTGCCGTAGACATCTAAACTATAAACATTTATCCCAGTTCTTCTGTGATAATTTATATATTTGTAACACAGAAATAACGATATGTGTGTGGTTTATCAAACTTTTTGTGAAGCTGTTTCTTATGATAACTGCTCTCTCTGGGTCAGTGGCAAGTGAAAACACAGATTTGATGTTCCGTTGTGATTTTGTCAAAGGTTTAATGTATATTTAAGAATGAGATCACGTGGGTGTTTGAATCAAGATAACGCGATCTTTTAACGATTAATCGATGCTTATAGCCTATATATAATGTGTCCATGCTTTAGCTGTTTAAGTGGACTTGGCAACTGTGAAAAACCACAATATAGTCCATATTTGCTTTTCTTACTGCAGGTGTAGCGCTCATAAATTCCAGCAGGTCATGTGGAAAGCAAAGGACTCCAGAGCAGACTAAGAACAGAGTGCTACAGTTAGAATAATAAAAATAATTTTATATAAGACAGCACATTGAGCTGAATGTTAAACTACAATGCTATTTCCTCTCATTCTCCACTCCCATCTGCATGCAAAGTCACGGCAAAAAGACTGGGAAGCACATTCGGACGATGCTCTTGTTCGATCCCTTAACTTTTCATTTTTGTTAGCAGGAAAATAGAGACTAAACATGGTTTGACATCATAAGATTTCTCCATGTTTAATGAACTCATCAGGCTACTGCTGAAACAGACACAATGGGAATGGAGAGATCATAATTAGGCATCATTTTCAAATAATATAAATTATTTTTTACAGCCTCACCACAGATATTGTCATCAAACAACCGTAAAAGAGGTCTTGGTTGTAAATCTAAAGCGCTGATGTAATAATCAAAACTCTGCATATAGCCTGTGACTCAAAATTCCCCTTCGTTCACTTTTCATTAAATATGGCAGCCATAAGTTCCTGAGGTTTTAATGTTTATCATCAAAGAGCTTCTACAGCCATATTCATTTCAAATTAGAGCTTGCTGTCCTGTTAGCTTTGACGCTGAAAGGCTTTAATTAACCAGTGCCAAATAACATAGACAATCAGCCTGTCTTTCTTTATCGTAGAGGTGCAGCCAGAATCCAATCTACTCCATTTAGGTGTCAGTTTGAGGGTGTGTGTGTGTTTGTGGCACCAAGATTTTTTCCTTGTATGTGTTTTTCTTTGTGTGCTATTACGAGAGAATTAGACTTGGGCTTTTTCCACCTCACAGTGCTGAGTCTAGGGACCCGTACTGATTGTTATTTCTGCTTGTGTGTGTGTGTGAGTGACTAGGAATTGGTGCGGACGGAGTCCAAGAAATGCTGAGGAAAAATAATTTATTTCCTTCACTAACAATTGTTGTGGAATCCATTGTATCATAAAATTCTGCATACAAAAGAGGCATGTTATGTGTATTGGCTGTTTTGTGGGTTTCTCTGTCACTGTGTGCATTTACTTGGTGGGTTAAAAACTCTATGTACAATGACTTTTCAGCCTTGAAAATCATGATAGCAATGCATTTTTAACTAGCTTTTGTGTTGTTGTCATAGCAGCAGTGAAGTTAGATTCCTCAAAGAGGGTTTTGGATCCATTTATTCAAAGGGATAAATGTAATTCTGTTTCAAATTATCCTGCATTCAGTGGCGATGGCAGTTGAATTTGTGGGTTTTTTATCAAACATAAATCACTGAATGGATTTTAGCAGAGGATTATCCCAGCAGGCCAAAAAGAGCATCTGCTCCCCCGACTCCCTCCTGATCTTTCTGTCTACATTTGCTCATTTGATTTGTTTCTGTCTACCATCTTAATGTCTTTAATATCACAACTATATTCTTTTCTCCTTATGTTGAACACGGGGTAACCCACAGTTTATTGGTTTATTAAACAAGATAATTGAGAAAACAGGCCTATATTCAGAAAAAGAGTTTGGAAAATGAGTCATTATCCGTCATATTCAGTAATGCTGTATCAATGAAGCGTAGTGTGAGGTTTTCATAGTAAATTAAAGCATCATGAGCCAAGATATGCGCGCAGTGCCATTGTGTGGTTTTAAATGGATCAAATGATTTGAATGACAAAGTGCCCATTTGCTAGTCATTAATGTTAATGGTTTAAATACGTTAACAACATTAACACAGAGACCTTCTTAATCAAACTCACGGTGGGAAAATCATCTCTCCCTCTGAAAAATCTTAAAAAAAGCTCTGGGGAGCAAATTGCAAGTCACCACTTCATTATGGCGGGGGATGAAAAGTTGCATTTTTAGTTGCCTTTTGAAGCTTAAAGGTAAATTGAAGATATCAAGCCTTTAATATTGCCCATATTATTATCAATCTTAGATATCGTTACTATAGCAGCAAAAACAAAATAATTACAAAGGCTTTCGTCTGAAATTGCATTATAACGCTTATAACTTTGGGTGTGGCCTTGCCTACTCCTGGAATCCCGAGTCCAATGATACCACCCATGCTAGGTTTTGCCTTACTGTTTGTGTAGTGTTGTGATTTAGCTCTTTGGCAAACATATGCCAATATCTTCGAAAACAGTTAGACCGATTGAGACGACACCACCATCAAAAGTTTGGAAAACATATGCCGTTGGCTATATGCTAATGCCCAAATGCCAAAATATTGATAGTAAGGGGTTGTAAAATTCAAAAGTCAGGTGTCAGTAATTTTTTACGTGTTTATTCATATAAATGTTGTCTATAACTCCGAAGCAAATTGAGCTATTTTCACCAAAACTGACACACAGATGTATGGGCTCACTCTGAGGGACACATAGAAAAAATGGTGGGATTGAGCCTCTTGTTGGTGCTATAATAGAACAAAACATAAAATTACATTACAAATAAAGTTAATTACAAATACTATACTTAACAAATGCATTGCTGTAACATTACGAAACTCAGTATGTGCCATTAGCACCATGCCTTGAGGGTACGTAAACGATTTTGATAAACAGCCACCTTTTTTGTCAAAAGTTATAATAAAATATCCTAAAATGCAAATAACTTAAATCTGCCTATTGTAATGACACTGATCTTAATAGATTCCTTGGGTAATGACAAGACATAGATAGCAAGTTTGCCGAACTTCCTGTACCCCATCTTGATTTTCGTTCAATACCTACTTTTTTAAACTCCTCCAAGACAGTTTGTCCAATTTTCACCAAAAATCGAATCGATATCAACTTCAGACTGTACCAGACTAAAATTTATGGAAATCGTGAGCGATAGATGAAACCATTTTCATTTTCCTGCAGCAGCAAAGTTGAGGCATCCTGCAAAATGACTATTCAGGGTTTACCTATATCTGCAATGGCTTGACATATTGACACCAAACTTTGTACAGTATGTGTCATTGCCACATCACATCGATTTCGGAACTGTGCCACCTATTGGTCGAAAGTGATATTAAATCATCTTATAAGTTACTGTATATGAATTTTCAGCCATTTTCCAAAAATCCTGTTTAAATGTCTGTAATTGCTCCTTGTTCCAGGTTGTCTGACACCTTCAGCCATGTTGACATATATTGTCATCTGCTTGAACTTGGCCCCACTAGTTGCTGCTTGCAGCTATATTTTAACTTTCTTTTTTACGAAGAATTTAGAAAAACAGCTATTTTAAATGGTAATAATATTTCACAAAATTATAGTTGTACTGTATTTCTGATCAAATAAATACATCCTTGGTGAGCATAAGAAACTTTTTCAAAAACATAAGAAAAAAACTCACTGACCACAAACTAATGAAGTTCTAGATTCAGCCTATTCAGGTCTAATTGTTCGCCAAAGAATTAGACAAGTGGTGTCTGCTGTAAACACACAGAATCGATTCATCTGCCATAATGACCTTTAACAAGATCTTAAGTCATTACAAACTATTTGCTTTCAAAACACAAGGGAAAGTTTGCACAAACCGCAACAGGCGAAGACTCTGTGATCACACACAGCAACATCTCCCTCTTTTTCAGCTTACTGGGTCTCTGCCAATAAGGTTTGTATGCCAGCCCTTCAGACGCCTCAAAGCTACAACTTGCTGGAGCATTAATTGGCCAATTACACTAATAAACAATAATGGAGGACCTTCCCTGTTTTGTGATGTTCCGCTCAAATCCTTTGCTTTCTTTCATGTCTCTTCAGTCATTCCCTCTTATTCTCTCGGGCATCCCAGCTCATGCAATGTTCGTTCTTGCAGTCTGATCCTCTGCCCCGTATCCTGCCATGGTTGGGGACTGACATGTCTACGTGTTTTTTACTTAAAGTGGGCGGTTGAAAGCAATGCTTTCCATTACAGTCTCCTCACCACAATTTTGATGCTCTGCAGATTTCCCCCTTTTTGTGTGAAATGCAGGAGATTCACCCACTGGATGGAGAGAGCAGACTGGAACATGCACGAACGGTCAGCTCATTGGCTTCATGGTTCACTTTGCGATGCACAACAACGCCTGCCTCCTTTTAGTATTTAACACTCAATTCAATGTGAATCTGAAAACATTTTACATCATCCTCCTACACACTTGCACACACGCAGCCTGACAAACGGAGTGTGGTGTAATGAATGTCATTAGTTTTCTGTGAGCTGCAGGCATGCAGAATTCATGAGAGGGCATTTATTTATGCCAGCATGGCACGGCGTGCGGATTATTGCAGGAGGTGGGGGAAAGTGTGAATTTACTGAAGAAAGGGGGTAGGTAAACATCCTGTCACAGACCTGAAGCTCTTGGAACACATGACAGTTCAACCTTTGAGCAAGCCCAGACTTTACCAGGAGCTTAATGCTTTCACTTTTATGGTGACCTACTGGGTTATTCTTTGTAATGGTACGATGAGGTTTGAGTGGGTCACGGTGTCACGGTGGTCTCTCTCTACAGTGTGTCGATGTGTGGTTTCAGGGATGTTGTCCTGTCAATTCGATATAGCTACACGATTGATCATTCAAAGATTGCCATCTGATTCAAACACCTGCGACTTATTTGTAAATGATAGTGATTCGGCTATGATGTCTTTAAACCTTTGAAAAAATATGATTTCAGTGAACATTCAGATCTTAAGAAAAAAATCAGGAAAAATTTGCCCTCAAATTGATAAAGAGTGCATTTTATAGGATGCATCATAAGGCAGTGCAGGCAATGCTTGTTTGCTCATGTCTTAGCGCCATATATACGCCATAAATGGACATTATTTCCAGAAATGCTGGTGCTCAAAACACGTACTTTCCAGGAATTTCTTCAGTTTATTGCTGTTGTTGTGGCAGCCAGCAACAGTACAACCCTGCACTCATTTACATTTTTTAGTAATGTTAAAAAAGTTAATTAATTCAGTTACTTTTTTTACTCCAATTTAGCAATGAGTTTGTATGGAAAACAGAAAAGAACAGCATCTAAATGACGTTAGTATGAATCATGGTGGTGTTTATCGTTTGCTTGGGAAAAAGGTGGATACAGCTAGAAATGTTCAGTGAGGTTCAAAAGTCTGAGACTTCGAGTGAACATCTTTTGTGATTTTATTATTTTGCAGCTTTTTCATTGCATATATCAATCAGCATAACATGAAAGTTTTAATGTAAAATGTACATACACAATTTGATAATTTGTTAGCCATCGGTTTGTACCACTGTCTAAAATGTAAGTCACTTTATATTGAAGGGATGCTCCACCCAAAAATGAACATTTTGTCATCATTTACTTATCCTCAAGTTGTTGCAAACCTGTATCGAGTTTATTTCTTCTGCTGAACACAAAGGAAGATATTTTGAAGAATGTTTGGGACTTTGGCACCATTGACTTCCATAGTATTCTTTTCTACTTTGGAAGTCAATGGTGCCAAACAACTGTTTGGTTCCAATTGTTCTTCAAAGTATCTTCCTTTGTGTTCAGCAGAAGTAAGAAAACTCATGCAGGTTTGCAACGACTTGAGGGTGATGACAGAATTTTCCCTTAAATCCCTTTAACTTATATTAAAACACGCAGTGAAAGCATGCACTCTAAATGACATACGCAGCGCCAGTCAAATACACATGCGTGCACTCTCTGGGTGTGGTGTGAGGGATAGGCATACTCAATAATGTCTAATAGACCTTATGTAGCCCCGTCCTTTTCAGCTCTGCACTCGTTGTCTTTTGACTTCCGGCTCTGTATTTTCACAGCGATCTTGCATAGGTATTAATGAACTGCTCGAAAAAAATCCCGGTCAAGACATCTGCTTTACAATGCTAATGATAAACATTATAATGCTCATGATAACTTATGTTAATTCTACAATAAGTAAATTCACTTCACCAGCTAATTACTTCTCGACAGTCGAATGCCATAAATATACAGAACGACCGCAAAAACGGAAGTTCAAAGATAATATTCTAAAGATGATGGTGCCCACGTTTCTCTGGTGCATAAGGTCTATAGCATGTTGTTAAAACAACAATAATGATATATATCGCATACCCCTAATCCAAGCTTTTTAATTTTGACTGTACTTTTGAACCGTACTGTACGAGTTGCATGTCACAGTGGGAGTGATTTATATCATGGTTTACAATTAGAAGGTTGGTGTCAGGTTTGTAAACCTGGAAATGCTGCCCAAAACAGGAAGATGCTTCAGTCATGCATCTTCTAACACTTCCCTGATTAGAAAGTTCCGGGTAATGGCAGAGTTTTCCTCTGTGCCCAATTTGGCCTGCTGGGGAAGGCAGCGATGACTCGGAAGACACTTTTTCTGCTCCCTGTCACTCTTTCCCTCGCCCTGTTTTCACTCCCTGAGAGTGTTTGTGAGTGATCCATAGCCTTCGTCTGGCAGCGGAAAACAGGCTAGCAATTTGTCCGAACCTCCGCCATGTTCTGCCCGCTGCAGTTGCTGTTGGCGGAATAGTGGCAGGCCCATTCTGGGATAGGATGTGTTTAATGGGGGCTGCAAGGCGCCTGTTGTCATTTGGATGTGTGTTTATGCGTATGTTTCAGGCGATTGTGGTACATTCTATAGGGAACATGAGAATTCCTCATTTCCACAGACTCATCCCCTCTCAGTACAGGAAAATGGGCGTTTTTCTTGCCCTGGGCTTGAAAGCATTAGAGTAGCTTGTGCTTCTGTAAGTGTGTAAAATAGCAGTAAATGTTCTGTTTGTGTTCATTGAGCTTATTGGTAATAGCTGCTAATGTGCCTTTTTTAGACCCTGTAAGAGAAAATATGAAGTGCAAAATCAAAGGCCTGAGCTCTCTTGAGAAGACACCTGCTGTAGTAAACGATACACAAATATTTGATGATCAACAATGATGACACAAAGCTGCAACATGAAGATATCAGATGTTCAAACAAGTTTTATAATTCATAGGCTTTATTAAAATTTCAGCACCTCTTCTATGTCGACGCACAGCATTGTTTGTGAATTAAACTGCAAAAGCCTCATCCATCCATTCATGCAAAATTATGATTCATGCCATTCAAATTAAAATTTCATTTCACTTCAAATCCAAACGCATAAATTCCATCTTGAAAATTCAGATTTTTCCCCATCCCTGTGCACGCTACAATGTGAAGACATTCATCAAAACACTCCTGAATTCGACTTGTGCTAAATAACCCACAGTTGGTGGTTCTTGATGTTAATGTGTTAGCTCATATGGCAGGAGACAATGGATTCAACCTCAAACTGTGTTATTCGGATGAAATTATGTTATATGAGTTTAAATATGTATAGGAACTACAGTGATCAAATAGTTATTGTGTATTGAGCTTTCTGCGAACTGAACATTTTTGTGCGAATTGAATAATTTATTGCTTGTTGTACCATCCCTACAAAAGTTTAACACATTTCTCAAATACGATTATACTGTTAAGAAATTGTATCAGGTAACCTAAATGTTCTTTATGTGGTAACATCAATTTAAAAATAAAATAAAATAAAGCCAGATATTTAAAATTGAGCACTTGTATGTCAATAATGCACATGTGTTCTTTAGACCTCAAGCCATATGTTTTCTCAATCTGTTTAAAAGAGTAATCTTCTGTAAAGTTATCAAAATGGGAAGTGGTCATGCCTGAGTTTCCAATGAATAACATTTTCTTTGACCATCAATCCTGTTACCGCTGCTTCAGAGTGGCATAAAAACAGTCCCATGTCAGGACTCGGAAAAAGGGAACGTCAGTAAAGCCAAAGCCACATGGTGTGTTATTATCTTCTGGTGTGCTTCCATTTATCCTCTCCCCATGTCATCTCTATCCTCTGGTTTTCTTTTATACAACATCTGCAGCCTATTGCATTAGAATGACTCCCCAAGGATGACCTGACTACGGGGCATAAGCCTGCAGATTCGCTTTGGTCTTGTCATCATTCCTGGAACCGTAAATATATGATTTGCTGGTCTCTGATGTAAGACCTTGAGAGGCTCTGTGAATGTGCTGCTCCTGAGGTCATATTCGTTCCAGTCAATTACATCACCTACAGACTGGCTCATCCTCCTCATTCAGTGGTGTCTCCTCTGAATCAACCAGTTGCATTGCACAGGTAGATACTTCACCACTCCTTTAAGAGTATCTTCATAGATCATCATAGTCTGTGATGCTTTCATCCACCTCAAGCCCCTAAAAAGAAGGCCCTCGCTGATTTACCCCAGCACGAATAAACTCGCAACATAGTCCTCCGCTTCAAAGTTTAGGTCTGAACGCCTTTGAATCTGCCATGGGGAATGTAGGGCAATGGTATCAAGGTGCCCCCCCAGAGAGATGCTCACCGAGAACCACAGATAACATGTAAAGTGTCTCCGCCGTAGTGGGGTGAGAGTTGTGTTGAATTTCACTGCAGAGAGAGCCTGTATTTTTCTCTTAATGTTAAGAGCAACCCAGGGAGTTTTTTGGTAAGGTTATATAAAGGGATTTCAAAAGCAATGCATTGATTGGATTAATTTCACGGTTACTCTTCTAATTATTTAACAGCATTGAGAGTAAATTTAATATGAACTGTTATTAAGAAAAGTAAAATAGGTCGATCGTAGTCTATTTCTTCATTGTTTTTCGAAATTATTAAGTTTATTTTCGGAAACATTTAAATTCCCGAATTAGATGCTGAAACCTGTAGCCATATGTGGTACTAATATAAATATTAGATAGATAATCTTAATAATAAATGTTTTAAATTACACCAGTAGTAATTTGTAGTTTTGTGTATTTAATTTTATTTAATGAATTATTCATATTTCAGTACATTCATCTTCCTGTCTTTCCAATTCAAATTCAGATTATAACTTCATGTGAGTCATGGTCAATCCAATCAAAAATGTAACGTCTTAAAAAGGGAGCAAATTATTATATTCCAAATGTTAGTCAATCCTATTTCACGTGTCTTTTTTAATGATTGGAACACGCCGCCGCGGCCCATTGTCAAACACATTGCAATCAGGCTCAGCATGTTTGTAGTCTTTGCACGCAAGCAGATAGGAGGTAAGGACACCTTAAGCTGCACTGTGTATCGTGCCTTCCATTGAGCTGCGTCCAGCTGCTCTACATATCTCTTTAAGGGATTTTCACCACTAGACGTCAGTTAATCACTACCGGTGTTCTTGCGGCTCTCCGAAATCCATGTGGTTCAGGGTTTCCTCTCCCTTATGCCCACCGCATCCCATCAGGTCTTGTGTTCTGGCAGCTAAGACTCTTGATGCCTGAACAATAATATATGGTTAATGTCTCCCTCGTGACACCCAGCCAACAGAATCTGATGTTGTTGGAGAAAAAAAAGTGCATGGATATTTCCACAGACACATAATCTGTCTTCACTGATTGGACTGTTTACTTGGAGTATTGCATACATTATGACCATCAAACATGGTGGTTTCCAATGTTTTCAATGCTTTCAGGTGAAGTTTTCATTTCCCCTCCGTCTTAGCCATGTTAACTGCATAGACACTGTGTAATGTGCCTCGTTTTGTTTGTTTGTTTGAGGCTTCATGTAGATTCACACAATCTGCGGTTGCAAAAAACTAGAGATGTTCCGATACCCTTTTTCTCTTTCCCGATACCGATTCCGATACCTGGACTCAGGGTATCTGAGCATCAGATCTGAGTATCGAATACCCGATACCTGGGTGTGTATAGTATCTATCTCAGCTGTAATTCATTCTAGCACTGTATGAATTGATAGAATTATTATGGTGTGCTTCAAACTTATCCCTAAATTAAACATGAACAAATACCTAGAGTGAAGTAGAGTATTTTTATTATCTGAATTACATTTCATAGCAATATTTATTTTAAGTGAAAAAGAACTTAAAATGCAGCTACACATCTAATACTGTAAACTAAAAAAGGTATTTTAGATTTACAAAATAACTATATATATATAAAAGTGCAACAAGTAAATCTAGGAATTTAAAAAGATTATATGAATAATATAAGAAAATAATCTCTTTATAACTGAAGATTAATAAACAATTTTGTTAAATAAACGACATTTCAGTTTTGACTGCGGCTGGTCATCCAGAATATTAACCTCAATAACTTTCATGTTGTTGGTTATATTTATTGTTCGTTGGCTGTCTTTTGAAAACATTTCTCTTTGTTAGGCCCTGTTTATACGAGAATGCTCGCGGGTGAAAACTTAAAAATATATTATCGAATGTGCCTTTCGTTTACACGGCGACGGCGTTTTAGGGCTTAAAAATGCAAAAAATTGAAACCACCCACCACAGTGGAAATTTTTAAAACACTCCACCACCGCGCTCCCTTGTAAATGGTAAAACGCAAAGGTCTGCTTGACAGTGAAGGTTGTAGACAGGCGCCTTGGTGTTGTTGTAGTATGCACTCTTAGATTTCCATCTGGACCCGGCTGATCATTTAAAATATAGACCCGAACCCGCACGGGTCCCGGGTGAGGTCCCGGGCCGAACGGGTCTCGGGTGCACTGTGAAGACCTCTAATCTGCGTCTCATTTGACGCTAAAGGGTGCCATGCGTGCTGCATGTTTACGCTTTTGCAAAAGCGTTGTATATGACGCCTTGGGATGAGAACAGGCTCGTCTTTTTCTCTCTGGTTTACTCTACAATGATTCTTACCTCCACTGTCTCATCCCACACTTCTAATTCAGAGCCATATCCAGATGTATAGGGTTGTATTTACCCATGAGAGAATAGCATGACCAGTCAGTTCAGCATGATGCACTTCTGCCTCACATGTCAGTGGAGAGCAAAGTCCCCTGAGTGTAAAAACAAGCTGTAAACGAGCATCGGAGGGGGTTTACATTTTGATGTACCCCCATCTTCCGCAACAACAGGCATGTCTCACCAATAGCTGCCTCTGGCGACTTCTGATTGCTATTTGTGGATCTGACATACATTCAGTTTCTTATGTTTCGGCCTCTCCTGGGCTTTTGTCCTTAATGATACAATTTTCTTCTTGTTCAGGATGCCATTTGATTTAGAACAATCTGTTTAATGATTATAGAAGTGAATCTATTTAATAATGCCTCATGCTTTCTCCTATAATTTCTTTTCCCAAGCCATTATTTGTCTCCCCTCCCCCCTCCTTTATTTATTTATTTCTAACTGTGACTCCTATGCAATTTGCAGCACTAGTTTATCTTGGTTTAGATTTTTTGGGGGGATTGCTGCATTGAACAGGCCCTGTTGCTCACAATTCATTAAAAAAACCCAGTCAACCATATAGGCAAGATTTGAGCTGAGCTGCCAGGGAGTGACAGGGCATATTGAGGATCCTAATTTTCCCATGGGACATTTCACAATGTTTTTTTTCTTGCCTGTTGAAATACCATCTCATTATCCAAACACACAAAAACATAAGGAGTCTTCACCTTTAACCTATTGGTTCACCTACAAATTCTCTGTTTTCTGTCCCTGACTGCAGCGGAGCTTATAATGAAACTCTTTTGAAAAAGCTTTGGCCTTTATTACCCAAACTATTAAGCCAATCTCAAAGCTGCTGCACCTTGTTGCAATAAATGTCAGGATGAAATTGGCTAGACCTTTTTCAAGTTACTCCAAGAGTCGATGGCTTCAAACTGAATGGAGTCTGTCAGCCTAGACAAAGGTCATGGTTAAAAGGACTGGCACTATACAATCAAATTCATTTTTGCACACTTTAATCACTTTAGTATTGGGTGAAGCGATTCCAAACACCGTTCAATTGTACCTTGGGGTCAGACACCTCTGCCTGACCTTACAGTGTGAATAAGGAAGTGGGATACAACATACATCTTGCAATAAATCACAATGAGGAGTATCCAGTTGGGGGATGGGGTAGTGCTGAGGGTCTAGGCTGATTGCCATGGCGACAACATAGATGACTCGCTGATGTCTACTGCCTGATCTACTGTAGCCACTGATTTATGCAGTGACACCGTGGCATAGATGGATGGGCAAATTACTGCGCAAGTGCAACACGCAGAGGTGATGACTGGGGGTGAGCTCTCCATGAGTGTCATATGTCACGTCAGGTGTCTCCTTATGGCATGGGGGAATGGGAGAAAGAATTTCAGATCTGCCAATAAAGAAATCACTCTTCCCAGGTTGGTGCTTTGCTGGGATTTCTGGTTTGATTGGATGGGAGAAAACACTAGGAGAGTGCAAGGCTCAGAGATTAGGTCCTGGAACATTATTTTCCCAGGGAATCAATAGGCTCTCCGGGTTGCACCCATATTATGTTGAATGTGTCACATGTTGGTGCCTCCAAGGCCAGTGGTTGAGATGATTGTGGGTAAATGCAGGCGCTCAGGTTTAGTAATATATGTTTCTCTGATCCTTGAACCCCTCTTTTAATGGTACTTATTTACATGCTACCAATGTCTACCAAATCCACACCAATCATTTAATTTCCTACTTTCCTGAAAACGTATTCTTGCAATGTATACGTTGTGTGTAGTAAGCAGACTGTGGTCAATATTTCTGCTTGGCAACTTGAAACAACATTAGGTTTGTGAATGGCCAGCATGAAACAATGTTTGTTTTGTGATTATGTTTGTTTATGTTATGTAGAGAGAGACTGAGATAGGAAAAAGTGAAAAGAAATAGGCAGGGAAAGGTAATGTCATGTCCTGATTTTAGGTTTCCACTCTGTGAATCAGTTGTTCGTTTGGGGATTTGAAGGAGATCAGCTCTTGGTCCTTAGAATAAGGTCAATGCATATGTCTTGCAAACTCAATAGAGATTGGATTCCAGCAAATAAATAAACCAAAATGAGAAAAAAAATCTATATTTGTACTGCTTCATTGTTGCAGATAAAGTACTGAACCATTTAAACAACAAAGTAAAAGATGGAGAACAGTTTAAATAACAAATTATATACACTCTAACAAAAGTCTCTTAAGAAAAAATATCTATATGAGAAAAAAACCCCAATAAATTTTAAAACAACAGCAATTAAACCATAACATTTTCAAACACAATCTCAAAATGGGTTTAAATCTAATAAAACCAAAAGGCCTCCTGTTTCAGTACAATTCGATCCAAATCACCACCTCTTCTAGGTTAGAGTATTCTCTCGATTTCTATTTAACATACAGTAATGAAGAATAGGATGGTTAACTCCATCCTGACATAGTTATGTCATATGATGTCAGAGTCTTACATAGTCTTATTGAACTGCAGTGTTCAGCTTGGTAGCTTGTGCATAGTATGTCAGCATCAGTATTTCTGGTACGATTCAGGTTCAGAATACACCATACACCGTCAGTAGACCATCTGCAGCGCGGTCATAAATGTCTGTAGTGAGTAGTCCAATTTCTAGGCCAAATCACTTAGTATCATAATTGTTGGCAGGTCAAGGGTGTCTTTGCACGTAACCTAATGCGTTTTTGCATTACTCAAAAACCCTGAAATTATGCATTCCAGTGTTGCTAATCATTCATTTTGCCAAATCTTTACCAAGCTGACTCAACAGCAATCTATATCGGCATGTGCAGGCAGCTTTATCTGTCCTGCAATTCCAGCCTTCACACCCATTGGCCATCTTACTGTAGGATATTGACTGAGGAACCAAAAGAAATTCCATAATTGGTGGTCTCAGTGAGAATCAATTGTTTGCGGCTAGGACAGAAATTTCCGCCTGTCTGTTTGTCTAGATTTATAACCCCAACACATACATCCATACGTGGGTAACATGCGTATGGCTACACAAAATCGTTGCACAAAAAAGTTAAGGGAACGGACCTTAGAGGAACTCACCCAGTTTTTAGAGTACACACAACTTTCCTTTTGACCCAAGTTAAGCGGAAACAGCGTCGACATGTCTGCCGTTGCAAAAATAGCGTGCTAATTGGATTTTTGCATGTTCACATCTGGGAATGAGTTGAAGCAGGTGAGAGAAAGCTTTTACATGTCACATGTCAACCCTGTTTTGGCCTCCCACCAAATTGGCATCCTTTATAACACCCCTCCAGGCGAATTGGCCAAAGTGTTTTCCATCAGACCGGGTCAGGGCTTATTCCTAATCTTGTCCAAGGAGGATAAAATGAAAGGTTAAACCTCCATAGACTCTTCACAGTTCTGGATCAATACAATGCTCACTGGATGAGTCTCTCGCATCAACCCTACCAAGTTAGAATGGCCATTGTGTTTCATCTTTTTTAATAGGTGCTTTGAGACCTATTTGAAACATCGACATGTCCAGCAGAGGGTCGAGTCAAGAAACATACTCCTGTCAAGGACACTGTCCATTAATTCATTTGATGGAACTTTGATGGTTCAAGTATTGACATTTGTTTTGACATAAGTTGGGTTGGATGAGTTTCTCTTTGGACTCATATGAGTTTCTCTTTGTTTGCTTTAGCACTTTATTCATTGAATGAACCTGCTCAGATCCTTTGATCCATGTCTCAGAAGTCTTTGATGGCACTATAATCCCATTCATCAAACCTCTAAGACCTTAGGTAGTACACCAGCTTTCTGATGAGAAGAGAAAGAGACTGTCGCTGAGCACAGGGAGTCTCTGAGGAAGCACAGACAGTCCCTGCAGAGGCTTATTATGGAGTGTCATCGTCAGGCCAGACCTTGATAAGAAGCAGGCGTTTTAATATAATCTGCTGACTGGGATGTCTGGTTACTGTGGTGCCCTGATGCTGAGGCACTTGGGAAGAAATACGTTTTTTTTTACGTACTTTCTCTTTTTTCAGATACATGGAGAAAAAAAAAAGCTTAAAACAGGAAATATTATTAAGAGGGTCCCTGTAGACTCTCATGACTGTATGTCAAGGTCAGTAAAGGTGCGAGCACAGTTTGGGAAACATTTGTGTGCAAAATCTAGTCAGTTCAATAGGAATCCATGCATTCAAGACGTTTGTGTGATGGTTAAAGATTTCCCCAATGCAGATATCATAATGGGTTTAAGATTGTCAGGTGGATTCACCACGGTTATCAACAGAAAGCTGCTTGTTTTGACAATAGACCTTTTTTTCACAAATTTTACTAATTTGTGGATGCATCTTAAATCTCTTAGAATATCAAATAATTTGACCTTTTTATGACAAGGCAATGTTAGTTCAGTAAATGTCATGTGGTGCAGAAAATGCAATGATATTTATGAATTAATAATTTATATTTGTAAAACTCTTTTTGAAATGTATATATTTATAGCAGTGTATATATATATATATATATAATATATATATATATATATATATATATATACGTATATACTGCTATATATATTTTGCCATATATATATATATATATATATATATATATATATATATATATATATGGCAAAACAATATATATATATAATGCCCGTGGCTCCTGACGAAACATTAAGGTCTTATGAAACAAAACTATTAATCAGTTCAAGAAATATTATTACTTATTATTACTTTTAATTATTATTATTACATAGCCTCGCCCTTGCCAAACGAGGGTGTTCACGTCAGTCTGGAGTGTAAGCTTCCTGTCGCAAAATTTACGTGAGCAAACTTACACGCTGAGGATGACACTACAACAGACAGAGAGGACGCGCGGTGTTTTGTTAATCAAAATGGTACTCACTTGCACTTATCCTGGATGCCACAATCTATATACACATTTTTATAATCATGTTCTCTTGCGTTATCTCAATTGGGAATATTCTTTTCACAGATTCCTAACGTTTGAGCTCTCGCCCACACATCATTATGCGACAGGAAGCTTACGCTCCAGACTGTCGGGAATAAACTCAAGGATTGTTTGCAAAAGTTGTGGATTGAGTTAATTGTAACTTTGAAACCCATACCCCTGAGTGATTAAATGTATCCTTGTCCAATTATCTTTAACAATATATATGTATATATATATATAGTTTAATTGATATTAAACTATAACTCTACCATACCACTAAAAAACAGAAGGTGTTACAGTACAACATGATTTATAAGCAATTCAAATAGTAATTGTCAATTTTAAGGTCTTAAAAGATAGTTATTGACATGTCTGACTCTATATGTAAGGACATAATTGTATCGCTTTTATAGTTTGTATACACATGTAAGATCAAGAAAAGCAGGAATTTATTATTCAAGAACCTTCACAACACTAATGAATCACATGTTTTGTCTACCATGATGCATTGTTTTATATATCTGGGAAACTTATCTCAAGTATAGTTAATTCACTTGCCTTCTGAGAGACCTCACCTGTTAACATTACAGATGATATGTTGTAAAATGTAGAAGACATATCGAAAGTTCAAGTTTAATGCCTCAGTGTTTGGTCAGAAAGTGCCATTTCTTTGCAAAGCATAACAATGTCATTTTTCCAGTGGGCAAGAACTTCATTGGCTGTTGGCCTAGTGGCGATGATTCGAAAACGACTTTAGTAAAGGTCTTGGGCCTAACTGGTCAGAAGAAATGCTTATTGACCGTTGGCATCAAGATGACTAGTTTTTAACAGGGCTGAGCTGGTGTGTAAAACAGGTCAAATGAAGCAAACTCACAAGAAACAAATCAATGCCTTTCCTTACTTTCATTGAAACTCAATGTTGAAGCGAGAGAAATCGTTGAGTGTTTTCCTCATGCATGCTGAACCAGAAATTGCAGTCTCTAAGCATGCAAAGGAGTTCCCTGTGTTGTTGAGGGTGGCTGACTGGAGACAGATTTGCTCTCTTTCCTGCTCCCTCCATTCGTCATGTGTGTTCGTTTTGTCAGGAGGTGTTTATTTCTATGGGTTTTTCTCTTCCTGTTGTGGATGCTGTTAGCATGTGCCCTGTCTCCACACGCTAAAGTCATTCATCACTTACAGTACCTGCTTTGTATTTGGGTCTCATGTTTTCCTTTTTTCGAGTTCTGTATTTAGGGCACATTGTTTTGGTGCTTTCTGTCATTGATGTACTAAATGTCCCTTAGGGACTGAGATTTGAGTGAATATACTTCTGATATGTCGTATGTCAATGAAACTGTGTGACAAGCGTACAGCTAAAACATTGTTAGTTCATTCCAAATGCTTTCTTTTGTCCTGATGGTTAATGCAGTTCTCAAAAGCAGTAACTGTTTTGATATTATTATTACTATTTTAAACAATTTTCAGTTTTGAGATTTCCTATACTTATACCTATGCCTAAAACATTCTCTAAACTAGTATAAAAAATTGAAAATTTCTCATTGCTACATTTTAGTTCTTAATGACAGTGCTAATCTTTGGCGCACAAGCATAGCACATGTCCTTGAATGGTGCTCATTAAAAGGCTAAAGTGAATGGATCGTTTTGCAGCTGGCTTTCAGCAATGGATTTTTTAATATTTATGTTGACAGACCTTTGAAATTGATTGTCTCCCATGCCAACAAGATGGAATGTCTGACTTCATAATTGATGAAGTTTGTCTGCCCTCTTCACAGAGTCCTTCTAAAGATCTGCCAGTGCAATTAGCATCTACATTTTTTTCTTTGGCTGCCACAATTTGCACAATCTCAGACCTGGAGTAACATGCAACCTCAGTAAAGCTGCAGCATGATGAAGAAAAATCAAGTCTGTCAGCATGTACTGATGTGAAGCCATCTCTACTATATATCAATCCTGATCTAGGGTGGAGAATAACTTCACAATCTCTTCTCTTTCACTTTTTTCTCATGCTTCTTTTTGTTTTAGGCTTTTATAGCACATCCCCATTCACATGCCTGAAGCTTGTATGCACCCTTCCTCACTTTGTTAGGATGTTTCTTGGGCTGCCAAGTCTTTTTAGCGAAGAGATAGAGAGAGGAAAATAGCTTTTAATAGTTCTTGTTTTTTTGTTGCTATTTATCATAGAATGATGAAATTAATGCATTTCTCAGATATCTCTCTTAAAAATCTATAACAAATGGACATAAATGAGACCACTATTGGTAAAAAGAATATAATCGCAATCATAGAATATGATAAGAATGTGATTGCTTGGAAGAATTTTATAAGAAATGTTTGAGTTTTTATCAAAGTCCCTGATTTTTGATGGCAAACTTGGGTAAAAAAAAGAGTAAGTCTGTCATATCTTGCAAACAGGATGCAATGTGTGAGGGTTAAAAATATATTGTCAACTCTGAAGCCCAGCACAACTGGGGTCCCGCAAGGATCAATTCTGGGACCCTTGTTGTTTAGTATTTATATCAATGATCTCCTAGCTGTGTGCAAGGGCGTGGATATCATCATGTATGCAGATGATGCTGTCATCTACACACATGGGAGGGATATGGAGCAGGTAGCCTCTAAACTGTCCTCAGCTATGGACAAAATAAGTAACTGGCTAAACTCTTCTTGCTTGACACTAAATACAAAAAAAAAAAACTGTTGGAATGTATTTTGCTAAGTCAAACAAAGTTAAAAATATGCCTAACATCTATTTTAATGGGCAAAAAAATTACCATTGTGACAGAGATTAAATATTTAGGTGTTCATCTAGATCAAACGTTAAGTTTTAAAAAACATATTAAAAGAATGTCTAATGTCGAATGTCTATTTTCAAACATATTAGGAATAGTTTGACAATTGAGGCAGCTTTCATGTATTTTAATGCCAATGATCTCTTCTCACATCACTTATTGTTTGTCCTGTTGGTCTCAGGCCAATCGAGACCACAATTAGACCACTCAGATCAGTCTATAATCAGGCGTTAAAGGTGCTTGACAGAAAAGCCCAGCGCTATCATCATTGCAATATTTTACGTAAACACAAAGTACTAAGTTTTATTCCCTAATTTTATTTACAAATTTAAGAACTGCTTTTAAAATTGTTAATAACAATGCTCCACCCTCAATGAAACATTTCATAAAACTGTATTCGGAACAAACTGAACCGAACATCTTAATCAACGGTTCACAAAAATTTGGCTACCCCGAAAGATCCTCCGCCTCCGCTTTTCATTTAAATGATAAAACAATGGAATCAACTCCCCAACAGTTTAAAGCTGTCTGTAGATGTGAACCATTTTTCTCACAACTTAAAGAAATACATTCTTGAGAACCAGCTGTGTCAGCATCAGTGCATTTAATGTATATATTATGGGTAGAGAAGGTCTTTTTAGTATGTTCTCTCATCTTGTACATCTGACTGTTTTTATGTGACCTTCATAGAGTAATATTATGTCTAGCTTATATTGTTATTGGTAGTTGTTTTGTAATGCAATGTTTTATAAATTGCGCGCAGTCTGCGCACCTGCCCGGGGACTGCGGATGAAAATTAGCTTCGGCTAACTCTAGCACAAAACATCTCTTTGTAAGATGAATGTATTTTGTGCATTGTCCCTGCTCCAACAAAAGCAAAATTACAATGAAGTGACTGTTGATTGGCAGCACACAATTATTTATTTGCTGTGGGTTGATGTATCTGGATGTTGTGTTGTGGGCAGTATGGTAAGGGTTTCACAGGCAGGACAAAAGGCTTCTTCTTTTTTTAATGTTTGTATACCATTTCTGCGGAAACATAAAAAATACATGAGTGTTGGATAGAAAGGAAGAGGGCAGGTGCATGGATGTCTTTGAATACAGATGAATTTCGGACACTGATCATATGCATTCATAGTAAGCCTCCGGCTACGGTTCTTATAGAGCAACTCAGAAATTCACAATGAAAGATTTCAAGCATCTCTGTCCTTCTCAGATGCCAGAGTGTTGGGCCAATACCCTAGCTCATCATTAAAGACATGAGAAGCGAGAGGTCACGTTTGATCCTCTTCCTGCTCAGCTCCGTGTAATCCAGTGGTGGCTTGTTTCATCCACTGCATGACATCTATTACCATTTCACTCATTTTCCATTGATTTACATTGATTTATCCAGGAATTTCAGGACAACATGTTTTTTTAATGTCCTGTTCACATCTTACATGTACTTATTATAGTAATAATAGCAAATTATGTGTCATTACAAGCAACTAAACCAAACCCTAACCCTGATTATAGTGTAAGTACATGTTGTTAATTAATATTAATTAGTACTTATTTGTGTTTACATTGTACAGGACACCTGAAAATAAAGTGTAACTTTTTCTGGCTGTTGTATAACTGGTCCGTGGAAATTGATGCTGTTATTATCTCTATTTTTTACTTATTTCTTAGCTTTTTGCCACTTTTTTAATCAAAATAGTGGTGAGAACATTGGAAAATATGGGGAAAAAGAAGGGGAAATGGAATCGGGAAGCATCGCAAGGCAAATTCGAACTCACATTGCCCACATGAGCAGCACAGCATAATGTATGTGTGTCAAAATGTGAGTGCAAACCAAGGCAGTGGCTTCAGTTTCATTAGTCTTAATTGGAAAACTGCTGTCCATGTCTGAGTTCAACGCCTATGATAATGTCCAATTTGCCAATGAGATCATACTTTCATCTACACAAACATCCTGTCAGTCACAGCTAGAGGTGATTTGTATCTGATACCAGTCACTGTCGTTTTCTATGCAACAAGCACCATGCAACAATGCCACTGTGTGCAAACAAAGCATTATCACAGCGCCACATCACTGACACTGACCTGTGATTGGAGCCTGTAGTGCTGCATGACTGGAGCTAGACATTCCCCAGTGTGTGTTGCTCTGATCTATGCAACTTGGGGAACACAACAGTGATGTAATTGGATGTAGAGGGTCAAAGGACAACAAAAAGCTCAGATGCCAAGAGACGGTGAGTCTTGGGCCAGAATTGATTGATTGAGTCATGGATTATATTTTCCCTATGGGATATGAGAGCCTCACCCATCAGAACTTACTCCTGTAAATATCTGGTGCCGTGACCCGCATCTACAAACATGAATGTCACTCTTTCATGTTTTCTCTTTCTCCTCCTCTTTATTATTGTCTTCTTTATAACCTTGCTCTCCCAACTACCCAAACAATAAATCATTCCACCAGATGGAAATTGTAACCGGGCCACGGCAATGTCTTCGTGTTAGGATAAATTGTGATAAATTAAGTGTTGTGTAAAAGCACAGATCATATTTATTCATGAAGCTTTCACACTGCATTCAATCCCTGTAAATGCGACTTCAAACAAATATAGCTAAAGAAGTCACACCACCGCAGAATAACAGAAGCATTTAAATTTCACAACAAGCCCAATTCTCTAGAGATTTGTTTTTTACCATGACCTTTACACATCTCTTGAGTGTTTTTTATATTGATAAATTGCTTTGCCTTTCAAATCAGTTCGTTTTTGCATTTGTATGCTTTCATCTTGACGTCGCGTCTGTTTTGCCTGGTGGAATAAAGAGGCCAAAAGTTTGTGTTTGACCTTTTTTTTTATCATGAGGATTGTCATCTACCAGCTCTGTGGTTGTGTTAAGTGCCTGTATAGGAGCACTGTGTGTGCTCAGATCCAGACCAAGATTGGGGTTTTGGTTTTGTGCAGCGCCGCCAGTTGAAATGTCAAATCATATCCCATGAGGAATCATTTAATTTTGTTCGAGAGGCAGGAGCATATTTAGGACATGGTGTTTCTCAGGTAGTATTTCAGGGTTGTGATGAAAAATTGAGTGAGTTCGAGTGAGAAACTTAAAAAAATCAGTTGGAAGGCTGTTTATTTTTGTTTTTGATTTTTATTATTTAATTTCCTTGTACCAATTATGCATTTGCTTCCTAGGAAGTTCAGATACTGCAAGGTTAATGAGTTTTTAAAGCTTATATAGGCCTAATACAGGATTTATCTAATAAAAATACAGTAAAAATACAATAATATTGTGGCATATTACATATTACAATTTATAAAACCTTTTTTTTCTTATCTAAAATGTCATTTATTTCTGTGATGGCAAAGCTGAATTTTCAACAGTCATTTCTCCACTTTTCAGCGTCACATTATCCTTCAGAAATCAGTCTAAAATGCTGATTTTGGTTTATTTATTAATTTATGTAGATGTAAATGATTATTTAAATGGCATACTCCCCTTTTTTTGGAAAAATGCTCATTTTACCACTCCCCCAGAGTAAAACAATTGAGTTTTACTGTTTTCAAATCCATTCAGACGATTTTCTGATATTTAGAAGAATAAAAGTAATCAGACAGTTTCTGGTCTCATTGACTGCCATAGTATATTTTTCCTACTATGGAAGTCAATGAGACCAGAAACTGTCTGGTTACTTATATTCTTCTAAATATCAGAAAATCGGCTGAATGGATTTGAAAATGGTAAAACTCTGGGGGAGTGGTGAAATTTGCATATTTCTAAAAAAAGTGGATTATCCCTTTAAATAAAGATAATTATAGTATAATTTAGAATTGATTATGTAATATATAAACCATTGTGAGGTTGAACATTTTGAGTTTCTTGGCCAAACGGATATCCGTCCTCTCTCATCAATGCACTGACTTCACCGCACATGGTGCTTTTGTGCCAGTGTCCTTCACCATGCTCACCAACCTGTGCCTTAATGTGCCACTCTCTCTCTGTTACCCTGGGCAACAAAGCACTGCCCATCCCTGTTTGACTCTGAGTCCACCAGACTGTGTCTGGCAGCACGTGAAAGCCAGCCGTCTCTCATCCAGTGAGTGTGTGTGTGTCTACATCCCCTTCCCCCTACTTCATTGAGCACGAGCGCTCGATCAAGGCTGTGCATGCACAAACAAGACAATGGGCTATAATCATACAGGCAAAGGCAATGAAATCATCCTGCAGTTCCCTACTGTCATAGCCACTTCTATGCTTTCCCTCTCTATCAAACTCCCAGTAGTGCTTTAGCAAAGCAAGCCCTGCAGCCATTTTTCAAGATGGAGGTGATTGTGGCTGATTAATGGAGCACCCTTGTAATCAAATCTCACCACAGTGGCATTCCAATTATAGAGGGTCATCTTCTCGGGCTGCGGAAAACCTTGGTTGATCCCATAGTGGTTCACTTTGCATACAGGTTTGGATTTTGTAGACATGACCTATGTTTCAGCTCTCAAGTGTGCCCTCCTTTCCTTTGAGCACATCCACTTTCTGGACTACTGGGATGAAACTCATTAACGTTGACTTCCTCTTGGCTTGAGTTTGCTCCTTACCTCTGTCCATACAGTGCAGATCTGTCCCTTTTGTTTGTCATTTTACCATTTTTTTTGCTCTCAGACATTCAGTTCACTTATCTATTGCTTTTTTTTACCTGATGGAAACGAATTGAGGTCAGCCGAGTCCAATTACAAAATAACAAGTGGCCTACATTTTATTAAAAAAGAGCATTCCTTCAAGATTTATTTCGATGACCTATATTGCTATATATTAAAATCTTACTTTTTAGTTGAGCTTCATTTTTTGTTTCACAGACCCCCTGTGGTGAAAATCAATGTAATGTTGTTTTTATGTCTATGTGGTGTTTGTCAATAGTGCAAAATTATAAGTCAACACCATTGCATGAGTATTTTCACCTTAAATCTGCAGGTTTGAGATAACTGGTGTTTCTTACATCACAAACTACCTTGTAACTAATTACGTCGGGGAGTCTGAAGAGAAGTCAGGTTATCCTAGTATATTTTTCTGTTGATATGAAAAATCTGGTACATTTAACAATTTAGAGGGTGAAATTTGTATATGTATATTCCAATGTTATGATCATTAGATGGTTTGTTTAACATTAGCAACACATTATTAGCTGTTTGATAACATAGTCAAGCAAAAGACTAATCATATTAATTACTGTTATCTGTTTAGCGTTGTAAAAACTGATACCACCATTGTGCAACATTTACTACAGTAAAGTTGACCGAGTGGATGAGGTATTCTTAGCTGGTGTGATTGGAGGCGTGGCTAATTTGCACATTCATCGAATTCGCATAGATAAAATGAAGAGTGTAGAGTTACATTCAAGCTATTTTAAGGCATGAATAATTTTTTTTACAGGAAAAAATATTTAAATTATTGCTGTCAAACGATTAAAATATTTAATTGCGATTAATCGCATTAATGTCATAGTTAACTCGCAATTAATCAAACATTTTTATCTATTCTAACTCTCTTGATTTCTTTTTGTCCCATTATTTCTCATTATCAACATGGTAAAGTGGATCGGCTTGCTTTGTGCAAATATTTTTTATTGACAACAACATTGTCATATACTGCGTTCAATTTCACACTAACATTCTCACTTGGGGCAAATAATCTCTCACACAATGTAACACTGTCCATCAATAAAAGGGTGAAAGAAATACTGACGAGGTCCTGATATTGACGAGGGGGCGGAGAATTCGCATCAGCTGTGTGTGTGTGTGCTTGGCCATCATCAAGTGGTATTTCAGACTGGACGTGCTGCGATGATGACAGCTCAGTTCACAATGACAAAACACACAGATCACTTTGGTCTTGTCAATGGAACCATTTGTCAACTTTTTAAAAGTAAACTTTCCATTCAGAATCTCATTGGCATCCATTTTGGCGTCTTGCGCTCATCATCCACTCAAAACGTAACGTTAACCTACTCATTTGACCGGCTCGCAAGCCCAAACGAGTGTGTGCAGCGTGCCTGTTGTTTTGTTTCCGGTCTAGCTAGATCCACTTGTGCTTTGGTCGGCGAAGCAACAAAACGTCCTCTGTGCGGCGCAAGCCGTCGAAATTAATGGGTTTCATAGTGCAGCGCGCGCATCCTGTTACAAAAGCATGTGAAAGAAAACTACAAAGTTTGCTAGGCCAAAAAACCGTTAATCGCACATTAAAAAGGTTGACGCCGTTAAAAACGCGTTTAACTGACAGCCATAATTTAAATGTCATTTTGGTGATTAAAGATGAGATTTGTAAGGGATAAAATAATTGGTTACAAGGCGACTTTTACGTTTATTTTTGTTATGAGGTGTGGGGTCGCCTCATGCCTAAATTGTTTTATTTTTCTTTATAATTAGAATAATGCATTAAAATAATATCGATAGGAAATAAAAAAATTTATTGCATACATAGGTATACATTATATATAGTTGTGTTGTGTTGTGTTGTGTTTATTTTAGTTCCAAGGTGTGGGGTCACCTCATGCGTCTTGCCTACGGCACCATGCGAGTGTGGACCACTGCAGCCCCACAAACATTTCATTCTCTCCTGTAAGCCTAGTGCTACATGCCATTTGGATTTATTCCACACTAACTTTGCATTTGTCAACTGCCCTTGTTAAACAATGATGACATTTGTGCTTATAGAAGCATTCTGAGAAAAACCAACATGCAGTTTGCATCATGCATTTTCACAATACACTCCCTGACCCAGGCCAAAGCCCTCTTCCAATTACACTGAGCTCTCTTCTCATCTCTGCAATCTCCAGAGCCCTTTGTTTTTTCATCTTAAAATAGCCAGGCTAAAAAACACAACCCCCTGCTACTGCACCAAATTAAGCTGAGTTAAACCTCAGCCGATCCACCCTCATATGCAACCGGCTCTAATTCATTGATTGGACGAACAGCTTGTAGTCGTGCCGTATACATTAGGGTCGTGTTGGAGAGTGGTTTGCAAAATAGACAACTGGACTTGGCTGAGAATTATTCTGCCAAATGCATTATTATTAAGAAACTAATCAAAGTGAAAAAAAAGGCTAGCCTTCTGCTTTTTTCCGAACTGATGATTAAGTATTAAGCCGCCTTTCCACTGCACACGACATTCGCATACGATTGTCGTATTTCGCCCCCTAGTGTCAGTCGCATCGGAACTTTGAAATTGGTCGTGAAGCAACCGTAACCCTCGGTTATTCACAATGGTAAAATTAATGATTTTAATAAATGTAAAGCATGCATGAATATATCTACACAAAACAAATGACCCTCAATTTATCTCAAATAAAAATATAGTAGTATAAATATTGATTTAATAATTATAAAATATTTTTTCTGCTATAGTTAATTATAACCACCATTTTACAGAGCGAGCGTTTACAGAAAAACATTAAAGAGTTAAAATATTGGTAATTCTAGCCTCGCGCTTATTGTTTTTATTAGAATACATCACTTCCAGTTGGCTGGTCGCATATGGTCTAGCCGCAGAAGTTTCGATATTTCAACAGATCCAAAGCTCAAAATCGGATCCGAATTTTCCGCATACGTATATGATCGGAAGTCCCGCAGCTCCCCGTACGACTCTCCATTGGAAATGAATGGCTTCCGGTCCGATGGCGATCGTTTGTCCTGGCTCTGATAGATGCCTGTTTGTGCTTTCAAAACGCTTTCAAACACTTCCATGTGCTCTCAAACGCTCCTTGCGTTGATCATTGTAGCCAATCACAGACATATCCAAAGAGCTTCAAAGAGCTCGTGAACACAATGGCCAATCGGAGGCGTTTATGGTTCAAGTCAACAGTGCTCAAAGCGTCACTTTTTTAAATTTCAGTACCGACTTGGTTATGAACTAATAGTGTTGTCGGCATATTCCAGGAGTCACTTTGTCACTTCATTATGTCATGTTTAGGCATTCACATTTTATTTTGGATGATTGGGCTGATGGACGCCTTTTGCGGTAAAACACTCTAATCACCTGCTAGGCTGATTTGTTTGGTAATAACAGAGATTGTCTCGTATGTCACAGAGACATGATGTTTGACTATTTGTTTCGGAAGGCTGAACATGTTTGACGGGTCCTGATATCAACATCAGAGCTGCAGTGGGCTGGCTGTTTTCGATCCACTGACCTGATAGGATCTATCAACAACTAGGCTAGCATCGATTTCTCTCGGGATGACCTGCTATGTGGAGTTTAAAATGTTGAGCATTTGTTGAGCAAACATGACACAATTTGGTGCAAACTGACGGATGTCGTGTATTTGAAATCTCATTTAGATCATTCGGAACGGGCGTCACCAAGGTTGGGCAAAGAAATAGAATCAATGTAGAAAAATGATATGGTAATAGAGCATTCTGGGAAATCAAGGATTGCTCCACCATGGTCCATAAAATGAAATTTAAATTTATGAATGATATAAATGTACATATTCCAGTGTATACACCACAATTTCAAAGTTTTGGGTCAGCAAGACTTTATTTATTTATTTTAGGAAGCACGTTTACCCTCAATCACAGTACATTACCTTGGGGAGACTCTCTCTCTCTCTCTCTTAACTCTCTCATAATCAACATGCAAAAGCTGATTAAGAAATCACCATTATATTGTTTTCATTTAGTTCACCTTCCTTTCTGTCCTTTTTTTCCCCCTTATTTGCAATTTCCTGTTTCCTCTCTTTCGTTTACATCTTCCTGGCTGTGCATCACAGCACGAACATTAAACTGAATAGTTCAGTTAATCAGCTGTAAATTACTTCTACCTCGCGAAGGTTTAGGGAAGTTTTGTCAGGAATTACATTTTCTCACTTTCTTTCCTCCCTGCTGAAATGTCTTGCTCTCCTCTCCATCCAGATGGTTCATGTACCATTCTGCTTCATTGAACTTCATTTTACCTGAGTAGACTTTATTGACTCTGCGTTCAGTCAGTTTCTTTTCGAAGCCTTGTGGGAATTTGAATTTCCTCTTCTTCACAAGTGACATCTAAAGTAACCTCACTTTTTTCTAAGATGCATATAATAAAGAAGATGGTTATATTACCCCTGTGCTAGAATGTGTTGTGTCAGACCAGATAGTTGATCTAATAAAATGCACAGTATAAAAACTATATAAAACATTTTATGTGCAATAATGTTACTATAAATGTGTTGGCTGTTGCCGGGCGGAATGATATTTCACTGGAGAAAAATGCAAACAAGCGTCTGTGACTGATTTGGGATATTTCTCTCCTCAAGCCTGTTTATAAAACAAAAAAACTCCAATATGGACTGTAATTTGAATGTATGTTCTGGGATCATTTGGACTGGGAGAGTCGGCCATGTATATGTATCATGAAAGTGATTTTCTGAGGGTTTCTTTAAAAGAAAATGACACTTAAATATATATACAACTTATATTCACACTTGTATTAGACTCATCTAATACACTCCATCTCACTTCTGATGATGTTCATGTAGCATAACTGAATCGGCATAGCAATAGCAATGCTAAGATCTTGGTTTTGAGCCTATGAAAATGATAAACTAGAAAAAAGAAAGCATTAGAGCATACATTATCCATTGAAATATAGAAAATTGTCAATTTATACCATAACAGTCTATTAACCACCGCGTTTGCGCTCACTGTTTGACGTTCGATCACTGTATTCAGGAACCATTATAGTGATGTTTAAAAAAAGAGGTTTTGTCAGTAGTCATCTTGTGTCTATTACATTGCATCAACCAGCTGTCAGTCTAGCCATCTCCTGTGCTAAGTGAAGGTCTCTAGCTTGGAATCAGCGATGTGCATTGTGAACGAAATGAGACAGGACCATTAACAGCATTGAAACGGTACATTTCTGTTAGAATATTATGAAGGACACTCTAGTAGTGCAAATGTGCAGATATATGCCAATTTTGTCATGTGTACACTGTGTATAACTGTATATAGTGTATATTCTTTATTTATTGATTTGTAATGCCTACACATGCACATGTTGTCAAATGTTGGGTCATGAACTTTTTGTTTGACCGTAAAGGGATTTTCCATAATGCTTGCTGCATGTGGAAATGCAGTCATCAGTATGCATGGGAGGTGGAATTACTTCACCGCTGCGCTCATTTGCGTTGACAGGATGCATTATTTTTTAGCCAAATGATCATAAATGGTTTTGTTTGCCTCTCTTTTTCCCAGGGCTGCGGTCCACCTGAGGAATTGATTGTGCTATCTGGATTGTGATCACTGCTTGTGTTTATCTAACTGTCATTTATGGATGTATAGATTAAAACGCCCAGTTTTCTTTACACAACCTAGATATTGAAATGTATAATTTGTAGCATTTGCGCCGTTTGTTTATTAGACAAATTTAATTAAAACAAGTCTTTGTGTTAGATCAAAGATTATTCAATTTCTTTAAAATTGCTCCTTTAGCTGTTCATTGGAAGCCAATTAACAGCAGCGCAATGTGACGAAGCAAGCAATGAGCTCTCATGTCCTTTGCCAGCTTGTCCATGTAATTAAAGCAAAGCCAGACTCCAGGGAGAAATTGATTTTTTTTTTGTGCATGAAAGACAGTTCAAATAGAAAATGGACTGACATCAATAATGTTCACACTGACAGTTCAGATTTGTTTTCATATTTGTCTTCAGACATTACTCACTGATTATAGTGGTAAATAAACCTCTAGCTTAGAAATACCAGTTAAAAAGGCTTCAAGACAGCTGCAATTTGTTTAAATATTGACATAGATCAAACAATAAATATTGAAAACTTTTTGTTTAGAATGTCATAGTTATAAAATATTTGATAAAATAATAAAAGTCTGGCTCTGGGACAAGGCTCATACTATATAGACTACAAAAAGGTACAGAAATAAATAATATAATATACAGTATAATAAAAAAAAAAAAAAAAATATATATATATATATATATATACACACACATATATATATATATATATATATATATATATATATATATATATATATATATAATATATATAGTGAAATAATAATGTAATATTAAAATGGTAAATTTTTCTAGTAAATAAAATATTTCTAGTAAATAAAATAATCATAAAAATATATCAATCCATCAGCATAAATCTTTATATCCTTACATAAATACAAACGTACAAATCACACACATACAAGGTTTTACGTTTTATAGGAAAACCCCTGTGTTCTTAAATTTGAGGGATATTGCTGTCTGTTAATTTCGGCACAACCACATGGAAGCCAATCAGCAGTTTGGAGATGCACTGATGTCATGCAAATTTATTGGCAGGTGAATGGAGGCTGTGATTGGCTGCTTTCAAACACACATAGGCAGACTGGTTTGGGGGTGTGATATTGGAGACTGAGAGACTGGTTTGGCTGGACATTACAAAGGCTACAACGTTACAAGGCTTCAGGCGCTAGCCTGTCAGATTGCATTCTGAGTATAATATGTGAATTGTGCCAGTGCTTTGCTGCTGCTCCTCTGATGGAAGAGAGCAACTTAATAGTATGAAGAAAAGATGAGGAAGGGACACCAAGTCAGCAAAATGTTAATATACTGTCTCATTATTGGCTCAAAATGCCACATGAAACAAAGCATCTTTGCACATTGTGGTATTTGTGCGTACTCAATCTGTCATACGGTATAGTAAGAGTGTGATAAACACATTTTATGGTCTCACTTGTTTTCCATCACTGATTTTCTCTCTGAATTGGCATTGTTCACAAAGTTCTACACATCTCCCAACCACTTTTATGTTCATATGTTTAATATTTTTGCAAATGTAAGACTGCTTTGGGCTATCACTACAAATGCTCTTAATTACGCTTAACACATTCTAGCATATTCAAATCCATTCGGCATAGGTTTCTGCATTCTGCACAGTATGTACAAATCCTGCATTCTTTATTTTAATAGTAAGAGAAAATGCATGCATTATGTGTCAATTAACATTTAAAATGGTGATAGAGTATCCATTTGCCAAAAAAAAACAAAACAAAAAAACGATTTAATGAAAAAAAACTCAATTAATTATTTGTATTTGTTTATTTATTTAGGATTTTGCATTTTGATCAAATTTTAGGTTAATGTATTATTCTTGCAGTGTTATTTACTGCATATGCTGTCATAATATTTATAAATATTTTAAATTAAGTTTTAGTTGTATTTTTTCAAAAACAATTTTTTTTGCAGTATTTCTATTTAGTTCTAATTTATTTACAATTTTAGTGTTTGTAATACTTCACATCATTTTTAATCAATTTATTACATTCAGATTATTTTAAAACAATGTTTCTGAGTTTTAGCATAACATAATTATTTTATCTGTTTAAATCAACAATAAAAATAATGTTTATTCATTTTAGTTTAGGAAAAGAACACTGCAATTTATAAATGTACAAAATGTATATGCTTAATTATGCCCTTTATTATTTTTTATTTTTCTCACTAGTAATGCATGATTGAGTCAAGAACATTGCATTTTTGGTATACAGTGTCTTGTGGAATGTATTGTAGTTTGGCAATTGTACTAGTAAGCATAGTGTTACTTGCAATCTTGCATAGCATTTTTATACTCATATACAGTATACATACTGCATAAATAGTATGAGAAGGTAGTATGCTGTTTTAAACAAGGGGAGAGAGAAATAGAGAGCAGGATGAGCACGCTATCACCATAGGGTGCAGTAGGGCTTGATTTCGCTGTTTTGAATTACAGAGTGGGGTCTTTAATGGAAGAGTTTAATTCTGAATCAAAGGTCAGCACTGTAATTTAGCCCCGTTAATAGGTGCCGGGGCAATGTAATTGGATCATTACAGCAGGAGATAATGATTGCTCGGCGGCCCATGTGACATTGAGCCCCACCTTACATGGCTGCAACCAACATCAAAAATGCTAACTTCATCAAAACAGCCACGGCAATACAAGTACCAGACTTTAGAAGATCAAGCCTTTAGTACATAATTACAATAATTACAGATCATTACTCTTAGCGCTGCTTGTTTTTGGGGAGGTTCTCACACCAGGTTGCTTTAGCGGTGCAATGCTTTGTTCAGATTTTAACCAGTCTGTGGAAATAACTCGGAGAATGTGCTTATATTGATCCTTGAGTCTTTTAAATGCCATGATGCAGTGATAAGTCATCTACAATGTCATCCAAACACAGTCAACAAAAACACACTAATAGCTTAAGCTGGTAGATGTGTTTTGGAACGTAATATCTGGTTTCTTGCTGATCTGAGATTGTAATTTGCTTATTAAAGATTGACCAAGTTGATCCAAGCTGATCACTGTTTAGTCCAAGCTGGTCCAAATTTGTTAATTTTGCCAGTTAAAAGCTGTTTATCTTGTCTCAACTAGCAGTACACTGGTCTGAGCTGATCATTAGTTACCCAAGCTGGTCCAAACTGGTCATTAGCTGGTAAGCTGGTCAAATCTAGGAGTCATTAACTGGTCAAAGCTGGTAATTCGCTCTTTTTTAAACTTGTCATTATCATTACTAGTTACCCAAGTGGGCCCAAACTGTTTATTTAAAGGGATAGTTCACTTTAAAATATTTTTTTTGGTATGTTTTAGCTAACCTCAAGGGCATCCAAGATGTAGGTGTCTTTGTTTCCACAGTAGTTTCAATTTTGATATTTTAAGGCTAAATCGTTCGTGTCTATTAGTCATTTAATGGAGGTCAATGGGGTCCACCTCAAAGAGCAGTCAAAATAAAACATGATTCAATGATTTGTAAAAGTTATTGATGGCCTAAGACACATAAATGAGCGGCTTTGTGTGAGAAAACGAACAGTATTTATATCGTTTTTACCTTTTGTAACCACAGCCACAAAGCGCCAGCACCCTCAGATCACTTGGACGTGGCTGTGATTACAAGAGGTAAAAACGATATAAATACTGTTCGTTTTCTCACACAAACCGCTTGTTTCTGTGTCTTAAGGCCATCAATGTGTACTTAAATTTACGAGTCATTAAATTATGTTTTATTGTGACTTCTCTGTGCATGCTTTTTGAGGTGGACCCCATATACCTTCATTATATGACTGACAGACAAGAACGGTTTTGACCTAAAAATATAAAAATTGAAACTACTGTGGAAACAAAGACACCTAAGCTAAGCTAAAACAAACCAAAAATTTATTTCAGAGTGAACTAGTCATTAGCTGGTAATTAGCTGGTCAAAAACAAATCATTAGCTGGTCAAAACTGGTCATTATCTGGTCCAATCTGATCATTCGTTTTTCCAAAATGGTCCAAACTGTTTACTTAGCTATTAGGTGGTCAGAAATGGTCAGGGATAGTTCACCAAAAAATAATTTCATTCACTCACCTTCAAGTTGTTCCAAACCTGTAAAAATGTCTTTGTTTTGCTGAACACAAAAGATGTTTTGAAGAAAGATTGTAAGCAGGCTGCTTTGGGGCACTATTGACTTTAGGAAAAGGAGTACTATGGAAGTCAATGGTGCCTCAGAACAGTTTTTGGTCAAAACTGGGTTACCAGTAATCATGCGTCAAGTTGAATTTTCTATTAGAGTATATGGCATAGGTTTTGGCTGACTGTGGCTTTGGCTCATTATAGAGACAGGTTCTCTGTGTCTTTCAATCAATGGTGCTGAGTTCTGGCCGCTTTCATGTGGATTTGCGCTTTTGTCTCTGTTTACGTGCATGAGCTCCTTACCTCTCGTGCCTGACGGAGGGAGAGATCAGTTTTATTGGGGTCATCAGAGAGCATCTGCTCTACTCCACATCTCCTGAGAGACTCTGGTGATGATGTTATTCTTCTATTCTTAGAGATGAGCTCATGCGGTGTGTCTGCTCTGCACAAACGACTACTTCTATCACACTCCAAGCCATCGGCAGATCTATGAGTTGGAAAAGCAAAGTATGTATTCCATAAATGTTAAGTAGGTGTTTAACACGGGCCACTTTCACTCAAAGTGGCCGTTCACTGTGTGGGCATAATGTTCTGATAGAACTTCTCTGCTTTAAAAAACATATATAACTCAGTTCTTATAGTGAGGCAATGGAGGTGGCCTCTTCACATGGAAAATCTTCATAAATCCCCATGTTGGGTTTGATTCATTAAAAGGTGTTACTACCAAGAAAAAAATTCTGAAACATGATGTAATGCATGTCTTTCCCACCTGTGGAAACTAAACCAACCATAACAGAATGGCTTGTAGGTATAGGATGAACTGATGAAGCATACAAAATCTGAACAATCACCTCTATTTCACTTTAATTAGGTCATTATGCTAAAGCTTGGATTTCCTGCTTATGTCTAGACATGACCAAATATCATAACATTCATGTACATGGAAAAAGCACGGCTCACCTTGGATGTAGTCAGCCGGACTTTAAAGGCCTCCCTTGGCCCATTCAAGTTTATTGAAGGGAGAGAACGATGCAGAAGTATTATGCTTTTTTTTATTTATTGTTTTTTGCTTTTTATAAATAAGATGGCTCTTTTATCTGAGATGCATGTTCAGTCTAGCGGTAAATTGCTTATCAAACTAAAAAGCACCCAAGATTCTGGCATGCTCTTTTCTGATACGAGTCACACAATATTGTAATGGAACAGATGAAGATTTAGCAAGAAGAACATCTTCCTGAATCAGTATGCTTTGTTGGTTGTGGAACAAAATTCCTGTCAAGCAATCATATCCGTAAGCCTAAGTTCAACGCCGCCATAATCCGTGAATATTTATTAATTTGCATAAAATATCTAATATGAACATCACATTACTGCACTTGAACCCACGCACAACACTGCACAGGAGAGTGCTTTTTATAATTATTTTAATTTTCATTTATTTTTATTTATTATATATTGCAAAAATTATATTATAAATGTATTACTATGTTTTCAAGTCATATTTATTTCTACATTTTTATATTTATTTAAAAACTACTGAAAAGTGTTGTACAATAATAGAAAAATGTAAAATTGAAAAAGCTAAGAATACTAAATAAAATATGCAAGCAATAAAAGTAATATGAAAAACTATATGATGTTTAAAACAACAATATTGGATAGCAGGAATGCTTTTGTTACATGTAAAATAATTTCACAATCTTTTTACTCAATGCAATAATGCAATTAAACATTGGCAGTTTGGATTTATATGCTGTTTAATGTTGATGATTGCGTTGCTTTACATATGTATCTACTTACATATGCTATCGCTTGTGTCTGCTTCTTCTTCACATGTATTTTGATCAGGATATTCAGTACTCTTTCAGAAGATGTGTCATATAGCACCCCCTACATTAACAGTGAAAACAGGGATTTATGTGGATTTATGTGGGCCGTAATGCATTTCTTTCTTTTTTAAAAGCATATACAGTAGAACAATCTGGTGTAGTAGTTTTACCATGCTGCTAAAAGTGAACTAAAAGTTAATCTCATTTCTTGCTGTAGCACATCTATCTGCAAAATCTGTATTTCGATTTCCTTTCTCTAAATGAAAAAGCTAAAGTTTCTTTTCTGCACACGAAGGTCAAACAAATCTCTGAACATTGTTCTCATGCCGCATGCAGGGAGAATGATATCATCAGTGGCCAATGTGTTTCCATGCAGAAAACATCATTAATATTAATGCACATGTCAGTATATAAATAAATGAGGGTGCTTTAATACCTGGATAGCACCGATGATTATGTGCACCTACCTAAGAAGACCAAAATATATCTCCAGTTATCCTTTAACAACCTGTCAAATGCCTCAACACAGAAATCCAGCAGCTGCCGCATAGATAGCTCAAAGATTCGTGATCTGATCTCAGATCAAATTTTGTTATTGTGACTGACTGCATCCTAAGATTATACAGTCAATTATCAACAAATTCCAAATCAGCTCTGCTAGGAAAGTTAACCACCCACATAATGTCACTTTTTTCTGAGTCAAATGTGTGGAGTGTGAATGTGATTTGTAATGACTGAGATGCTGAATGCTCTGTTCCTATTTGTGGCATTAACAGCTTTTGCACAGACTGCTCCTCGTTGACAAATGCTCATTTGCAGCCCGACCCAAGTCTGGAACAGCAGAAAACTCTCGGCATAAAAAAACCTATTGAGAGTATTTTTAATTATATTTATTTTATCTATTTTTGTAAAAAAAAATAATAATAATAAAAAAAAAATCTTGTGAGAATGCATGTGGACTTTAAATTAAATTGCCCAGTCGCATTGTGACCAAAGTCTTGGCTGAGATTTATATTAGACCGTCTGACATGAAAGACTGTTGATTTTGCACAGTATGCCTTGGCTTTTACTCAGTACCTCACTCGTATTTTACAATGACGCACAGCGTGCATCTAGCTTTATAAAAATTACCGACATTTGGCAGGTGAACCCTTGCACTTGTTTGCTTTCATAGAGCAAAGTGCTCTAGCAGCCATACACCACAGTTATAATAATGTATGAATGCCATTGCACATGAATACTTTTCATGCAAAACATTTGCAGGAGTTTGACAAAGTTTTTACCACTTTGTGGTAGTCAAATGGTTGTGATCATAGTTAAATGTGGTGAACTACACCTGTGGTCGCTGAAATCACACTGAAAATGAAAATGTGTTGTTATTTCTTCGAAGAGCTGTACCATATATGAAAACATAAACTTATAGGGTTTACAACTTACAAATTAAGATATTTTGATGAAATCTGAGAGCTGCATACTAGTCCATAGGCTTCTTGAGGAATTGAAACTTGCCGGCCTCTAAAAGTTATTAAAGACATCGTTAAAATAGTCCAGGTGACCACAGTGGATCCATCTTAACTTTATCAAACGTCTAGAACACTTTTTGTGCGCAAAAACAAACAAAAATAATGACTTTATTTCAACTATTCACTTCCTTCTCTATGAGCCTCTAGTGAGTTAACGCAGTGTGAAAGTGTAGAGCTATGTCACACGTAGGCTCACTATTGGCCAGACGCTGGTCATGTGTTTGATGCATGTGACGTACAACAGATCATATGCTGTTAAACTAGTAACCTGACCCGAGGCAGAGAGAGAAGTAAATGAATAGTTGAAATAAAGTCGTTATTTTTGTTACGAAAATTATAAAGTTATTTTTTGAACGAAAGTCTTACGGGGTTGGAACAACATGAGGGTGAGTAAATACTGACAGAATTTTCATTTTTGGGTGAACTAACCCTTTATGTCACCAGCACACTGTTATTTATTCAGTTCCTATTCATGCTTATCACAACCTTCTGTGTCCATTACCCTCTGGCTTAAAAGGGTTCTCTGGTTCATAATTGCTGACCGCATTGCAGATCTTCCAATGTCCTATGCCCAATGTTCACAATATTTAACGTTAAAATGTCATTTGAGTGCCCCAACATACAATACAGACAGCATCCTCAAAGACGTTGAAAAAAAAATCTTTTGGAAACAGCAACAACAAAAAATTAGCATGTAGATGGTCAAACATATAGACTCTAGTGTACAGTGTAGAGCTTGGAAAGGTAACAAAAACATGAATATTTTTGAAAACAAATTGACACTTCAAAATATGTTTCTGTAATACAGCGTGAGACATCCATGTAGTTTGTACTGGTATTTTTTCCCATTTGCATGGTCCTGTCATGCATTTTAAGAAATGCGACCATGCACAACAATTTAATTAACCTGCTTTTGCGACTGATTTCATCCATTATTGGAAGACAATTTACATTTTTCTGCTCAAGGCGGATGTTCATTTTGGCTTTCAAGTGGCTTGTGATACTTTTTCTGAACTGTTTGTCTTTTATTTCATTTCAAACATAACGAACACTCAGAACATAACGAACAGTAACACTGACCATTGTTTTTAAAACCAGAAACAAAAAAAGTACCATCGTTTTACCATGTTTTTTTGGTACCATACTGTAGCTATGCCATAGTGTATAACAGAGTACTATGATATTGTATTATTTTCCAAAGTCTGGTTGGCTTAAGAATCTTAAATTTAGTTTAAGTGTATTTAAATAAGAACCTTATATAATCTGAAGATGGTTATTTGTCTGAAATTCACCCTTGATACAAATTAAGCCTTAGTTATTTTATTATGTAGCCTATAGCTGGTCTTGTTTGTTATCAATCTAGTACCAATTTGGTGTTTCGGTCACCCTCAATTAATTAAACATCTCTAACTTTACATTTATGCGCATATACATTTAGTACTGTGGTCCTCGGGGAACTGGTCAATTCCCAGTTTGCAGAGAATTGATCTTGCCAGATTGCCAAGGTGATGCCATATGGAATACATCAAAATGTGTCATTTCATGTGACAACGGCATGTATCCTCTCACGTTTTAGCCCTGTAATTATACTCTTGTTGCTTGTCGTCAGTGGATTAAGTGCACCCAGGGGACCCCTATGTCTCCTCGCTCCACCCCTCCTTCTCAAATCCAATCTCCCCCCTCTTACCCGCTCATTGAGGCTGGTGCATGAATTCCCTATTTGGGGACTATTTATCATTGACATGTGAAAAGGCTGTTTGACCTTGTGGAACAGGGGTTTGTTCAAATTTAAGGACTCATTCAGCTTTATCAACACCATGCTAAAATAATGTCTTTGTTATGTTAAAAAAAATCTCGGTTGTGTCTGCCTTTATGATTTTACACAATGAGGTCCAATTGAATGGCAACAACCATTATGGCATGTACAAGCCTGTGGCTTCTGAGAGGATGAATACGAAGATATTTTGAGAAATTTCCTACTGTTTCTCCCCCCTCCATACCATGGAAGGTAAAGGTCACCATAATCATTTGGTTACCAGCATTCTTCAAAATATCTTCTTTTGTGTTCTACTGAAGAACAAAAAAAGTCATACATGTTTGTAAGGACATGAGGGGGAGTAAATGGGGAGAACCTTTTTTTTACACTGATGGTAATTGGAATCAGCACATCATGCCAAAGGTCTAATGGTGTTGTTTATTAAGTGAATGAGCAAAATCGAGCTGTTTGTGGGGGAAATGAGTCGAGGCAAGTGCTTTTCCTCCGGAAGCTATTCTTCAACGGCATTCTCAATTATTCCATAACAAGTAAATTCTTTTGATGTGACATCTATTAGCTCATTATATGTAGCATTATTTAATGTGTCTTACAAGAGAGAGATTTGCACAATAGCAATTGTTTCTTTTCAATGCCTCTTTTACTATTGTAAGGAACAAGATATGAAATGAAATGACAGCTTAAGTGTATGTAAGGCAAATTCCTTGTTATGCCATTATATAGCTAATTAACTGTTCCTCACATTCCAACTGATCTTTACAAAATCAGCTGCAGCTCTTAATTGGCTCCTGCAGGATATTGCCTGTTTCTGGCAGAGCATTGCTGCGATGCATCTACTGGAAACTGGTAAGTGGATCCAGCCCACTGTCATTATCATCTAGGCGTGAAAGCTCTCACACTACAGTGCTACATTTCTATTTTCCCTTCCATTAACTAAAAGAGACACATCTTTCGGATTCCAATATCCATCTTTTTCAATGATGGATTCCATAAAGATGTGTGCCGCCACTTTGCATGGTTCGGTGTCATCCAGCGTCACTCACAGTAGGAAGCTATTCCCTCCTACATCCATGCATTTATTCATCAAGAGACTTCCCAAATTCCCAGGTGGGAATAATGATCATGTAAAAAGGGGCTTGGTGTCTCTAGTGGCTTGTGTCTCGTCCAGAGAAGGCACGAATGTGATAAGTCCTTGTCCTTTGCATGTCTCTCATGCATATTTAATACTCGTATAACATTACGCCTTTAATTACTGCATCTCCAGCTTCGCTCAGCCAATGACAACGAAATAAATTCCCCATTGGTCTCCCTGTTCCCCGTTTACCAAATTTCGCAAAGAGCCTCGCATACGGCTGAACATTCACTTAAGCGAGCTGCGAGAGTATAAATGCGCATTAAGGGAATCTGTTAACCCTGCTGGTACCCAAGCGAAGAAGATGCCGGCGTGTCATTCCACCAGACTTAAATCCCTCTCATACGACACGTTAATTTAATAACAACGAGCCACGCTGGATTTAAAAGCCTGTCAGCATGAAGGAAGCGCTGATATATACACTAGCAGTCATGCAATTGAACTTGGGCCTGATCTCATTCCCACTTCATCTTCATCTCTTGATGCGTTCATCTCTCCCTCGGCCCTTGCGTTCCGTAACATGATGTCTACTATGGGTAGTGTTGGGTTTCAAATGCCAGTCACGTCTCTGGTGACATCTGTCAGTATGCAACCCAGGCGAAGGATTCTGAGAGATGGCAGGTTCCGTATTGGAGGGCAAACGTCTGTTTGATTATGGCCTCCTGGGGAGATGGCTAATGATGGCAAATTAATATCAGTAGGTGTAATAGACGACCCTGGCATCCAGAACCCTTGCTGTTTACAAAAGACGTTTCCTGTGGTGCCTGTTTATTTATGTACTGTAGTAACCTTTCTTTAAAACAAAAATAGTTCACCAAAAAATGTTAATTCTGTCATTGTTTTTTTCACCTCCAAACCCATATGCTGTTTTGAAATCAGTTTATAGTGACCAATTATATCTGGAAAATTTATTTTTACTTACAATTAATTGAAACTGGATTGGAAGTTGGTAGTTCCATCGGACATTGTTTAATACATGTATAAGCAAGATGGGAACAATATCTTATTGTGTTTTTTAGATTTCAGGACCGTTTCTCATATGTTGGGTTTCTGTTGTGGTAAAAAGTAGAGCTTTTGTTTAAGTTGAGGATGGGTACACTAGGAGAAGGCTGAATATTGCTTTACTCAATGAGTAATGACTATTTAGCATGGTAACATGGCCTTTTTTATTGCTTAGCTAGAGTGTTAGTAGCAATATAATATATGACACAGGAAGATCATGAATAACCAATAAATGTACTGGATCACTTAAAATAATATTATATTATATTTACTAGTGCTGTCCAACGATTAAAACATTTCATCGTGATTAATCGCATTAATGTCGTAGTTAACTCGCGATTAATCAAAAATTGTAATTTTTTAAAAATTCTAATTTTAATGCTCTTATCAACATGGAAAAGTGGATTTCCATTTAGAATCTTATTGACATCCATTTTGGCATCTTGCGCTCGTCATCCACTCAAAACGTAACGTTTACCAACTATTTGGCCGGCTCACAAGCCCAAATGAGTGTGTGCGGCGTGCCTGTTGTTTTGTTTCCAGTCTAGCTAGAAAACATCAACAAAATGTCCTCGCGCGGCGCAAGCCATTGAAATGAATGGGTTTCAGAGCGGAGCACGGCACACACCGCCTCCTGTTGCAAAAGCATTTGAAAAACAAAAAAACTACAAAGTTTGCTTGGCCAAAAAGACCGTTAATCACGCGATAAAAAAATTTACGCCGTAAAAATGGGTTTTGAGTTAACGCTGTTAATGGTCGTCTAACACTTTTTATGAAATAAACCATGGGAAAAACTATTGATGTAACTTAATTGATTCATGTGGAAACAATGAACATGATCATGATCATGAATATCAAATATCATAATCAAATGATGGTGCACATGTTTGAAAAAATACAGAATGGAGAATTACATTTATAGTAAGATCTGCAGTGGACTGACATATTTTCAATTAATAATGCTCTTAAAACCCTCGGTGAACAACTTTTATCCACAAAGGTCCTAACCATTTGAAACAAGCTAATAACACTGCCAGGGCATCCTCCAATCAGATTTCCAAGCTTACTGCTCTATTGCTTCCATTGTGGCCTGCTTTAGATCACTGGTGTGTGAACGGACACTGTGGCGTGGCTATTTGTTCTGCCACATGCTAGCTCTTTAATAAAGCACTTGCTAATTTCACACCTTCCTTCTTCCTCGTTTATGAAACTTCATATCACTATTATGAAGCTAATAGGAAATTGCTGAAATCAATCCCTCTGCTGTTGCTGTTTTGAGTCCAATTGGGATTGAAATAAAACCAAGAGCTGCAGTTCTCCTAGCAACAGGCTGTGTATGTCTGAGACCCTGTTACAAATTGTCTGGAATTATAACCCTGCCTTTGTGCAATTCACATGTGAATTGTGTTTAGCTTGCCTCTATTGGAGAAACTTGTTCTCTTCTGCACTACATGTCCTATTGAATCTTTAAAATGGTATGAATTCCATGCTGGCCCAGTCTGGTATATGCTGCCATTACTAGTCTAGTTAGTGGAGCTGTGTGGTAATGCTGAAATAAGAAGAAAGATGCATGGACAACCAAAACTGGCATCTAAAACCCAATATGGTTAGCCAACAAAGCAGCTGATTTACACACCATTCAGAATTCAAGATTCCAATTAAGAATAACTTATAATAACTTTTACTTTACAATCCAATTCATGAATATGATTGACCAGGATGCAGAATTGAAATTTCTTGAATTTTGAATGAATGGACAAACAGACAGACAGACTTTTGACAAGACAAGAGCATTTTATTGCACTCTATTGCACCCCAGCATTTTAGGAAAACATAGGCTAATTTTCTAAAGCACTGAATGTCACTATAGACGGGTGGAATACAAAAGAGAGCTCTCACAGAAGTTAAATAGTGAATCTATGTGATCTCTATTTGGATAAGAGCATGAACACATCTGACAACCCTTTGAAACTCCTCATCAATACAGTACAATGCTTTAAACACACCTCTAGGCTGTTCCTTACATGCCAAACGGTCCTCCACTGTCTTTGCTGTCTCTTTAGTCCTGATGTTCTTGTGACGTGAGGAGGAATCACATGAACTCAACATGTTCCATATCTAAACGCCTCCGTGTCTCTTCAGTGCTGTAAGTACAGCTGTTTTTCCATGTTGAGTCTTTGCCTTGCGGCCCGAGGGGAATTATATCTGTTGGAGTGGAGTCATGCTGATGCAGATTTAGTCAGCAATACTCATCCATATGCCCACCTGAGACCCACCTGTCAGAAAGGACGTGATGGGGATAAGGGAGAAACTGTTTGTCTCCTCACATATGTTTGAATTAAGATCCTTGTCTGTTCTTGGAGAGGGAAGCGAACTTGCAGAGATGCAGGAAATAGATTTTTGGGTTGAAATTGCCTATATGCTTCACAGCACTCCTGAATCAATCCTGGTGGAAATATTAGTGATGGGAAGAAATACATGAGGGCATCATAAGAAAAAAAGGCATTTTGCTCAATGTAAGGAAATCTTTACCATCTGTGATTTGAACTCAAATGTTTTAGTATGCATTGTGAAACCTTTGGAATATAAAAACTCATTCATCAAACTACCCTCTCAAATCATATTTTTTGCTCATAAATCATTTTCAGTTTCAGCATGTGCAGGCTTTTGTTGATTCCTGGCAATGGGCTCAATTGTCTGTGTTTGTGTTCGGTGCTCGCAGAAATTTCATTGGGTCATTTTTCAAATCATATAACAGTCATGTTTGAGGAATTGCTGTGTTTCTGTTATTTTGCACCTTTTTGAAGATGACTGAAAAAACTCATACACTTGCTGTCACAAAAAAAGCAAGTATGACACTTCTGAAAGACATGTTTTTCAGAGACAGCAGACCTAAAGCTGCTGTAAAGGGTTATTTATTTATTTATTTATTTTTTTACCTGACAGAAATCACTGAATTTGGTGACTTTTCTCTGTGACAGCCCTAGGCTCTGTGAACAGCAAAAAAAAAAAAAAAGTTTCAGCCTTCACACCCCAAAAATAACACTGCATTTTAAATGTCAATTCTCAACCATTCTATTTACATAAAATGTGTTGTTTTTTGTTTAAAGTAAAAAGGGTTATGATTAAAAAACAGGGTGACCCTTTCATTAGTGTAATTGGATTGGCTGACATGTCTTCAGAGGGCGGGGTTTTGAAAGAGTAGCCATGTGTTTAAAGTGATGGGTAGTGGTCAAATTCAGTGGCTAAATCTGGTTGAAGTTGGCTTTAGATGGCTAACCAGTTAGCTTTATGACTAACAAAACCATCATTGCGTTGTGACATGATCAGTCATAGATCTACACTCTTAGAAGAAAATGTTCTATATAGAAACTTAAAAGGTTCTAAAGCGCTATGTATTTGGAACCCCTAAAATGCAATGCATGAATGATCATAAAATTCAAGATATGGGGGTTAAAAAAGTGCCATTTCAGTTTTTATCCTTCAAAAATCAGCATGATTAAAATGGGATGTTAAGTTACTACAACAGTTTCATAAACAATAACTTAATTACAACTACAAAAATTGGCAGTAATAATATAATATATGAATGAATAATAGCGTAAAGAACCTTTGTGCCAAAAGGGTTCTTTCCTTGTCATTTTCATATTTTTTTTTGCATAAAAGGTCCTTTGCAGTTGAGTAAAGAACCCTATGCTACATATATAGAAACCTTTTTTCTAAGAGTGTATATTCTCAAGGATTAGCTTATCAGTTTCTGAGCTCAGATCTTTTATTAAAGGCAAACAAATAATTTTTGAGTCCCATAAAAGCATCTGCATTTGTCAGAACAGACAAAAAAACAACAAAACAAAACTGGAAACCATCATAAATGAGCTGAAAATATAGATGACATTCATGTTCGCTGCCAGAGGATGTATTTGTGCCAGAACAGAAATCATTTTCTCCTAATGTATGTACATAGTAAATAACCCAGCACCGGTTTATTTTGATTCATGAGTCAATCAATGTTGCTGCGATTGGCTGTGGTTGCAGATGGTTGACAAGGTTCCACGTTGTCTCCTCAGTTCAGTGTTTCTTTATTTATTTATGCCAGAAAGAGAGGCGGGGGGGGGGAGGGAGAAGTGATAAATAGAGAGACCGAGAAAGGGATCTAGAGTGAAATACTGTATATTTCTTATCAAAGCACTCGGATGAGAGTATCAACTCCTTCTCTTTGTTCCATGCCACGTGTGCGTACAAGCGTGTCTGGAGAGCATTTGATCGAGGGTGGATCCGTGTTTGGCGCCGCACTCCCAATGCTGCTGAGTAGGGGAGGGGAAGCTGTCGCAAGGAGTGTTTGATGTTCGGAGTTAACGAGCTTGTGTCTACGTTAGAATGTGTTTTAGGCATTTTTGTATTGTGTGCTTTTGTGTCGGACGTTCACCTGTGCGTTCAGCTATGTACGTTTTCTGTAAGCCAATGCATGCGCGCTCTCAATGTAGGTTTGTGTAATACAGAGATCTTGACCCCTGGGGACCAGCTTGTTCATTATTCTTCCTAAAAGAAGCATTAAAATTTCATCACTGCAACGCAATCTCCGCTTCTGCACACAGACCAAAGCATAGCAGTGATGCGGAAGGGGGTTGGGAAAGGAGAGGCTGAGCATCTCTCTCTCTCGCTCTCTCGTTCTCTCGTTCTCTCACTACGGGATTGGTTCGGAAGCGTGGAGGGCGGCACACACCCTCAGATTGTGATGGAAGTGATCGAGTGGCCCTTTTCCTGTGCGGAGTGAGCTGTCTGTTCTCAGAGTCTGCTGCACATAGGCGGGGCTCTAAAAGAGGGGTCAATGAGGACCAAGCGGATTTTCCACCACATTTAGACATTATGGCACTTGTCGTAGTACTACCTGGCTCTCCACGTGGGCCTTGCCCACCTCCTGCAGGAAGGGATGCTGTAGACATGCTGGGGGATGGGAAGGTAAGATAGGCGCCTGGTGTTTCTACATGAAACTCTACCTGTTGGTTTCTGCATGTGTGGTGAAAGCTAGGGCTGATGATAATGAATTTTCACTGTAAAAATAATTGAAAAATATTATTGAATTAAATTGAAGCAATATTGCAATTATTTTAAGTTTTAATACACTCAAGTTTACGAAATGTAATTAATAGTACAATTCCAGCAAATTGAATAATCCTTACATAATTTAATTGAATAAACTAAACAAACCTTTATCAGTTATTCAATTAAATTATGTAATTTGAATTTAAATAAAAAAAAATATCTTAAAGGCTTATTTTTTGAGAGTATCTTTTTCTATGACTTTTTCTAAAAACTTGTGTCTTTAGACTAGTTTTGTAAATCTTTGTCAATGCTTGAGTGCTTGAGAAGTCGCAATGAAGTGAAGGTAGCGACAGATCTTTTTTCCATATTGTGATCATCCGAGTGTATAAAAATGTCGTGCAGGAACTTGGTTTTGTCCATTTGGTTATTGATTGGATGGACGCAGATCTCAATGCAAGCTTGTAAGAATGGGGTGTGGTTTAAGCTGTCGAAAGATTGGAGAAGTCCGGCATACGTAACCAAAGAGAAATCTGTTGTTTCACCAGAATATTGAGCATCAGTTTACTTGAAATGTTTTTCTATACCATTTTAGAGCAAATACACTCTTTGTCCCCAAAGGCTGCATATTGGTACCTTAGTGGTACATATTAGAACCTAAAATGTACATATTAACACTTAAAATGTACATATTAGCACCTAAAATGTACATATAAGGACCTAAAATGTACATAATAGGATCTAAAATGTACATATTAGCTCCCAAAATGTACATATTAACACTTACAATGTACATGTTAGCACCTAAAATGTACATATTAACACCTAAAATGTACATATTAGCATCTAAAATGGACAAAAGTTTACCTTTCGAAAAGGTACAGCCCTAGTGACAGCTTTTGTACCTTTTTTTTGAGAGTGTACATAAAAACCCCAGATTATTTTAGCTAAATGGCCCATCACGGCAGATTTATGATGCAGTGTTTTGTTTGTTATGCATTTTGTAATATTGATAAATGAGGAAATTAGACGGAAGTGTAGACTGAATGACTTTATCTCCAGCTCTTCATGAACACATGTTCCACACATAAGATGTGCATTGTGTGTTGTACTGTACATGTAGTGCCACTTTGTCTCCTTAGAGGACCTTCTGAGAAAGTCAGAAAGCACAGCTGCCTGGCATCTGCCACTCCCTGCACATATGCTGCTTTGTTTCCAATGTCTTACCTAGACGTTCTTTTATCTCTGTCTTTCTTCTTCCCTCACTTTATTGAGGCAGCAGTAAGCAGCTGATGAATATCTTTCAGGTCAGTAATGCTTTGTGGTATGTTGCAACGTGTGGTCGAGCGGGCGATGATTGCATGGTAATTCACCTGCGTGGGACACTGGATCTGCACCGTTCCATGATGGATCACCTCTGAGGATGGGGAGAGAGAGAGAGAGAGAGAGAGGGAGGAAGGAGGGGTCTTGCTGGTAGCAGTATATCACAGTCAGGATAATAGAATTCTGCCGAGTTGACAGATCCGCGCTCACCTAATATCCTACCTGCAGCCTGCACACATCAGGACTTCAGCCCAGATCACATGAGAACAATATAATCCGCATGGCGACAACACTTTGCCTCTTATGGGTCAATGGCTCTGCCGTGGATTGAATCTGAGGTTGAGGATGATTAATTGTCAGTAACAGGTCTAATGAATACAAACTCCACCCCCATGACTGCTGTTGCTCCAGCGGCTGCCTTCATATTCATTTAACGTACTTATGACTTCCATCTTGATAATTGCTAATCTGTCTAATCTACTCAGTTTCACAGATTACCCAGTTTCCCTTTTGATTAAACGAAACTGAAGTCTTGAATGTGTGCAGCAAAGCTTTCAAGCTGTCCGCACGACTTGAGACAAGTTTCCTTTTGCCGTTGAGTGTGAGATTGAATTTGTTTACTCTACTGTAGATTGATTTTTCGAACACATTGAAGATTCACAGTGCAGTTCACTCATAGTACTTTTCAGGTAATCATCACCACAGGGCTGTTACAATGTACGGCATCCAGCTTTGATTGTTTTACATGTGCAATTTTCCCTTCCATTGCCTTCCCATGTATTTTGCGGTTTAGCAAGTGGGATCGCTTCGCCTTCCCGTCTAATGAGTAAAATAAGAATATGGCTTCCGCAATCTGCACCCATAACATGCCTGGCTTCAGTTCGCTGTTTATCTGTCATTCTGATGCGTTCATGTGATTTGGTAAGGCTTACACTGTTTAATAAATACCCATGACAGGGAAGAACGATAGGGGGTTGATGGGAAGAATGTGTGTGTGTGAGCTCTCTGGTCACATGCTGTTGCGCAGTGGATATATACCCCTGGGGCAAAGGATGTGTGTAGAAATGAGATTTGGACCCCATTATTGGACAGAAGAAGTTGTTTTATCAAGGAGACCATGGAAACGAAGAGCATCTTAAATGCACCAAAAATTGAGCCGAGAGCACAGGGAGGCTGTATATCAGTGCTGGCAATTACACCTCAGGACTACGCCATGTAATAAAAGCGATTTCTATGCAGACAGAGCACATGAATAAGAGATGCTTATGGCGAAGAGGATATAAGGATGAAAATCACCACTGTTGCGTCTCACCTCTGACCTCACTGTCTGGACGGCTCCACAATCTATTCTAGCGATGCTGTTTTTTTGTAGCAAACCTCTTGCAGAACCAATCCACATTTGGGCCGGCCCATTGGCAAGATTATAGGCTGTGAAACGCCCAACACCCTTTGATTGAAAAACAGGCAAGAGAAAACACAAGAAAGCCCTCCATTGGATATAATCATTGCCCGCTCTACATGTTAAGCTTAAAACTAAGATTTCATGTTATGACTGTACCCTGTTTATGAGGTTCTACCATCTTGCCATAATGGGATTTTACCAGTAATCCTTCCGTAATCTCACTAGATTACGCTGTTCTCCAGATTATCTGCTCAGGAGCTGAATGGGAAAGGCAGATCTGTGGTTTGGTATTAGCGTAATCTTAGTATAATTGGCTTCTAATGCGAAATCCATTGAAACGAATGAGTGAATAAAGGTGTTTTATGTCTAGCTGAGATTGCTCTGCCTTGAATAATGAGGCGGGGACTGTTGCTCAGAATATTTCTCTGAATGAGGAAGGAAGTGCCAGAATGGTGAAGAGAACAAAGAAACGAGTGCTGGCTTCATGTTTTCGCACAAGAAAATGCTGAAAAAGAGAAGCTCATAGTATTTCTCTAAAATGTGATATAATATGGGCAACCTTTTAAATGACATGTTAGCCTTTTTTGTTTTTAACAAGCCACAATATAGAGTAGGGCTTTCCACAACACATATAGATCCAAAGCATCTTGAATGCACAATGATTGTAACAAAAATGTTCAATAAGCTTTGTAACCAAACCTTGGAAGCAAGTTTTACAAACCTTTTGTGTGGCTAATTTATAAAACTATAAAACGTGCACCCTTTCATCAATATGGTCATAGAATAATACATTTAAACATTTCAGAATTTCCTCTTCAACTCTTAAAAAGGCAATATTGCCATGTGTTTTGGCACTACCATGATGGTAATACAATGATATACTGTAGGCTACAAACTGTAATTAAGTATTACATTCAATCCCAAAATTCCCAAAATATAAATATAGTAGATATTCAGATATAATAAGAGTTCGTACATAAGACTGAGAGGCATGCATCGCTTCCACCTACCTACCTCAACCTCTGTTACCGTGACAACAGTAAAACCAGGGTCATTCCGACGGCACACCAATCAACCCTGTCAGGGAATGACAAAATGTGTAGACTGCGTTCAGGACTCCAATGAACTGTATCAAGGGAGAGATGTTTTCACACTATGAATGATATGAACAGAAGTGTTACTATGTTACTGTGTAAGCTGCCACTGACCAGTTTGTTTCCCGTAGTGGCCGCATAGTGATGAAAGGACGACGGTTTGTTCTATAATCCCTTTTGTATTGACCCTGCATGTTCCATCTCTCTCAAATTGTCTATTTCTGTTTGTTCTTGTACTCTTTTGTGCATTGAGTAGGATGGTCATGCAGGTATATGGACTAAAGTTTGAAGACACTCCACTGTTTGCCTAAGGGCTCAGGGCTCGGTAAACAGAATTGTAAATTCAGCTGAGGCTTGAGCCTGCTTGGTAACTTTTGTAGTAAATGGGCACAGTTGGGACTCAATTTGAGACTGTTATGACAGTGTTGTCCAATTAAACTGCCTCACAAAATATATTCAGTGGTACAGACATCTAAATTTAGCTTTTACCTGTGTAGGCACTATAATGTGGTATACATACACATTATTATCCATATAAATTGGCTAAACAGCCTTGGGGCCGACATATTTTGTGCAATTTAAAGCAATAATTTACCTGACAATTATTCTTTTACCTGAAATTTTGTTATGGTTTCTCTTAAAAAATAATGTTCCAAACCCATATGACTGACTTTCTAAAGATGTTTGAGGTTAATGGGACACAGTGATGTTTTAGTGATATATACATATTTTGAAGTTTTAAATATTACTATTTAGGTTGAATTTATTTGTATTTTTAATTTTAGTTACATTGTATTTATGGAATATGGTCTTGATCCAAATGAGCCCATACACGACACAACACTACACTTAGATTTTGAGAAAATCCCCATGTAAAAATATTATATGCTACTTGGCCAAAGTGATTAGCTAAAGCTAATATATTGTCTTCAAAGTTTCAATTAAATGACCATGAACTTAATGCCACCTTATGGTAAGTTGTAAGCCCTTACTTTTAAGTTCCGTGTGTAATAAGGTTAATTTTAATAACGTAAATGCTGAAATGAACATTAACGAATAAGTGCACTCTACAAAATGCTGTAGAATGCTGTTGTTTCAACCCAAATTTGGGTAAAATATGGACAAATCCAAATGTTGGGTTAGAAATGCAATTTAAAAATTTACAGTTGAAAGTAAAAGTTGAAGTTGGTTTAAAATTTGAAATTACAATTTTAACCCAACATTTGGGTTTGTCCATATTTTACCCAAATTTGGGTTCAAACATCCCAGCACTGTTTAGAGTGTGCTAATATGTACTCTTAATTGTTAGGTCATATTAACTAATGTAGTTTGCCAATGCTTTCAAATATAATATTAATATTATTATTTTGTTTATATATATATATATATATATATATATATATATATATATATATATATATATATATATATATATATATATATATATATATGTATATGTATGTATGTATATATATATATATATATATATATATATATATATATATATATATATATACTGTACATATATATAGAATTTCAGCTTTATTTTAATTAAATAAAATGTTTTAGTTTTAGTTAATGATAAACTTGATGGGACCTGGGCTGTCAAGTAAAAAAACTAAAAATAAAAACGGACAAAAAGCACTAATATTCCTTGAAAGTGGTCCATACAACTTGAAATCATACAAAATCTTACGAAAAATTCTGAAGTCATACGATAGCTTAGTTTGACATACAGGCAGAGAGCTGTGAGACGAGTTTATGCCACATCAATATTTTTATAATATTCATTTTGTGAAAGCATCAGCCAGAGCACTTTCAATCAATACTCAAGTCATGTGAAAGGACTAAACAAATGAATGAATCTATCTGAGCATGCTGCGTTTGTTCTCAGTAATGCTGAGGCAAGCAGTTGGTCAGTCTGACACGTTTATGTCGTATGGGGTTTCAATTGCCCGTCCTGTTTTATTTAAAGCATGTTGCTTGGCATGTATTTAGAGTGATGTTACAGCTCCTCCCGTTTATCTCTGAAATGTGCCTCGTTCACGGTCGCTCTCTCTGCAGATTTCCCTCTATAAACCGGGAACAGGGAATAAATCACTCTCGGGAAAGCAGTGAAATCAATTTATTGCATGCGGAATAAAGCTCATCTTTTGTTTTTTTGCGAGTGCAGGGAGGACAGGTACCAAAGCTCGACTAGTAATTACACGTTTATTATGTTTTAATCATGCGTCTGTCTAGGGCTTCATTGCTGTCGGTTGATCCCTGATGGACACATGCCAGGTTGGGCGGATTATGTGTGTGTATATGTGATTGTGTTTGTAAAGCTAGAGTGCAGTCTTATCACAGTCTTTCCAGCACATCTGCAGTGCATGCTGTGGCCAAGCGTTTAATTGCCAGTCAATTTTGAAGCTAATTCAGGGGAAATAAGTATTTGTACAATTCTTGATTTTCATTATTGTTTTTGATTAACCACTTAAAATAAGTACTGAATTAGGATACAATACAAAGCTTTTTTTAATATGAGATGCCTGATGTATTATAGGATGCTCTCAGATGGCTGTTTTTACTACCACTGACCTCTGATCTGTTATGAGACAGTACGGGGCATTTCTGTGCTGTGAACATATATCCCAAAGGAAATCAGTGGAAGTCCACCATAGACATTTTTATACATTTTTATAGACAAATTAAAGTGGCGACACAAGAGGCCAAGCCAATGAATCATATTGTATTGAACATACTCTAGCTCACTGACTGCCAATGAATGCTAAGTAAATGTCAGGAAAGAGCAGATGAAGCATTGTTCAGCTCTTCAATAATCAGTTACTATAGATATCACAATAAAAACTAGTATAGAAGTGCTACTAATATCCTGTGCTCATTGCACCCCATTCATAAAACTCAAACAGAACTAATTTGGGAATGATTTACACATAAGTTCATACTGTTTTTGTTTCATGAGTCATCAGAAAAAAATGTTAGAATGTTTTTCCACACGTCTGTCCATCCATCCATTTTAAGGATGAATAATGGCATTGAATCAAACCAGCACCTATTTAAATTAGCACATTGTTATTCAGATAGCAAATGTGATTTCTTTCCACAATCTTGGTCTAATAACAGGTGTCCGTTCTCAAGTGTAGCGGATGTATATTAGAGCCAAGACATTTTCCTGCTTCATTTGCTTTATATTTTCGCCTCTTCTTCTAATCATTGGATCTTATGGTCTAAATTCTGTAATTATTGTGCTTGTCTTCTCATTTAATGCTTCCAGCAAGAGCAACATATAGGATAAGCCAACTTATCAATTTCAAGGGCACATATTATATTTTAGATATATCAGACATGTACCCAACATGGAAATGCTTTTTCTGAATTTAACAGTCAGCTGTGAAATGCCAATGAATTCTCATCCTAGGGCGCCATCTAACTGACGCTTTTGACCATGCGTCTAAATCCAATGCACATGACAACCTTTAGCGTCAGTTCGATGACGTTCATCCTCAGGTCGCCATCTAACTGACGCTTTTGACCATACGTCTAAATCTGACACACATGGCAACCTTTAGCGTCAGTTCAGATGGCGTTCATCCTCAGGGCCATTAACCAACACTTTTGAACATGCGTCTAAATCCCATGCACATGGCAGTCTTTAGTGTCAGTTAGATGACGTTTCATCCTAGGGCGTCATCTAACTGACGCTTTTTACCATGCGCTGAATGCACACATAGCAACCTTTAGCATCAGTTAGATGACGTTCATCATCAGTGCGTCATCTAACTGACACTTTTGACCATGCGTCTAAATCCGACGCACATGGCAACCTTTAGCGTCAGTTAGATGACGCTCATCCTAGGGCGTCATCTAACTGACGCTTTTGACCATGCGTCTAAATCCGACACACATAGCAACCTTTAGCATCAGTTAGATGACGTTTATCATAGTGCGTCATCTAACTGACACTTGACCATGCGTCTACAGACGCACATGGCAGTCTTTAGCGCCAGTTCGATGACGTTCATCCTGAGGCGCCATCTAACTGACGCTTTTGACCATGCGTCTAAATCCGAAAGCGGCAACCTTACACGTCAGTTAGATGACGTTCATCCTTAGGGCGTCATACTAACTGACGCTTTCTGACCATGCGTCTGATATCCGACACACATAGCAACCTTTAGCATCAGTTAGATGACGCTCATCATACATGCGTCATCTAACTGAGCACTTTGACCCATGCATCTAAATCCGACCGCACATGGCAACCTTCAGCGTCAGTTCGATGACGTTCATTCCTAGGGCGCCATCTAAATGACACTTTTGACCATGTGTCTAAATCTGACACACATGGCACTCTTTCACGTCAGTTAGATGAAGTTCATCCTAGGGCGCCATCTAACTGACACTTTTGAACATCTGTCTAAATCTGACGCACATGGCAACCTTTAGCGTCAGTTAGATGGCGTTCATCCTCAGGGCGCCATTTAAGCTGACACTTTTGAACATGCGTCTAAATCCGCAAGCACATGGCAACCTTTAGCATCAGTTAGATGACATTCATCATAGAGCGTCATCTAACTGACGCTTCAAGCCATGCGTCTAAATCCAACGCACATGGCAATCTTTAGCGTCAGTTAGATGACGGTTCATGCTCAGGCGTAGCTGTGACTGACGCTTTTGACCATGCGCTGCTAAATCCAACACACATAGCAACCTTTAGCATCAGTTAGTATGACATTCATCATAGTGCGTCATCTAACTGACACTTCTGACCATGCGTCTGAAATCCGACACACATGGCAACCTTTAGCGCCAGTTAGATGACATTCATCATAGAGCGTCACTCAATTCACGCTTTTGACCATGCCGTCTGAAATCCAACGCACATGGCAACCTTTAGCGTCAGTTAGATGACGTTCATCCTAGTGCGTCATTTAACTGACGCTTTTGACCATGCGTCTAAATCCGACACACATAGCAACCTTTAGCATCAGTTACGATGACGTTCATCCCAGTGCGCCATCTAACTGACACTTTTGACCATGCGTCTAAATCCGACGCACATGGCAACCTTTAGCGTCAGTTCGATGACGTTCATCCTGAGGGCGCCATCTAAATGACACTTTTGACCATGCGTCTAAATCTGACACACATGGCACTCTTTAGCGTCAGTTAGATGAAGTTCATCCTCAGGGCGCCATCTAACTGACACTTTTGAACATGCGTCTAAATCTGACGCACATGGCAACCTTTAGCGTCAGTTAGATGACGTTCATCCTCAGGGCGTCATCTAACTGACGTTTTTGACCATGCGTCTAAATCCGACACACATGGCAACCTTTAGCATCAGTTAGATGACGTTCATCATAGTGCGTCATCTAACTGACACTTTTGAACATGCGTCTAAATCCGACACACATGGCAACCTTTAGCATCAGTTAGATGAAGTTCATCCTAAGGCGTACATCTAACTGACGCTTTTGACCATGCATCTAAATCCAACGCACAGGGTAGGTTTCAGGTCTGGGGTAGGGTTAGGGTTAGACCACTAGGAGGCGCGTCTCATTTTGACGCTAAAAGGGTACCATGTGTGTCGGATGTTGACGGATGGTCAAAGGCGTCAGTTAGATGACGCCTTGGGATGAGAATTGGCTGGAAATGCGCATATAATATGTTTTGCTCTCGTAATAATTGCAATTGTTCTTCACCTCAAAACAACAACAATTTACCTGCCAAGCAGAGTGGAGTATTTTCATTATCATGAGTGCTTTGATCTATTAATTTTGACAGCTTGGTTGTGGGTTTTTATCTCTGATACCACATATGCATTTGAAAAATGACTTACTGATAGAGGCATTCAAGTAAATGCTGTATAATCCTCAGCCAAATCAAGTGTAATTGTCAGAAACTATGGACATACGCAGAGTAAAGTGTGTCAGTCTTTTGCAGGAATGTTTCTTTTTGTGGTATTCGACGGATCATAAGGGAAATTAAGAGTAATGAATAATGCAGGAGATGGTAGCACTCAGTTGAGCCTTTGAATGATGCTGTGTGTTTAGTGTCAAGGCAGATGCACCACATAGATTTATGTGCATTTGTTGATTCAATCAAGCTATTGTTTTGAAAATCCTGAGAGACCCTGAGCCTATTTTTTCCCAAAGAATTGTTCTCTGACAAATAACAATAGCAAAATAACACTATCCCACTATGGATTGATTGTTCAGTGTTCAGGGCAGTCAGAGCTGACAAAAATGACTTCTTAATTACCTTTTTGTATTCACTGCTGTATGTTACGCTTTTGAATAAAGGAAAACAAGTCGACAACAACTGAAAAGCATTGGGGACGTAAATCAGTTCAATTCTGATGAACTAGTTGATGAACACAAACACACAACTTGGCAAGAATCAGATGCAATAATTGTCTAGACAAAAAGATAAAGAAGAAACTTTTGGCCTAGGGAGGTTGGTTTTACACAAATAGCAAAGTGAATACATTCTGAGGTTAAAGAATTATTATTAATGAAACTCAAAACCTAGTGTATCTCAATCCTAAAGAAGAAAATTTGGGCTCACGGTCTATCCGTGTTATTTTACTTTATAGTGGTGTCCATGAACTTCTAACATCTTGCAAGTCAAACACCCTTTGACAGGCCAATGTTTTGAAGTGTGCCAAAAGGGCAGACAAGGCCAGCCATCGATCCAGTGGTAATTGCTAAGCTTGGTCTCTTCCCAGAATGCCTCTTACAACCTCAGCATGACTCAATCCTTCCTTTCTTTAGCTGTGTTTTGGATAAGAAGGATGAAAACAATCATGCCAAAGAACAAACGTGTTTATTCATATATGGAGAAGAACACTAATAGCAAAACTCACTTTGATATGCAGATACATTGCCTCACTACACTCGTTGCATGAAACAGCTCAAGGGAGATTTCTAGTGAGTGTTAGCTATTTCGGTGAAGAGACTTCACATTTGGAATGCCGAGGAAATGCAAAAGATGCTCTATAGAAGAGGGTGACATTATCATCATCATTTTCTGACATTTAAGTGCTACTCATTTTCTTATTAAGGTCAATGACATGACCCATTTTCTGTTCTTGCACACAATGACTTGATAAATCTCTTTTATGCTACATTTTATATATATATATATATATATATATATATATATATATATATATATATATATATATATATATATATATATATATAGCATAATGGTGACAAGTATTGAAAACTACCAACAGAACAAACCGTAGGCTATGTGTGACCCACTGAAAATTGATCTACACCACGCATCAGCAGGTCGTGATGCACTTAGTGCTGGTAGTGGGTCACATGAATGCTTTGTTGGGTTATTTGTGTTGACTAGTGTGTGGCATCGCATTTAGCTCATAACTAACTAAAACATGCTGAGAAAGGATTATTGCAAGGGGTAAATCAGCTTGCATGGGATTTTCAGCTTTTTGCAAAATGTACAGATTGATACAATGAATTCATATTGCTTATGTCAATTGATTACTTTGTTTTATTATGCCTTCTGTATATCTAGAGTCTGATAAGATGTGTTTGTTTTACAGATTTGAGGACCAAGGATGCAGCCCTGAGGTGGACTACCAGAGCACACACACTGGGATCTACTGGCTGGAAATTACGAACTTCTGAATGGATGTTTTCACGTGCAGAGAGGATGCTGGTCTTTTCATCCTGCTGACGTGGTCTCTGTGAATTGGGGTGTATCTCCGTTCCTCTTCATTTTCCATCTCCAGTTCTTCCAGAAAGGCCCACCTCAGCCTGAGAGAAGATGTGACCCAGGCAAAGGAATAATCTGGCTGCCTGTAGCCCCCTCCCTTTCTTCCACACGTTTGGCTCGTAGTCTTTCTCTCTCTCGCACGGTCTCTCTTGGAGATATTACCGCTCTCACCGGGGATGGATGTACCGCCTGAAACTAGCAAGCATGTAAAGAAGTCCACAAGTCAAAAGCTGGAGGATCAGAAAAAGGTAAGACGCGTGGTTCATTCCTACCTCTTCCGCAGGGCTGAATGTTCAAAACCAGCAGTGCAGAATGGATGAGATTCTCAACGCCCGATTTCTTGCTGTGCTCAAAGCGACTGTTGGTGTTTTTTGTAGATCCTGTTGTTTATTTATAAGCAGATTTTCAGGTAGTTCTATGGGGGTGTAAGATGACCTGAAAACAGGAAGGAACACAATTATAACACAATTGTGATCAGCTTTGCTCATGAATATTAATTATGTTCAGTAGGCCAAGAAGTCCCACCTAATTTGACTAAAATTGCAGATTTATGTACCTTAAAAAAGTATGTTTAAAGTAAAAGTATTATTTTCCAGACAAGGAATAGGGTATAAAAATGTATATATAACATAATATATTACTCGCTAAAAATTGCTGGGTTGTTTTAACCCAACTTTAGGTAAAATATGGACAACCCAGCATTTTTAGAGTGTAATATTATTTTTATTTTATATACTATTTTTATTGTTTTAAATATGCATAATTTGTCATTTTTTATTTAGAAAAACAGGTTGTTAGGGTAATTTCATATAATATTATTAATTATTAATTATATTAAAAATGAATAAATAATTAGTATTTTTATTATTATACATTTTATAATGTAATTACACACACACACACACACACACACACACACACATATATATATATATATATATATATATATATATATATATATATATATATATATATATATATATATGGCTTTTTATTTAGAAAAACAATTAACATAAGCATTATGGAGAGTTTTATGCATTATTATAAAAAAAATTATTGATAAAATATTAATGCATTATTCAATTATTATATTTATCATTATATCTTTGATCATGTATTATTTTCTCTTCTTTTATTCGTAATTTCTGTGGGACTTTGGCATTTTTTTATTTAGAAAAAGTTGACAATCAACTTAAAAATTGGAGAGGCGATGAAAGTTTGGTGGAAAGTACTATAAGAATTTTATATATAGAATTTACTGGTGTTTGCTCTGGTTAGCAGACCTGAAAAACTTCATTGAGATTTGGAGAAGCACTGGGAAGTTGTTTAGTGCCTCAGGTCTGCTCTAGATTCTACATCTAGGACACTGTCCTTCTGTCGCTCACACTCCAGGTGAGAGTGGAGCTCCTGCTCTAAAGTGTGATTAGTTTTTAACACTTCGCCTTTGGACATGAGAGAAGTGTGTGTGCTGTTTGAACTGGATGGAGTCCCGTTGACCTGATTCTGGCTAATGAGGTACCTATGATAAGCCATCTTTTGCCAGAGAGTCACTATCCTGCAGAAGACACCCAGTAATCTATCAGGCCTGACACCTGCAGCTTCATTAGAAGCTGATGAAGTTAGGAACCAGACTTTATTGGTGTTTTATTTCTGTGTAGACCCAACATCTACTGGGAGGTCCCATATTAGCTTGTTAATGATACAGAGCGGCAAAGCTGGGGCAAAGAAAGATGGATGCATATGTGTGTTGCAGGTGCAAGCTTCTGCTTACCTTTTGGAAAACTGTTTATTTATATCACAATTACAGTTTTATTCAACTTATTTCAAATGCCGTTTCAAAGACTTTACTATGGAAGCTTGTTTCCGCCACTGAATATAAAAATAAAATAAATAATTGTGACTTTTTATCTCACAATTCTGACTTTTTTTCTCACAATTGCGAGTTTATATCTTGCAATTCTGACTTTATTTCTCAAAATTGCAAGATAAAAAGTCAGAATTTTGTGATATTAAGTCGCAATTGCGAGTTATAAAGTCAGAATTGCAAGATAAAAAGTCAGAATTGGGTAATATATAGTCACAATTCTGAGAAAAAAAGACAGAAGTGCGACTTTTTATCTCACAATTCTGACTTTTTTTCCTTACAGTTGCGAGTTTACATCTCGCAACTCTGACATCTTTTTTCGGAATTGTGAGAAATAAAATCGCAATTGCGACTTAGGCCAATTCTAAGGGAAAAACTTTTTCCCATCAGAATCGTTTATATCTCACAATTGTGACTTTATATCACGCAATTCTGACTTTATATCTCGCAATTGTGACTTTATATCACGTAATTCTGACTTTATATCTCGCAATTGTGACTTTATATCACGCAATTTCTGACTTTATATCACGCAATTCAGACTTTCCTCGCAAACTTGCAATTGTGAGAAAAAAAGTCCGAACTGTGAGATAAAAAGTCGCAATTACCTTTTATATTTTTCATTCTATGGCGGAAACAAGCTTGGAATAGTATATTGTGGCACATTATGGAATTGGATAGCCGGTCTCGTTCAGAAAACATCACTTGGATTTGACGCTGAGATTTGCCGCACAGATTTCATACAGTTTGTGTGTTGTTTTGTGTAAATCTAACCAGTTACAATTTCACGTTCAGACAAATTGCTAGTACTGTAACTAGAATAACTTACCTCTGCTAATGGATTAGAGGTAAACAGGCGGGACAGTGACCGAGTCTGGCCAGGCCCCCTCGTAATGCCGATGTTGCTGGTCTGATTTGACAAGTTTCATCAATGGTCCCGAGCGTCCTTTACGCTGGCCCTGAGCCATTATCAAGCCCTTTACAATATTTACCTGGTCACATCTGGTCTCAATAGACATACAATTCTAAAAAAGCATCAGTATACAACAAAAGTGGCAAAATGAGCATAAATATACAACTTTATATACAAATGAAAAACAAATTGAATGTTAATACTGATCAAAGAAATCACAATATTTTGATATAGTGGCCGTTCCTCCTTCGTTTGTTTTAGTTGTGATTTAGACCCAAAGACATTCTGGCTCCCTCAAAACACTGACGTAAGTGGAAGAACAGAAGATACTGAAGAAGTTGCTTTTTCCTTCCATTTTCTCATTGAAATGAATAAAAGCTTTGTGCGGCCGTCTGTCCGCACAAAGCTTTTAATCATCAGTTGCGAGTACCCAATGTCCTCCTCATTCATCGTAATCATACACTCTTACGCTAATGGAGAGAAAAGCAGGTAAAAAAAATCAATATAAATATTGAGAGCTTGCTTGAATTAGACGGTTGGAGTATTGATGAAGAAGTGTCCTCTACAGCTTTCGACTGTTCATTTGAATTCGAGATTTAGATGGCCAGAGGTGTTTGCTCTCGAAACAGGGAAACACTGCGTGCTAATGGACAGGAAGTGCTGTTGAATATTCATGAGAGAGACTGACCATCAAGTGTGGTGCTAGAGATTTAGAGACAGTTAAGAGATGTCCATGAGGATGATGCATGGCAATGTTTTTCTTCCAAAATATTGGATTATATAAAGGAATGACTATATAAAGATTTATTATAATTTTTAAGTCATATTGTTAATTTTTTTTGATAATATGTCTGTTGCTCCCCCTTCCCTGTCTTTTTGTTTGAGTCGATGTTTGTTTTATCTTTATTTCTAAAGACAATAGAGTTGATCGCAAAAAAAGAGAAGTCCATGAGGAGAAAACAGGAGAATACAGGCATTTTGTTTTTGAAAGACTTGCGTGGTCATACCAGAGATGTTCGGCTGCAGAAGCTTGAGTTCTCTTAGCAGTATTGAGATGGACGGCTCTGATTTAGGTGGTTTCTCATATAGACATGATTGTTGTCAGCCGACACGACAGTACTTTCAGAAGTACTTCAGAAGTACTTGGGAATATGGTTTTAGCATTGGATTGATAAGGATTTGTGAGTACTTCTACACAGTTATTATCAGTTGAAACAGAATATCTGGTCAAATGCTTAGATTTAGTTGAAAATATGTGCTGTTATAGTGGCAACATGTATATTTCTCCCCAAAATGAAAGTAATGTTATAATTAGGGCTGTCAAACGATTAATCGCGATTAATCACATCCAAAATAAAAGTTTGTGTTTACATAATATATGTGGATGCACTGTGTATAGTTATTGTGTATATATATATAAATACACGCACACATGCACATATTTAAGAAAAATTATTATTTAGATATAAAATGTTTATATTTATATATAATATAAATTATATATAAATCTATATAAAGTATAGCCTATACATGAAAATATTTCTTAAATATGTGCAAGCATGTGTGAGTATTTATATAAAATAATTGTACACCGCGCACCTCACATACATTATGTAAACACAAACTTTTATTTTGGGTGTGATTAATCGCGATTAACGTTTGACAGCCCTAGTTATAATTTATTCTTGTGTTGTACCAAACCCATGTGACTTTCTTTTTCTATCATTTTGATACAAGAGGACACATTTTGAAGAATATTGATGCTGCTCTTTTTCCATACAATGAATGTGAACATTGAGAGAGAACACTCTGAGTGCACGGTACTACTTACATGTACCGTGAAGATAATATTAATTAAAACATCATAGAACTTGCATTTGTGGAAAGTACAAGACTTGCAGGTTTCTCATTTGCTCCGCAAGTGCACCATATTTTCATTATAAATGCACAAGTGAATTGACCCAGTCAGTTATCTCTAGTATCAGTGGGGAAAGCATGTGCAGCTATAGTAACGCATGACATGTGTCTCATGAATAATTTATGCGGCAAATTTTAACACTAATGTCAGCATCAAAGAGATCCTTCTAGCTGGCTCTCCTTACATTTTCACATGAGAAGCATCTCCAATGAGCTGAGATAACAGCTTCTGACTGTGTCATCATTACTGGTTTTTCATGATGCTCCATCTTGTCATTGTGCATGAGTTATGGACTCTACACTGTGTGAAATCACTTACATCTGGGCGATAAATGAAATAGTTCTGGAGATTTAAAATGAAACAATAAGGATTAATATAAAGAAGTTTTAAGTGAAATTACCCAGTTTTATCTGCTTTTGTTTGAGGGCTTGCACCATTTTGAACAATACAATGTCATGACTGATTCTGAATGCACCCATGCATTAATTAACTAAAACATCCCAATGCTTTGCATATCTGCACAATCTGCTCATGTGCAGAACACTAACCACATTTGACCAGATGCATATTCCCCTTTTAAATTGGACCGAAGGGAAACCAAGTATCTCATTTTCCTTCTGCCTCCAACAACCTCCAGCAATCGAGCCGTGGCTAAATGTCAGGAACTGCTGCGTTTGGCTGCTCTGCAGGGCTGTGTTCCCAGCAGAGAGCCCAACTGTACAGAATGGAGCGAGCTTTATAATAAACGGCTGGATAAATGCACAATCACTTAAACACAGCATCGTGGCTCTTATAGGGGTTATTGTGTCTCCTGCGCCGATTATTAAAACCGTATGCGGTCCTTCCGCCTACTTTACTCTTATCAGCCCTTTTGAAGCACTAATTCTGGTGGCCCCTTTTGGGACGTGCCGTACAATGAGAGATTTATATTATATTATGTATAGAGTCTGAAGGGAGTGTGAGTATATGATATGGTTAATTGCTCCCATTTATCTTGTCTGGAGAAAGGTAGATTCTCTAGCATAGCCCACCTTCCAGCTGCCCGTTCCTGTGCATGCTGGGAAGATCTGATAGGTGGATATTTCTGCATATTGGAGCTTAGAGGCAGTGGTCCACATTCGGCTCTGCCGCTCACACCTGCTGCCCATTAGTTCAACTTGGCAGGGAGTTGCACGCAATTATCAAGGCCTCCCTGAGCTCTGCGGCCAATCAGAAGGAGCTGTGGATTTGCTGACACTTGTCTGACAAATGCCTGCTGTGTGCCACCATTACTAGGCTAGCACTGTCATTGGCTGTGTTGAGAAGAGCATGTCACCATAAGCTCATAAAGTTTTTGTAATATGCATATTGCATGTTATGCAGATTTTCTCTATGCCTGGTATATTTGCCAAAATGTGCATGATTCACCAGAGCAGACAGCGAGGAAAACAGTTTCCGATGATGCAATGTGCTTGACATTGTGCACGATATTCCTTTTTCAGCACAGTATATGAAGTCAAAACATCATCGACTGCAATATCTTTTTCTTGTCTCGTAATTTATCATACTACCAATCACAAAATCTACTAATGATTCATGATATATTAGTGCCTTATTGGTTTCAGAACATATTTGGTATTGAATTGTTCATGCGGTTTCCCCTAGATCAGTGGTGAAAGAAGTAATGAATCTCAGGACTAAAGCTACACTGTGTAACTCTTTTAGTTATTCTTAGCTAAAAATTCTTAGTTCTTTAAAAATATATGTGCTCATTAATGTATATTTATTCGTTCAAGTAATAAAGTATTCTCGTGAGTGTATAACGCGAAAGGCGAAGCTTGAATTAACGGTTATGTCCCTCTTTGGCTAATGTACTTTCAAGATGGAGTGGCAACATGGCGACCACATTAGAACCCCTTAAAGCCTGTTTTCATGCTTCTGCGTCTAATCGATGGTGTACCCCCGCAGACCCCTATCGCGACGTCAACCCTCTTCCAATCTCCGCGTAGTCTCCGACGTGCACCTCCAAAATTTTAACTGCGCGTCGAGGCGACGCAGACAGCAAGGGCTTTGATTGGTCAGATTATACATCAATTCAGGAGTGTAGCTTTTCCGGTTTCCTTTTTAACATTTGCACCCTCGTACTGATAATTATAATACTCTTAAAAGAAAGTAAATAAAGAATTAAACCTAAATAAACTGTTGGTTTTTATTTCATTGATAATATATGTCTATAACTGTTATCCTTTCTTTCTTTTTTGCTCACAATAAACTTCAATCAATCAATAAATCAACGTTTGTTCACAGTTTGTTGTTTATTTTCAATACAATGTTCACGGTTAACTTACATCATTGATAATATACTAACCAAGTCTGCCACGGGACACATTATCCTGCCATAGCACAGTTGGATACTGAAAAAAAGACTTCAAGTCATTCAGAAAAGCTATCGTTATGGCAGCTCGGGTGAAACCTTTCTTTTACTGTCTATTGGTGGAACGGACCCTGGACATCCGTGTTGATTCTGTGGGGATAAAGTTTGTGTCGTCTTGTTATTCAACGTCGATTAGCTCCAGCTGACAGCTGCAACAACATTCTCTCTCTTTCGCTCGCGCGCACGGGACCATTCGCGAACCACACACCCCCTAGCGTTCTGGCGGTGAAATGCACCGCGAAGCACCACAACCTCACGCAGAAGCATAAAACGGCCACGACGCGTAGCAGTGACGACGTAGCTACGCCGTAGAGTTGACGCAGAAGCATAATGAGGCCTTTACCCTGTATGCATTTTCAATGGCATATTATACACTCACGAGTATACTTTATTACTTGAACGAAGTAAATATACATTAATGAGCACATATATTTTTGAAAGAACTAAGTGTTTTTTAGCTAAGAATAAACTAAAAGAGTTACACAGTGTAGCTTTAAGTAAAGTACAGATACGTGAAAAATTTACTTAAGTGAATTAACGAAGTATTTGTACTTCGTTACATTCCACCACTGCCCTAGATCTCCATTTGAATATTGATATATGAGGATAAATGCAACATTGATGAGCATAAGAGCATAATGATTTTAAATCATCCTGCGACTCCCTAGTCTGTTTAGTACCCCTGTTTTAGGACCAATGCCCGATATTTTTCGTAAAATTGTAGGCAGTATACCATGTATACTTCAGTAGAAGCGTGCTAGCATTCTATTTCAGATGACCACTGATTGGCATCCAATCACTGCAGAGGTCTTGTCACAGGACACAAGTATAATCAGTGTCTATAAGGCCATTGCTGTGATGCTGCTGTACCTGTGTCGTTGGCAAATGTATGCTCTTAGCGTTAATAAACTGGGTCTTTAGTAGATGTCGAATGAATAATTGAAGAGTCTAGTTTTAGTGTTTCACAGTCATAAAAATACAGTGCTTCTCGTAACATTGCTGTAACCACTCTTGAAACAGGATATTGTTTTCCTTTGTAACATCTCTAAAAACTATTTCACCAGCCCTATTACACAGCTTGTCGCTTTTAATTTGCTTCTAGTCTTTTTAACAAGCCTGCTTTTTAAACTCTGAATCTCTCCTTTTTATTCAGTTTTATTCAGCTGTAAAACCGTTTCTTGCTTCACTGCATGGCAAACATGTTTTATCTTGGGTTAAATAGTGATTTTGTGCTGTGTAACGTGAAGGACCAGCAGTCAGAGGCAGGTGTGTGATGGGTTTTGGGTATTTAATCTTCTTATCGTGAGCTGGCACACGGTCTAAAGGGCGGCGTTGAAGCAATGAACCCACTTGACCTCGGGCAACTGCTGCTGGCAAGAGCAACACTCCCCTATGTTCGTGGCGCTAGCATGCTAATTCAAAAGAAGCCCCCTTTGCCACATTCCCCCCTGTGATGCAAGTCTGTTGCTGGTCTGGGTCTGAGCCGCTGGGGATTAGCTGGTCACACAAGTGCCATTGGCACCATGCCCGAAGAGTCTGACTGTCTGGGTGTCACAATATGACTGAATCACCATAAAGATGTAACCCTCAGCTTACAGGAAACTGTGAAAATGTGAGAGGAGAAAGAAAACTGTGGCCATTTTTCAACAAGAAAGAATCTGTCACTCAGTGTTGACTTTCAAAAGAAACATCACTGTTGCACACACACATCAGTTTGCTGTTGTCAACATTTGTCACTCTGTCTCTCTCTCCTTCACATTTCTTAACCTTGGCAGTTGTTTGAGTGTTGAAAACAAATAAGGTGTCAGTGTCTTTTTAGGACATCCGTTGGCACATTTGATGTTCGTCTTAAGTTATTATTTTACAGTTTTAAGGTGTATAACAATTTATATCTATATATTATATATTTAATTATTTTAGAAATAATGTGGGGTCCCTTGATCATTTTAGACATAGGGATGCAACAATATGGTGTTATTTCTCAGATTTTAATTTAATTTTATTTTATTTTATTTTAGCTGTGTTTAACAACCTGACATAATAGACTAGAAATAATGTGGGGTCCCATGATCATTCAATTTGATTTGATCAATTTATCATCTTAAATTTATTGGCCTGTTTTTCTTTATTTTATTTTTAGTTTTTTACCAATAATAGGATAACATTTATCACTATACTTTATGATCTGCCCAACTCAACCAGACCTGCGGAGTCTGTAGCCACTTTCAAGAAACAGCTAAAGACGCACTAACACTTTCACTAACACTAACACTTTCTCTTTCTATTCTATCAAATAAATAAATAAATTAATGGACTGTGTTAGATTAAACTGGGAAGGGTCGTGGCACTTGCATATTGTTGTCCTACTGTTAGTTAACTGCTTCTATTGTTCTCATTTGTAAGTCGCTGGATAAAAGTGTCTGCTAAATGAATAAATGTAAATGTATACTGATGTGAGTCAAAATGTTGTGCATCACTAATCAGAAGTAGCTGTTACCAAGAAATCAGAGTTGTGATTTTCTAGGCACTAGAATATCATAAAGACGTTGGGGTGGGCTCTTTTGACTTGGTTCCCACTTAGCAACACCCATTCTAGTGCCTATTGCACTAACATCTTCTTCATAAAATGTAAAAGTTTAGTTCTTTGTTTGTTTATTTATTCATGTATTTATTTCCTAAGCATTAATCCAGACCCAAGAAATGTCCTGAGCTCCTGACATGAACCTAGACTTATTTGCTTCAACACAAAGCAAATTATAACACCATATTGTCACACATAGATCAGTTCTAGATTGAGATTCTGCCTGAATGGCTAATTGAGTTTCATATGTCACTGTTTTTTTTCCTCCCAGGGAGCTTTATCTTATGAAATACATCCCCTGCTGCCCTATCTAACCAAATAATTCAAATAGCTTTCCTAAAGCTCCAGGAATCCTTGTCTTTTCTGCTTTACCCATGATGCTGTTCTCTTTGGTTATTGGTTGCACTGTGGTGAGGATGATGAGATTGCTTTCTCCTCCAGTTTGAATATCCCTCATTGATTGTGTCTATATTGAGATACAGCAACACTGCGCCTGTTAGAGGCCGGTCTTAAATCACAGGGAAGCATATGCGCTTACAGCGGGTTTGGGAATTCAAATGGATCGCCAAAGCTGTATGGAAAGTATAGTGTATGTCAACAAACTCATAAGCCTTTCTGCCTGCCGTATCGACACTAACATGCTGATTTCCTGAAGTATAGACATGTCAGAAAAGAAAACCGCAACTAAGTCGGCAAAATGTGTCGTTGAAATAGATTACCATTACTTGACTAGTGAGGCGAAAGTGTAAGTGAGTTTCATTGTGGGCAGAGGAATAAAAAAAGAACAATTTGTATCTAATGTTGCATCCAATATAAATGGTAATCATTTTGGGGGTTCAGACACGCATTCTCTCACGGTAATCAAAGTGCCTGAAAGCACACGGCTCTAAATCTAGTTTTAGGATGCCCTATCAGATATCAGAACTGACAGTATAGTCGGGCACTAATTCAACAAATGGGAAAATTCAAGGTTCAGTGACCTGTACAATGAGCTAAACTCTGAACACTGTGACTCACTGTATGCCACTTTATTAGATCACATTATGCAGGTGTTGAGAGCTCAGGTTTGATTTCAGACCTTAATACTCTGTTGGTTGATGATTTTTCATTTAGGTATGAACATTAAGTGCATGGAATTTGCATTCATATATACTTGAATAAGTCCTTCAGTGTATTGCAATTGAACTCAGAGAGGTAATTCACTGAAAGAATGAATTGTGTATTTATATTATATATAAAATATGACACATATATAATTATTGTATAGCATACAATACAACCCACTTGAAATTGACTCATCAGAGTTTCTCTTTTTCTGTAAATCGATATGTGCGGCCGTCTGCTGTCTACATGAACGCATCACTTCTCTTCAGAAGACCTTTATTAACCCCCGCAGATCCGTGTTGAGCACTTTAATCACGCTGTAATGTACTTCCAAAGTCAAACAGTCATTCACTCTCATTATCAAGCTTGTAGAGCCAGGACACTTTTTAATATAACTCCCATTGTATTCGTCTGAAAGAAAAATGTCATAGGATAGCTTCAGAGTGAGTAAATCATGGGCTAATTTTCATTTTTGGGTGAAATATCCCCTTAAGTGTGCATTTTCGTAACCTAGTAAACAAGTTATTCAATTTAAAAAAATATCTTTAAAATGGTTGATACATTAGCATGCATTACATACGGTTGACATATCATTTTTGGGAAGTTTCAAAGAAAGTTTTGTAACTACTAACCTATTTCCTCTTCTATTTCAGCACGTTTAGTGTCTGGTTTGGTTGTGGGTTGATACCTTCGCTGAAATATAACTCGCAAATGTGGTGCAACTGGTGAATTTATAAATGATAGATATCTGCTCTTTCATATGCATGTCATATGAATTCCCTGTAGGGTTGTTTTCCAGTGTATGCCTTGAATTCATTGAGTATATGCATGCTTTTGCATGTTGTTCAGAAGTAACTGCAGAGTATTAGATGGTAGCTTGTCATCTTTTTGCTGATTTCCGTTTTTACCTGCATCAAAAGTGTAGCTGCTCGTTAACAACAGTAGGCTTATCCTATCTGAAGAAGCACACAAATACCCAGAAAGCTAGTGAAGAATACCACCTCTGCTACCCATGAAAGCCATGAGTCATTAGCACTCTTCCCACTCTTCCAACCACAGTGTTTGTTTTTGTTACACCTGGTCGTCAGAAACATGGTAACTGAGGTGTTATCACATCTACATTCCTCAACAGCAGTGCATCATTTTCCAGAACCGCAGGCTGTCAATTTCCATGTATCTTTATTTTTTTTCCTTTCTACCTGTGAGTTTAATGCATTCTCATGTTATTGCCTACGAGCAAGTGCTCTTTTTTATTTTCTTTTTCTCTCTTGTTAAAGTCCCTGTAAAGGCAATTCTACAAAAAAGTTCTAAACACATTATAAATGTTACATATGTATTGTTAAAACATATTACAAAGACTGTGAACTGTGAAGTACTGAAATGTGCAGTAAGACCGTTAAACAGTTTTTCACCATTGCAATTTTACGGATTGTTTGGTCGAGGCTAAAACAGGGCTCGATGACGCACTGCAGCCCATGAGCTCCTGGACACACCCCTATTTGATGATGCACAGAGTCTGATCTCTCCCTTACTCACAATAACACACCCCAAGCACATTTGCATTCACCGCTCAATCGTGAGTGACTGTCAGTACAATTAGTTACTACAGCTGAGCCTACAGTTTTCTAACTAGCTATGCCTTCAACACAGAAATGCATAGGCTACTACCTGGATGTGATCATGTACAAAACAGATCGGTATCTTTATTTAAATTCCCTAAAAACGATCACATCAAGAAGAGGTATTTAGAGAGCCAACTTTGATGAAGAGCTTAGGATCACCGCCAACACCCGCCTCTGTAGTGATCATTTTACACAGGATCGTTTTATAAACTTTCCTCAGAGACAACGGGGATTACTGGGATAATCCGCTGTTGCTGGTGATTGGGGCCGAACCAACTGATTCTCCCGCCTCAGCGTTCATTCTCCCGTCCCAAAAGCAGTATCAGTTAATATTACCGTCGACAGCTTTCCCGCGAGTGGGCGTGGTTTCCACGCAGCCAGCGGACACGCCCCCAGCGTTTGAGAACAGAGATAACTGCTCATTTTTTTCATGAATTTGATAGCTTATTTTATGTATTTGCTGGCTTTTTTATCATTTAAATTTGGCTGGGTGGCTAATAACACATTTTTCTGTGGTGTGACAAACTCAGAACACATACTTAATTTTGACTTTACAGGGACTTTAAAGAAAGCAATACTTTTACTCAGCAAGGATGGACTAAATTGATCAAAAGTGACAGTATAGACATTTATAATGTTACAAAATAATGTTTTCAAATAAATCTTTTGATCCTGATAAAACAGCATCACGATTTCCATAAAATAAAAATATTAATAAACTGTTTTCAACATTAATAATAATAAGAAATGTATCTTGAGCAGCATATCAGTATATTAGAATGTTGGACCATGTGACTCTGAAGAAGAACAATAATACAATATATATTTAAATAATGGATTTTCTCAGCAAACAGATCTCAAGTTTATAGTGTCTCAAGTTTTATAGTGTCTCAAGTCTAGAATGTAGAAAGACGTTTGCATGATTTGATATCTTCCCATCTGTTGCAGTCAGAATCCCTGGTCATGGGGGATTGTGCCTTGAGGTTTGGTTTGTTTGTGCATAACCACAATTACATCTGTCACAGGTGACTCATGAGTTGTGGGGGCACTTTGCACCATGGGATACAGCACAAGATAAGCTGGAGGGAAATCTGTGTGTGTCCTTCTGACAGGAGTGACACTGACATTCTAGACTTGACATTCAGATCCACCGCGCCTGCCAAAATTGTACTTGCACATTTTAAACTTGCAAAATACACCAAGACTGATGTATTGTACCATTTAAAGCACTTTACCATCTTTCGATGACAATAATATTATAGCAAGACCTTTAGTACAAGCAAAACATTAAAATACACACTGTTTATACACACCGTCTACTTTGTAGCTTCCCACCTTCCTAAAAAAAGGTATTGTGTTTAAACTTTCATTCGCTTCTGTTTAAAGGATGTCAGTTATAAATGTTATCTTGGTGTCACTCTTAGTATCATTTCATTCCCATCAGGGCCTTTAGATCATTTTAGCAGCATCACATCAATAGTTATTAATCACATAGCTGTGCTACCACAGATGAGCATCCATTACTCTCATCGACAGACAAGGAATCAGGGTTTTTCACTCCTAGCCGTAACCATCCTGAATAGGCGCCAGGACTGCAGGATCACAACAGAACCGTAACGGTTGATTTAGGGGCAAATCGTCTTTACTTGCCGTGAATGTCACTGTAACAGTCCATCTCATACGCAGAGCACAAAGCTGTCAAGGTTTTATTCTTGACACACTCTCTCTGGCGTCAGAGGAAAGATGCTTGTACTTACACTACTTGTGTGGTGGTCATGCGTGTTTAGCCTGACAGACTGTTAGGTGAGGAGTCGTGTGTGTCTGGTTTGCCCTTCCAGTTGTAAAATAACACCCTCTCAACTGTCTCTTTACAAAAATGGGCAATATGAGGAATAGTTTATTGAAAAAGAAAATTGTCACAGTCTACTCATCCTAATATCACTCAAGCCATCAAGACAATATTTGCACTTGCAATGTAAAATGGACTAGTTTTATTATAATTTATAGACATGTAAGAATACAATATATTATGATCCATATCGGCCAATATTAGTAATTTTAATTGATCTATATCGTATATTTAATTGTGGACACTTTTTTTGCCTTAGATTTTAGATTAAATTGAATGTCATCTAGCACTAACTTTAAGATATAAAGTTAGAGAATGGCAAGTGCACTTAAAGCACGAATACAGGTTCCACTTCTATTATAGGGACTTTCGTAATCTCAACTATCCAACTTTCTCATCAACTAATCTTATAATTTATAGTTTTTTTTTTTGATTGTTCAGCCTGTTCTCACATAAATGCACAGTCTCATGAAAGTGCGTATCTATTCCACGATTGTCATTTCTCGTGGCATTTATAAGGCAAAAATGTTTTTTTTGCGTGCATATGCTACGCACTGAATCCCCCTGGGTAGGTTTAGGGGGAAGGTGGGTGTGGAGTTCGTACTTATTATATGCCAAAAAGTGCGTATCATATGCACGAGAAAACCGCGTACCATATACACGCAAAAACTAGTTTTGGCGTATAAATGGCACGAGAAATGACATTCGTGCTATAGATACGAACTTTCATGAGATGAGATCGGGCTCATGCGTCTCTATAACACGCGTCATGTCTATATTGTCGTGTAATTTATACCCAAAAATTTGTTTTTACGTGCACATGAGACGCAGTTTTTCCCGTGCATTTGATACGCAGTTCATTCGCGTGTAATACTACACCACTAATTCTACCCAAACGTATAATACACACGCTCCCACCCCACACCTAAACCTACCCTAACCAACCAATGCGTATCATATGCACGTAAAAACTCATTTTAGCGTATAAATTACACAACAATACACATGCATGCTATAAAGACACATTTAACGTGATCGGGTTGGATTGTTTGTCGAGCCTTTGTCTAAACACAATTTTCTACCCCTTGTCTTGAGAAAAGTACGATCTCTTCTTGTTAAGACATTATAAACTGGTGAAATGTTTTGTTTTCCATAGTTTAAGATATTTTGCACTCTAAGGCTGGTATAAGTAAGTAAATACTGTAATGTTGACCTCTTGTGGGATGTTTTTGCTGTGCGTGGGCAGCTTACCAGTGAACTGATCAGGGTTTCTGAAGAGATCAGACCAGTTCCTATAAACTTATCTCATCTTATATCGAGGTGTTTGCTAAATGTGTCTGAACTTAGTCATAAATATTTCTTGAAGCCAAGCTGTTTCATAACTGTTATATTATACTAGCTTTGCTTGGTTGGCTTTCATAAAGGAAAAATAAAAGGTCATCATGACATGTCAGTGACATTTGAAACCATTAGTGAGAGAAACTCAGTGGAACGGAGATATAGAGATCATCTTAATAAGGCAGCTTGGGTTTTGGAAGAGTAGCTGAGTTGTGGAAAACAAATGGCCTTGCGAATAAGACAGTGTTTCTTAGCCTGTGGTCACTATACATTTTGGGTTTGCGGGAAGATCCTTTTAGGTCAACACTAACAACTTCTGGGTAAGGCCACATAATATCCATTTCCCCCATATTATCTCCAAATGGTTTTCAAGCTCTGAAGCAAACCAGTTTTAGTGTCTGACATTGACTTGTCATCCATGAGCTCATGAGTTACATAAGGCTGGCTGATCCCAGCCGCCAATATCATTTTTAAATTAAAACTGGATTTAAGTTGTCAAACAACAAATTATAGAAGGTTTTAATGATGACAAAGTTCCCGTGCACTCAAGTAACTAGATCCTGATACATCAGGAATTGGGTAAACTAACTGATTCTTTCTTTCTTTCTTTCTTTCTTTCTTTCTTTCTTTCTTTCTTTCTTTCTTTCTTTCTTTCTTTCTTTCTTTCTTTCTTTCTTTCTTTCTTCTTTCTTTCTTTCTTTCTTTCTTTCTTTCTTTCTTTCTTTCTTTCTTTCTTTCTTTCTTTCTTTCGTTCGTTTTAAAGATTTTTATAAACGTAGAATTTGAATAAAATACGTACATTTTTTAAATAAAAAATTGTTTTAGTTTTTTGCACTTTTGAGTTATTTATCTAGTTACTATTGATTTATTACAAACATGGCCTTCAAATTGGGTATGACATATGACATGGGTATGACATATGAAAATGCTCAAAAGAATGACAGCACAGCATGTAAAAATAGAAAGATATACTCTGGCGGAGTTGTTCTATGGCAGGTCATAAATGGTTAAATGTATTAATGAATGCCCGACACATTAGTACGTGTTGCACTTGAAGGCAGCATTACTGCAATGCCTTCTTCTGTAATTGCTTAAAAGCATATATACGATTCTGCTGTATTTTGTCTTTGATTCTTTTCAATGCTGCCTAGGTGCTGTAGGCAACCTGCTAGGTTCAACACCAGTATAGATTTCATGGCACAGATATGCCGGGCAACAGTCTCTTGCCATCTTTGTTGTAATGTGTACAGATAATGAGATGAGATGGCTGCTTTTCTGCTTTATTTACTAATGGCTGCTCACTCTTGCTACCACAGTGGCCGATAGATTTGATAAAGACTGTTTACAAAGCAGAAGAGGATGGAGTTGGTAGCCACATATCATGTCTACATGCTCTTAGTGTTTGATTTAGTGGTGTTCTCCAAACAAGGACAAGTTCTTGCGGTCAACTGAATCTTAATATACTATCAGCAGCACTACAACAACTGAGTAGCAGAGCATCAAAATAATAATTCACTGTATTAGATTTAGAACATACTCTAGACATCAAAATAGTGCCCTATTACTGTGTCCTCTGACTGATTAATATAATTTTTGCTCTGTAGTAGCTGATGCTCATTAATATTGTCATCCGCAGTACAGACTTCATTACACAGCACCTCATGCCCGGCTTAATCTCTTTTTGACATTCTCATTCGCCACATGCAAAAGGTCAAATGGTTTGTTTAGATTTATTTATAGTGTGAGCTGCTTCTGTTGAGCCATTACATCACCTAAAACAACTAGTGAATTGCGAAATGAACAGAGGGCAAGTATTGCAGGTCCCTGCTGAAAAGAGCAGCCTCACTGACCTGCTACTGTAGATCACAAGTCATTGTCAATAACTGTTGGAGCAGTCCTGTCAAACAGCTGTAGTTTAGGACTTGAGATATTGAAATCTTGTGTTTGGTGCAAGAATTGATGAAAAATGAATATGCTGTATCTGGAACTTTTATTTTTAGAAAATATTCACATAATTAAAATCGCACTGTAATGTCACTCTACATTGTCGTGGACTGGCGCTGGCTCGGCAGAACTGCGGATCTGTACACACAAGTCTTGTACAGGACAATTTAGGCATCTATACCCTCAGTTTCTCTTTACGATTGGTTTCTCTATAAGTTAGGTGTAGAAGTCAGGCCACTCAACCGAGGTAACGTAACGTTAATCCTGTCAGATCGTCCATGCATTGAGTGAGCGTGTAGGCGGCTACAGGTCGGCCAATCTGGTTCCGTCCGTTAAAGATAACATTTGGAAATAACAATCGCGGTCCTGGACACTGAGTGACCTTACACATTAAGATAATATCGAATTTTCTCCAGTCATTGTTAAAAAAACAAGCTAACAATCGTTGCTAACTAGCGTTAGTGAAGCGGCCAGAGGGATCGTTCTGCCTCCACCAAAGCTCCGCCCACAAAAAAACGTCACCATGTTTACCAACTGAAAAGGGGTCTATTTGTACAAATTCGTACAGAGTGATTAAAGAGTGGCTAATTCGTACTAATTCATACAACCTCACTCGTACGAATTCATATGATTTGTCTAAACCCACGTGATGGGTAGGTTTAGGGGCGTGGTCAGGGGTAGGTCATTCGTACGAATTCATACGAATTGACTAATTCGTAAAATATGTACGATTTAGCAATTAGCTACGATTTAGCTTGTTACGAATTAGCCACCTCGTAAAATTCGGACGAATTCCCATGAGATCGGGTTGGTTTAGTTATCGTTCTTGGTGTGAACGGTCCTTAAGTTGAACTATGCCAGAATCAAACCAGCATAAACCATTTGGGTGTTTTCAGAAGGGTTTTGAAAAGTTGCCCACATCCCCCATCAATGCTCTGCCCTCCTTCTCTTGCCATTCAAATGGCATTATGCTTTTATTAAGTTAGAAGTAAACCTCAGGCACTTCAGCATCTGGCTGTACTGTTGTAATTGCCCTCTAGCAAGAGATTTGCACTCTGACAGAGCCTGAGTCTGTGCTGCGGATGTCATCAGAGAAAGAAGAGTGTAATGATAGAGTGAATCCCACAGCACTGGAGAAATCAACCTCAGTATTGTCTTAATCAGCAGATCTAAACAGTTATTTCAGTGATGGCAAAGCTGAGTAATCCAGTCTTCAGTGCTGATTTGGTGCTCAAAAATGATTTCTTATTAATCTTATAATGCTATATAGTTTTTTTCTGCTTAATATATTTGTGGAAACCGTGATCCATTTTTTTTCAGGGTTTCTTTGATGAATAGAAAGTAGGGATGCACCGATACCGATACCGGTATCGGGTATCGGCCTCTGATACCACATTTTTTAAAGTACTCGTACCGTTAAAAGTCCCCCATACCGGGGACCGATACCACGGTCTGAGAAATGGGTTAATCACAGGCGCCAAGTGCCCGCCCCCAGGCCCCGGCTGCAGCTCAGAGCGGGAGGAGGCGAGACGAGACCTGTCAGCCGCGTGGACCAAGTCGGTACTAAAAAATGTAAACGTCACGGTACCAAGTCCCGGTGGTACCGAATACCTGATCAAACCCAGTTCCGTTTGCACATGCATGCACGAAGGGCGTGAAGTTGCGTCATCATCATGAAAGCGCTGAGACATGGCGACCGCGGCGCTGCTGATGTGTGTCTGTGTATATTAAACTGCCAAACGACTGTTTAAATATAAAACCTGCATGTTCTGCTTGTCTCTGTGTGAATGAACAGTGCAGACGCGCGGTTTCATTTAACGTTAGCTACCTCGCACACACTGAAGCTCGAAGTGACGCTCGCGCTGTTCTCCGTCTCTGCTGCCTCACGATATGATGACATGATTCATGATTTCATCTCCAGAGTCACTTCATGAGTAACGGTAGGTATTTTACCGTTTCATTTGAGAAAACGATCGTCATATCATTTCTTTTACTAGGTGTTTCTCAATGTCAAGGATACTTCCCTTTGACATTGAGAAACGCCCAGTGTCTATGTATCAGACACGCACAGAAACTCAAAGGTCTTCACGGCAACCCGTCAAAATAAAAGTTTGGTAAGAAATTGACAGAAATAATTATATTAGGCTACTGTACAATAGATTTAACTACGTCTCTATTAATCAAAATTGCTACTACTAATAATGTGTGCATAAGGTTGCTTTTTCTCTTGATTTTTTATAAGCAATATTTCTCAATATCATCAATATTTTTGTATAAACAGCATGTAGCCTTCAATGCTTTCATAAATGTACCATCATAAATAATAGTCATTGAATTGAATTTTTTTATTTAACTATTTGGAAAAAAAAAGAAAGAAAAAAAGAATATATATATATATATATATATATATATAAAATGAAATAAAATATAATTAAATAAATTGGAAAAATAGTTCAAACTGATTTTAAATCATGTTTTTTTTATTAAGTACTCGGTATCGGTATCGGCGAGTACTGAAATGCAAGTACTCGTACTCGTACTCGTTTTCCAAAAAGTGGTATCGGTGCATCCCTAATAGAAAGTTCAAAAGAACAACATTTATTTTAAACATCTTTTTTACATTTTAAAATTATGTAAAAGTAAAAATGTAAAAGTTAAAGTTTCAGTCTGAATTTGATCCACAACAGTGCAGATACCAGAAAGTATTCAGGTCTTTCGTCAGTCAGGTGCCATGGCATATTTTGGATTTTTCCATGGGTGGAAAGCGTGCAACCTGGGGAGAAAAATATATCATCTTTTTCAATAGCTTTCCGTATAGCGAGAGTGGGAACATTTGGAGGATTGGCATGGATCCTAGAAAATATTCCTAAGAATTTGCTTCAGGCAAGACATCATATAATCGCTGCAGGATTCTGGATGGAGGAAGCGGTAATGACAATGCATCATGTCAAAATAGTGATTGTTTGTATCAAACAAGAATAAAGTGCAGCCCCCCACTGTCAAATGCTCTTTTCCCCTTGAAGGAAATCGATCGGGTTGGACATCTCTGAATAGGAGGAAATTGGCCTGATTACTCAGTTCCCAGTGTCTGTTGCCATGCATCATGGGTGCATGGACTCAAAATGAAGGGAAATATCAAACTCCCATTTAGACTGTTATTCAAATAAATGGCTTCTGTTTATTGATCTCTACTCTACTTTTATTGTAGCAATTCATAAGAACGTTCGATTCATGTGTCATCACATTAAAATCGCAAAGAGAAAAGATTAATCTGTTGATAAAAGCTTTTACTTAAATTGATTGTAGCCTTTCTATCACAGTGTTCACAATGTCCTCACATGGTTTTACCATCATGTGTCCAATGGATAAGTTACTGTTATACTATACTGTTATATATCAATTCCTTTGGGAGATTAATTTGTTCTCTTCTCACAAATTATGTGGTTAGGAATGGAACTAGCTGTCCTTACAAAGTGGTACCATATTACAATAATGGTCAGATTGTATGCCATGGTATTTTCTATGTATAGTATGTTCATAGCGAGCCGTGACTCTTGAACTTTGGCCCTCTCACCACCTTCCCTCGTTGGGAAAAAGTCAACTCTGCCTAGCTTACTGTGTCTTATTCAGTAGTACTGCACAAGTTACAGACATTACAAAGAATTGCATCATCACACAATCGGCATGCCATTTCAGTGGAATATGGTGACAACTGGCCACAAAACCAAAAAAAATTTATGTAAGCTGACTCATCATGACATCGTTCAGACCAAAGCACATTAGCGACAGACACTTCTGCATGTTAATAATAAATAATATCTCATTAGACTAGAACAGCAGCCGATTAAATGTCTGTAACAGACCGTATTAAACTTATGATTTCGGAAAAAATTTACTATAATGCAGATGTACAGGCAATGTGGACTAAGTGGACTATTCTGCAAAATAACTGTTTTGTTAACATATAAAACAGTGGCAGCGACGGCCAGAATAAAATCAATCACATAACCTATTAGATTTTAAATAACGTACCCCAGCAAACAGTTCCAGCAGTAAAGATTTTGCTTCTTGATTGATGTTGTCATCCAAGGGTATCACTCATAATTGCTGGGGTTAAAATGCTTTAAAAAGCCTTAGCTTTCTGCACAAATATAAGCGCTGGCGTAGGTTTTCCTTCACTCTAAAAATGCTGGGTTTGTTTTAACCCAACTTTGGGTCAAATATGGACAAACCCAGCCATTGGGTTAAAATTTTGAATTACATTTTTAACCCAACGTTTGGGTTTGTCCATATTTGACCCAAAGTTGGGTTAAAACAACCCAGCATTTTTAGAGTGTTATAGTGATTAACTCCAGCTTTTCTTTATAAGTTAATTTTGAAAAAAAAAAAAAGGAAAATAAATTACCTCATTAATGTTATCAGTAGCCATGTTTCCATCGACACGTTTTTATCCAAATTAAGTGATATCGAATGAAAAATGCCTTATGGAAACAGTAAAATTCGATGAAATTTCATGAAAATCAACTCAAATGAAATACGTTCGGTCTCATCGGATTTTATCTTGATCGATATACGGCTAATGCGATAAAAGCTGATGGAAACGTTATTTGCCGAATAAATAATGAATTGCGATTAAGTTTTAGGCCCTTTTATGGTTGCAACATGCCAGAAGACGAAGTTCATTTCCGGCCAGTCTGTTTGCGCACACATGGCGGATGTCAACAAAGACAGATGTAAGTGGACAAAGCAAAAAGATGCTTCAACCAAAGGGTTTCCGTGAACCATGATCTCCCAGAACTGATGAAACAGTGTCGTTCCCACACCACAGTCACCTCCGCTGTCGTCGGGCATACGTGCATCGGCATCATCATAGCAATGTTTATAGCGTCGTTGTTTTCTTAGGTTAGTTTTGCTTGTTTTTAAGTGGCTTGGTTGAGTTCTAATGTAGAATGTGGTCTGTTATTTCTGGTTAACAGACTGCGGCGCTGCTAGTATAACACACCGTTGCCATGGACGCAGTTCAGAGACGGAACAGACTATTTTCTTTAGCAGAAGCAATACTCGTTTTTAAATCAATAAACTCGTTTTTAAGTCAATATTTTGTGTCAAATTATTATTTTTTTTTATTTATTTGGTTGATTTATATGTAATAAGCAGGATAATATATAGCAAGGCGGTTGTTATAGCGAATACAGCCCCTTACAACCACTTCGCATACATTATCCCATTCATATGTCCCTATCAGCTGGCACATAAGCATTATTAGGCTTCAACTTGTGAAATATTGATCATTTGTTGGTAGATGGCGTGATCCGTTTTGTCTAACAAAACTTTGTTCGCAAAAGTTTGCTTGAATGTTGTTCGATTCAGTGCGAAAATGAATGGAAACACCTTAAAATGTCTCAAATCAATTCGATATACCAATTTGATCGCAAAACAGCATGTGACGTCATTACGTACAGGTTTTTATTTGCTTTAAAGCCGTCGGATGGAAACACACTTTCACCAGCTTTATCTGCATGAGTTTTTTTAACCGAACTTTAGATAATTCGATTGACAAGTGGATGGAAACATAGCTAGTGTTTTTTTTTTTTTTTTTTTTTTTTTTGCATGTTCCTCACAGCGGGCAAAACATGTCACAAACTTAGTGATTACAACCTCCCATTTAAAGGGACGATATGATTGGTCAATTTTACTAGATTATCTGAAATATTTAGTTGTTGAAATGTTGAGTTTACTTAGCAAACAATCAATATATAACAATATAAAAAAAGATAATGCCTTGTGCCTGGTGGGTTTTTTTGTACTTTTTTTAGTTTGGCAGTGTAACATGTTTTCCTTAAACTTCGAAATCTTACAGCTAGTGCTGATACATATTATATAACTTTACTCTGAGTTGACTTACTCGGTACATGTTCTCAGTCTTTTATTCCTACTCATAGCGTCCTCCAGCTGTCATCTCCCTCATCAGTTTGCTCTCTCCAGATGTAAGCCGCGTTAGCATCTTGAAGACAGACAAGCCTAGTGGACTGAACCAGTGGGAAACAGTGAGCGTGTGTGAGCGGGAGAATGAATATAGGCCCCAGTATCGTCTGAGCACACCTGCAACGTTCCTCATCAGAAACCAGCTGGGGCGCGACTGACCCCCTCTTTAATCCCCGCAATTAGCAGACACTTCAATACACTGACATGCAGCGGCTGCCTCCGCCCACCTCTCAACTCAGACAGCCACATACATGACTCTGTTATGTTTTAATTAGGTCTGTTGGTTAGAAGCTGGAATCAAATGTATTGTTTGGTAGCATTAACATGATTTTCTTAAACATACATTTATTATCACTTAATCAGTTAAGATTTCAATTGAAGTAATTCATGCAAATAACATAATATATAAAACACATGTGTGTGTGTATATATATATATATATATATATATATATATATATATAGTAAATTCACGATTATTCCCAAGTTAAAAAAATCTCAATTAATTTTAATATACAGTAATATTAAATTTGATTGTGACGATAAATTCATGTAAATAAAATCATGCAAATGATGTTAACAATTATTCTGTGTACATAATCTAGTATTAATTGATAATTTTGAACTTGTAAATAATTTTGAATTGACTGAATAAACACATTATTTTTTTAATTAATTATTTTTTTCAATTATTCTGAAAACCCGAATACATGATTTATTTATTTATATAAAATAGTTTTGTCTTCAGATTATTTGCAGTACCACACGAGCCCTTAGGGCAGGTATTGAGCTGTTTTTGAACAGCGGTGGTTCTTTATTGAAAGGTCATGCAGTCTACATTAAAATTAATTTAGTTTCAGAGATAAACACATACTGTTTTTGGACTCCTCCTGTAATTCAGAGCTATGAAGGAAAAGAAAGAGGCTCTGTGCTCAGATGACCAGATGTTTCTCCACTGCTGCCCTGTGAGTTCAAACTACTCAAACCAACAATAGTTTTGAAGTTCTTCTGTCAAATCTGCTGTTTCAGTTTCAGCTTAGGAAACTCCCCTCCTCTCAGGTCTAAAAAACTCAAGTAAGGCTTTATCTAAAAAAAAAGTGTTTGTCATTTTGACATTTTGACTCAACTAAAGTCTAGTTTAGTTAAGTTAGTTAAAGTTGTGCAGGGTGTCTGAGCCCTTTAAAAAAGTTCTACCAACTCCACTTCCTTGCTCATCACTGGAGCTCTAAGCATGAAATAAGTCTATTTTGGTGAAAGTTCAATTTTAGATTCTGTCGAATAGGAGCCTCTCGTCCATCCCTTACTTCACTGTTGCTGTGGCAACCTCTGCCCTGCTTTGTGAGCCTCAGCTATAAAGTAGTTATACTTTGTGGAGCGTGGAGGCTGGAGAAGATGCGTTGGGTGGAAAGTAAACTACAGGCATTCAGTAGATGATGAGAACTATTGACCACTCATGCATGAAGTCATAAGCCATCTGGGAAGTGTGGGAAGTTTCTTCAGATAAATTTGTAGGACACAACTTTTTTGGTATAGTGCAGTCTTTCATCTAATATTGTAAATGTTGTACGTACTACTGTAGTAAACAGTACACAATGAACAAGAGAAAACATGAGGAAGTGTATCTCTGAGGGATAGAGTGTCAAGTGTGTCAAGTACTTCAAGTGTTCGTAACATCAAACAGTAGTAAACTTTTTCGAACAACAGCTAACCGGCTTTGTCCCTCTGCACGTCCCTCTGCACGTGTACATTACCTCAAGATTCATTGCGTAACATACAGAAGCTGGAATATATACTGAATGGGCGACTGAAACCCAAACTGGGTCTGATACTTGGTTTGTTTTTGTTGTTTTTATGTCACTTTAACTTCAAATTAAGACAAGAAGCATCAAAAGTTGGTGGAAAATGCAGGCAGAAACCTCCGAGGTCTGATTCCGTCAGCGATGTGACAGCACAACTGTGCTACTTGTAATAGCTCTTTAATGTTCCAATGTCATTGTCTTTCTTCATTTTAATACAGATCTTGTAATTATATAAAGATCAAACCTCTTTGTGGTTTCTCAACAGTTTCTTCAAATCTCTGGTTCATCTTGTCCTCATCTCAGTCTCTCAAAGGGAAAATTCAGTACTCTAACAAAGGCACAAAAGGAATCTGTTATGATTCTCTTTTCTTTCTTGGAGGAATTTGATAATGATGTCAATTTTCTAAGCTCATCCCAGGCTTCTTCTTTTTTCCTCCTTTTTCCCTCAGCAATCAATTTTCAGCGCGACTAATTGTGGATTAAACATCCGAATGCCTTACTTGCTCACTTCTGCCAGAGGGATGAAGAGAAAGCAAATGAGAATAATCATCTTGCTCATCTCTTATGCTCTTGCCATGGAATATTTGTGGCTGAGTGGTTTTGGAGTTTGGGGTGGGGGTGGGGAGGTGTCTTCATGGCGGTGTGAACAGTCAAACGCCTGTCAAACGCAAAAGCTTAGCTTATGTAAACATGAGATGCCACACATATCCAGAGATGCAGTCGGCTCTGTCTTACTGCCTGTGCATTACGGGTGCTGAGAGCGCTGAAGAGATGCCATATGTGTCACGACTGCAGTGCTCTGGGAAGACAGGTTTGAAAACACACTTTTTCAGTCATTCTTAAAACTTGATGTGGCTTCACGTGACATTTTATTTTAGAAACACATCTCTGTTGTACCCATCATTGACATGGTGACGATATTCTCTGTGGGCTTGGCAAATAAATTGATGGGTATTTTTAAGACTAATCTTATATTTTGTCTGAAGGTCATATACCATAGACGACCTAACCTATAAATATTAAAAATAAATTAATAAATATATGCAAATAAATGTAAAAAAATAAATAAATACTATACTTTTATTTCCATATTTATGTATAATATATTTTCCCACATTTATTTATTTATGCATTTATTTATTTCCACTTTTAATTATTTTCACTTTTATTGATGTATATATGCAGACTCTGACTCTGAATGACCCTAGATATTATTATTTAATTCAGACGATTCTTTCAAATACTGTAGACTTCCTCATTAGAGCTATAAATGAATAAATGTATAAATGTATAAACAAATAAATGTATAAATAAATAAATGCATAAATAAATAAACAAATACATGTGGGAAAATAATATATATATAATATATAAAATATATATAATTATACATAAATAGGGAAATGAAAGTATAAATAGTTATTTATTTATTTATTTTACTTTTATTCACATATTTATTTATTTATTTTTATAGGTTTGGTCTTCCATAATACACCCAAAGTTAAACTCACCCAAAGTTCATCCTTATAGTAAGTTTTCAGTCAATTGCATGGTGGTGCCCATTAAAGGACAACTCATTCCATGTAGAACAAAATTGCTTTTACTTGAAGGATATGACTGGAGTCTTCATCTGTACCGTAAAAAAAATCTACAAAAAAATGTTACCTAGCTTGTTTTTAATATTAAATTACAGTCAAAGCTCTTGGTTGTAATTTCCCGAGGCATTGTGGATTCCCCTGCCCATCTGTTGAAATTTTAATTAATTCATACAAGAGAGCTCAAGGCATGGCAAACATCCTCATGTCCTCAGGTGCTTTTCTGAAATCCGCCCTGCACCAGTTTAATGCAAAAAGCCTCCTAAAGCTCGGTCAGCTGTTTAGATATGCAGACAATGTTTTTAATGGCATTGCGCCACTTTAACTGAAGACCTAGAAATCTGGGGAAATTCAATAATTCTTGCTAATATGATTCAGTGAACACAGTGTGATATCAGATAATTCAATATGCAAATTGGCACATCCTAAAACACATAATAAACATTTCATTACTTCTTTTTGAATTCAGATTTGCAGCTTTTACATGCTATTAAAATTTACAAAGCCTCAAAACCAACTCAAAAATGCACTTTGAATTTGATTTTTATTACATTTTATTTGATGTTTAAAAGAGAAGACGTTCATTGCAAGATTATTGCTATTAATATAACAACTTTTTGTTTGCCTGCAGAAAAGGAAGACAAGGCCCTCTGAGATTACTTCTAATGACTTCAATATTAGCTAATAAACATTCAAAGTAATGAGCAATTGTTGTCTTGCCCTGTGGTCCAATCACAGTCACTGATTACTTCCTATTCAACATCCTAACCAATTTCTAACTAAGCCACATACTCAAGCCAAGCCAGCTAATTTGCTTTTTTTTAATGTGACCTTTAATGTGAATCTTTAATTTGCTGCCAAGTTCAGTTATGAACAAGCAGCCATGCAACTTTTCGCTGTTATTCACTGCCTATTGCTTGCAATGTAGACCCGTTCGCCACATATCCCCCCTGCTATGTATAGAAATAAGGTCTAACTCATTTTCAGCTTCAATCATTCAATACCAGCTCCACTTCCTGCAGATATGATAAATGTGACGCATTTCCCCTGTTTCCAAAGACACACATGCTCATACTTCCATCCAATTAACATCAACTGGCCTAGACTTCCTCTCACCAGAGGTGCTGGGACCTGTTATCTCTCCTACAGCCGTTTCTCCACGGTTAGTCTTACAGCCAACCTCCACGGCCTCTTTTAATACATCCATATGCCACTTGCAGCGCATCATGAGAATGCGCCCACATAGCGTTGCATTGTTTCACCTTGGCAACAGAGAATATTTCAAGCCCACCTGCCAGAGTCACACGGACCGATGCCAGACTCAGGCAGATTTAATTAAAGAGACTCTAGAGCTCGTCAACACTGAAATAAGGCTCGTCACCAGGGCACACAAATAAGGGTCGCAGAGAGAGAGAGAGAGAGAGAGAGAGAGAGAGCAGGGGGGATTCTGTTCTATTGTAAAGCTCTGGATGCAGGTTATAATTTCAGGATGCATGAACAATATGCTTGACACATAACAATCATTGTGAGATGCAGTTTTGAATCAGGCCTATATATAGCTATTATATATAGCCAGCCATTGGGTTACATTTTTTATTTATATTTTTAACTCAATGTTTGGGTTTGTCCATATTAGACCCAAAGTTGGGTTAAAACAACCCAGCATTTTTAGACTGTAGATAGAGAGCAAGAAAGTGCCAATCATCTTGGACGAAATAACCACATTTGCGAAAATATAAAGAACAGTTCCTGTAGATTTTATAGATTCTTGTTTTGTGCACTCTAAAAATGCTGAGTTGTTTAACCCAACTTTGGGTCAAATATGGACAACCCTACAGTAAATGTTGGGTTAAAAATGTAATTAAAAAATTTAACCCAATGGCTGGGTTGTCCATATTTGACCTAAAGTTCGGTTAAAACAACTCAGCAATTTTTAGAGTGTGCTAAGTTTCAACTTGCTTGATCACACAGTTGCACAGGTTTAAAGGGATAGTTCATCCTTTACTTTATTTGGTAGAAATGTCTGTTTTGTCAATACAATGAAAGTCAAAGGGGTCAATTTGGACTTATGCCAGTTATTAGTTTGTCTAAATCCCACCAATTTCACAAGCTCACATTCAGATCTGCTTCTAAAGAATATCACCAAGTCACCTCTCTACTTTGTTTCTATTTTGATAATCTGTTACAAGATTTAAGTCACAATGGAAAAAAGATCTCTCACTACATTCATTACATCCTAATTCATTTAAATTTTTTAATTTAATTCATTTAAAATAGATTGTTAGATTTAGCGCCCCTAATAAAAAAAATTCCTGCGGTGCGAATGAGGCATCGAGCGCTGCGTGGTAGACGCAATAAGCCTCATTGACATGCGAATGGCGCGAATGGGGCGTTAAACGCGTTATTGGCGCAGCTCCTGGAGCGAGCAAAGGGTGGAACTCGCCAAACGGTTCGCCTCGCTGTTCTGGTCTCCAGAGTAAATACAGAGCGGTGACTCTCTCAACGAATGCTATCGGGCGACATAAAAATGGCCGCCAATGGATTTCGACTTCTGACGCACGTCAATTTCGCTTCAAACTTTGTTTTTTACGTGCATCAATTTCGCACGTAGGCGCAAATTCGCACGCGCTATTCGCGTCCGGTGTTAACGTCAGCATTCAATATTTAAGTCAGATAGTGTTCTGACAAGACAGCGTGTTACTATTAGTTGTGTTTTTCTATATGGTACTGGATGTATGAAAAGTAAATGAGCTCATCAGTGTGGTGATTGGGTTTTGGAAGTTTGGTTAATTGTCCTTTAAATATCCATGATGTCCAAACTACAGAACATCTAATTTTTCAAAGAGATTGGGTGGAAAATCTGAGTCACGTAGAAAACCACTTTGGACATCATGGACCCATGTAAATCCATCTCCAATAGGACACTTGACTCTTTGGTTCAGTTTTAAAAGTAAGGAGATTTCAGACCGTTTAGAGGTCTGCCGCTTGGGAATAAAGAGTCCTTCTCCATCAAACAGATCATTTAGCAGAACTTTCTGGTTTATAAACTTATAGCAGTGGCTAAGCAGTCTTTTCAAACTTTTCGATTAACTGACAGGTCAAGTTTCACAACAAACTGTCATCTTTGTACAGTATGATCGATCACCATATATGTACCCCATGGCTTAACCTCCTATACTTCATATAGGGTAGCCATTTTCTTGTTCGGCATTAAACTGCCTGTACCAGACAAATGTAAGATGGGATTGAATGGCTCAGGTAAGAGTAGAGTGTTTTGAAAAACAAACATCCACGGAAGCAATCGACATCTTTGCTCTGATCTACATCAGAAAAGTCACAGGCAAGATCAGACCCTTGATTTATTTGCTGGTGTAAGGGGAAAGATCAAAAGCTTACTGCAGAAAAAGGAAAAACACATTCTCTGTAGTTTCCCTCTGTTCTGATTTATCCAAAGCTTTAGATATTTTGAACATGCTCTGTTTATATTCATGAACTTGCTCTTGTGTAGCTGCTTCACTGCTTAAGTCAATTCAGTTGGGATTTACAAATATGCATGACAACAAAATTAATGCGCTTTTGTAATTATGAGAAATTGAATATCACAGTTGACTTTCATATTTATTCCAAGTACAGCCATAAGTATGCTTACTGCATACTGTAGAATATACACTCACCGGCCACTTTATTAGGTACACATGTCCAACTGCTCGTTAACACTTAATTTCTAAGCAGCCAATCACATGGCGGAAACTCAGTGCATTTAGGCATGTAGACATGGTCAAGACAATCTCCTGCAGTTCAAACCGAGCATCAGTATGGGGAAGAAAGGTGATTTGAGTGACTTTGAACGTGGCATGATTGTTGGTGCCAGAAGGGCTGGTCTGAGTATTTCAGAAACTGCTAATCTACTGGGATTTTCACGCACAACCACTCTAGGGTTTACAGAGAATGGTCCGAAAAAGAAAAAACATCCAGTGAGCGGCAGTTCTGTGGCGGAAATGCCTTGTTGATGCCAGAGGTCAGAGGAGAATGGCCAGACTGGTTCGAGCTGATAGAAGGGCAACAGTGACTCAAATAACCACCCGTTACAACCAAGGTGGGCAGAAGAGCATCTCTGAACGCACAGTACGTCGAACTTTGAGGCAGATGGGCTACAGCAGCAGAAGACCACACCGGGTGCCACTCCTTTCAGCTAAGAACAGGAAACTGAGGCTACAATTTGCACAAGCTCATCGAAATTGGACAATAGAAGATTGGAAAAACGTTGCCTGGTCTGATGAGTCTCGATTTCTGCTGCGACATTCGGATGGTAGGGTCAGAATTTGGCGTCTACAACATGAAAGCATGGATCCATCCTGCCTTGTATCAACGGTTCAGGCTGGTGGTGGTGGTGTCATGGTGTGGGGAATATTTTCTTGGCACTCTTTGGGCCCCTTGGTACCAATTGAGCATCGTTGCAACGCCACAGCCTACCTGAGTATTGTTGCTGACCATGTCCATCCCTTTATGACCACAATGTACCCAACTTCTGATGGCTACTTTCAGCAGGATAATGCACCATGTCATAAAGCTGGAATCATTTCAGACTGGTTTCTTGAACATGACAATGAGTTCGCTGTACTCAAATGGCCTCCACAGTCACCAGATCTCAATCCAATAGAGCATCTTTGGGATGTGGTGGAACGGGAGATTCGCATCATGGATGTGCAGCCGACAAATCTGCGGCAACTGTGTGATGCCATCATGTCAATATGGACCAAACTCCCTGAGGAATGCTTCCAGCACCTTGTTGAATCTATGCCACGAAGAATTGAGGCAGTTCTGAAGGCAAAAGGGGGTCCAACCCGTTACTAGCATGGGGTACCTAATAAAGTGGCCGGTGAGTGTATACTATTAGAATATTATAGAATATTGTATATTGGCTAATGCTTGAAGAATAATATTATAATAATATAATCTATATAATCTGTGTTGAAAAAATGAGCTAGTTCATTTATAGTTATTTTTTTCCATATGTTGCAAGCTCTCTTTTTTATTATTATTGCCACAGCCCATATACAACCACAGACAACAATTATTTTATCGACGGGCAATTTGCACAGAAATGTAAGATTTCCCCATCCTCACCGACCTCGTCATAAAATCCATTTAAATTCATACGACACCTCCTCGCGCGCTGCTTTGTAGACAGCGGCCGCGGCACGACACTGCTGGCTGGTGTTGCCAGATTGGATGTTTTTCGCTACATATTAAGGCCTGTTTACGTGTGTTTTAGCCGGGGTTTCGCCTGGAAGGAGCTATAGAAATCTGGCACCCTGTTGTACGAAGTTAAACTGAGAAGAGCGTGCATTCACAGACACCAGAATGAATGCGTTCACAGTAACGCTCATCAGGCAGTAATACAGTACGTTCAGTTCAGCGTTCGCCCAAAATATGAACGCGTTCAGGCACAACACTGCATATAATAAATAATAGTTAATAATAGTAACAACTATTATTATTTGCATTTCTAATCCAGTTCTGTGACAAAATATTCTGCATACTTCATACTTTCAAAAAACGAATATGTATTATGCCCTTCCAAATAGACAACTGTTTCCACAGTATTACAGGGACTGTGCTATTTGTCCGTTCATTGGTTCTGCTGAGTCACTTGTCAATCACATCAGTTCACTCAGGTTACAGTGAGCTGTTAGCTACATTGCCGCCAGTTGTGAAATGATAAATGGAGCTACTGTGTTGCTGAGTTCTATCCGCCAACTGCGTTTTCTCTCTCTTGAGATGACATGCACTGCTTCCTCCGACCTTTCCAGTCATCTTCATCATCTCCTTCACACGGACAATGTGGTGGCTTTCTGGCTAGACAACCATGTGGGGACCCACAGGGAGACAGAGGGATTGGGAAAATTAGCGTGTTTGTCTCTCCATCTCTCACGATACGTTTCCATCTCATCATGATGTTTCTCGTTTAGAGCCTGAAAGAAGAGACATTACTCTGACAGAAAATAAGGCAAAGAAGCGGCTCCTCACTACTAGATTTGGTGCCTCAGTTTTCTACTGTCTCAGTTTATTAGGCCAGAGACATCCACAGAGCACTGGCTGAATGACGTTCGTACTCCAGTCATTTGTAAAACTGGTCTGGCTGGCAAAAGTCCACAGACGCCTGGTCTATGAAGTGAAAAGGCCCAGTGCAGATGACTCAAACATTCTGACATTTAAACTCTTACACCCTGTCCTGTGTTATTGGAACAGTTTACGTGAGGGATGTTCACATTAATGGCAATTTTATTCTGCTTGCCCAGTTGGGTTAATAGTTAAAATTTCTACTTACAAACATCACTGGTCCCATCACCAAAAAAAATTCTTTAACCCCCTGGGGACAAGATGTATTTGGGGTCCTTGGGATGTTCTGACATGCCCTGACATTCGTGCTTTTTTCAGTTTTTTATAAACATGTTAATGGCAAAGGTGTAAATTCACTCTATATATGCACAAACGGGGCTACCATAATATGTGAACTACATGTATGTACATGTTTGTATTTTTAAGAGAATAATGTTTATGCGTGGTTATTAAAAAAATGTAAAATGAAATACCGCAAAACACATACTAAATATGTGTTCACAAGACTTTTGACTAATGGGTGTTGTTGCTTTGAGTTCTGGCTTCGAAGTGATGTGGAAATTATTAGCTTAGCTGTCAATTTCTGGTAAGAAACCAGTGACAGAAACCATTGGGGGAATTCTTTATACAAATGAGTAATGACAACATGCTGTGACCAATAGGAGTGCAGATAGGGATCCATCATGTTATAAAGTTGGATATGGTAGTCTCGTAGGAACACTTTCTAGCTACCAACTTTCTAGCTAGCAATTTCATTGCTGTGAACGCCCCTTAAGGCCTCTGTTCTGACTCTGTATCTTTGATCTGCATTATCCCAGAAATCATTATAAATGCACTATAATTAAGATGCTCAAGGGAGCCACTGGAAAGACTTGATGAATCAGATCTCTTAAATAATTTATGCTAAGGATTTCTCACATTAGCGCTCTTGATAGAATAAAGTTTAAGTTTGTAAACTTCAGTTCAGATTTCTGACCTTGCACTATTATAGAGGTGAGTGAACCAGAAGATAGAGTTCCTCTAGTTGTCATGATACACTGCTATAGTCATAGTATAGCAGGGATAAACGAGGGCAGCTCTTTTGCCGTATCAGCTCTCCATGCAGGCTGCTGCTTCAACTTGTTTGATCAAAGGGCGGCGAAATTTATGAAGCCAGAGCTGGAAGGTCACATTGCCACCCTTTTTGCTTTGTGCCGGTCTGTCAAGCGTCCAAGCAAAAGTAGTGCTTTCACAAAGTCGGTTATTTCTCTGTTCCACACTTTGTTGGAGATTTGATTACAGCCTTTTTGCTGGAAAGAAGCTTTAGGATTGACTACAAAGATAATTGAACTCGTCCTTTGACAAATTACTTTTCTTTCTTTGTCATTCTTCCCAAGGTCTGGAATCTGAACTGTATTAGCTGACTTGTACCCTCAAGTGTGAGTGAAACTATTGTTTTAATCTGGAATTAGACAGAATAAAATAAACTCTTGCGCAAATATTAAAATGGACTTGAAGCTAATATTCGCTTTCATGCTGATATTGACCAGATTATTATTATTATTATTATTATTATTTTCAGTTGTGCATGTCTGTCACAATGCTTCAATTGTTTCTGACTCAGCAGCGATATGACAAGCCACAGGGAATGTTCTACATGTTGGCAAGGGTGGAGAGGTCAAGTCATTTCAAATTTGCCATGACTAACCTTCCACAATGCAGCCGCTGGCCTGTGCTTTGTTAACCAGGCAGGAAGACAATCGCCCCTGACCAATCTCATGGAGCTGCATGAATCACTTCTCCTGGTGTGGGAGACACCTATGCATTTTGCTGTCTTTTCTGGTGCCAGTCATAATGATAAATGTCTGATCATGGCGGTGGATGCTGGTTCACCCTTAGTGTAACGTTTTCGGGCTGTAGAAAGTGCACAACGAAGGATATGCAGAAAAACAAGGTGTTCAATAGTAAACTCGGGAGTAACATACACGTTCACACAAACAATAACCGATAAGGGATAGAACAGAATAGGGAGTACAATACTGGGTGAAATCAGAAACTAACTAGACACAGGTGGAGGAAGATTAAATAATCGAGGATTAACAAGAACAGGTGCAGACAAGACAGAACATAATTGTGACACTTAGGAGCTTTGTAATACCTGGAGATTGCTCTCTGTTAGCATTCTTATTCATCTTAATGAAAGTGGCTCAGATGCCGCTAGACACCCCCTGAAAATATGTGATTTCAGTCTTATCCACCCATTTTTGACTTTTTCACAATTTCCATTGTTACCAGCATTGTGTTGGATTATGATTCCATTGTCTTCTGCAGTGCTGCCTTTGAAGTCGTTTCATAATTGATGAACTTTACATTTTCAGTTATTTAAAGGGATAGTTCACTTTGAAATTATTTTTGATATGTTTTATCTTACCTCAAGGGCATCCAAGATGTAGGTGTCTTTGTTTCCACAGTATTTTCAATTTTGACATTTTTCGGTCAAACCGTTCTTGTCTGTCAGTCATATAATGGAGTTTTATGGGGTCTTCCTCAAAGAGCATGCACAGAGAAGTCCAAATTAAACATGATTTAATGACTCGTAAATTTAAGTACACATTGATGGCCTAAGACACGAAAACGAGTGGTTTGTGTGAGAAAACGAACAGTATTTATATCGTTTTTACCTCTTGTTACCACAGCCACCTCTGAGCATACTCTTTCATGTGGACCCCATAAAACTCCATTATATGACTGACAGACAAGAACAGTTTGACCTAAAAATATCAAAATTGAAAATACTGTGGAAACAAAGACACCTACATCTTGGATGCCTTTGAGGTGAGCTAAAACATTTCAAAAATTAATTTCAAAGTGAACTATCCCTTTAATGAATTGGAATGTACATTGAACTAAACTGAGATGAACAATGACTCTGTTCTGTAGAGCTACTTTATAGCTGAATTGAACTGATTTCATAATTGATGTATTTTGCAATATTACCACTGTTATTTTCATGTTCATTACTCTGAAGCTGCTTTGAAACAATCTGTATTGTATTAGGCGCCATATAAATAAATATGACTTGACTTTCTGAAAACATTGTTCCGAGGAACATTTGCAAACATCACAGTTGTGTGGTTGAAATTACAGCTCTCAACCTCTGGTTAGAAGCATAGCTTCCTTTTAATATGACATGTGGACTTCAGTAGATAATTGCTCTTGAGGAAAACGAAGCAAGCCAACATGTAATACAATCCATATTTTTTTGTTCCAAAAATTTATAAAAATGATGTGAAAAGTGTGCACGTGTGTACATTCTAATCCTCAAGCCCAGATGCAAAAACAAAACTATTGAGGTGTTCAAGGATACCGTGTTTGTTATTTACAGCAATAATCAGACGTTAAGTTGTTCTCAAACAGATTAAATAGCAGAATTTATTACACCACAACCTGCCTGACTTCATTAACAACAGTTCTACGTCGTTGAACCAATGTAGTTTGAATTATGAAAATTACTCCATATTACTACCTTAGCAGCAAGTTACCTTGTACTGAAAACTTACTTCATAATGGTAACGGTTGTCCACCAGCTATATCAGCAGCAAACTATCAGCAAATAAACTGGCCTCAATCAGAATATAAAATAATGGTGATCTTTTCAGCAAACTAGCAAACCATTATGAGTGAATCCACACTTGTGAGATCTTCAGAATATGCATTCATTGCATTCAGATCGGCACAAGTTCAGAGTTCGCGCCCTCATTAGTAGTGCGTGGCAGCTCTTTCAGTGCTGCATGTAGCAGTTTTAGTCTTATCTGATCCACTTCTCATAAGTGTCGGGGTGACCTGTAGCTGAACCTACCAAAATCAATACCCATAAATCCAACCTTGCCCATCTTCCTCAGACTTTATTCACTCTAGTGTGTTAGTAGACTTTTTTTTTTCATCTTAAATTCAGGTCTTTTTTCTTTCTGTAGTTCCAAGTCATCACACCCCCATACTTTTAGAGACCAGTTTAATAATGTACCGGGGAATGGAGTTTTCTGAATTAGCTGTAATGCGGTAAAGAGGGGTTTGCCCGCACTGTTCATTAGCAGTAGCGATGCTATCAAGGCTAAATGGGCCTCTGCTAATAGCATCATAATTAGCTTGTCACTTATAAAGAAAATTATAATAAATACTTGTTTGCCTTTCAGCCATGGATTTCTGAGATAAAGCTTAATCAGCTGTATGTTTGTGTGTGAGGTGTTGTTTATCTATGCCAGGGATCTGACCACTTTGCTATCTCTGTTTACTATTATTACATTGGACAATATAGAGAGACAGGAATATATTGGGGACAGAGGGGGTAATGGGATCAGGACATGACACAGGTCAGGCAGGTTCAAGACTCCTTTTCAAATTTATCAATGCATTGTGTATAAGACACTAGTGCTCATGTAAGTATCACTAGTATATTTCAGTATCACTGAGATACTATTATATATTTTGTAAGAATGCAAAATTATACACACTTTTCACATCAAAATAAAAGTTTTTATTTACATGATATATGTGGGTGCACTGTGTATAATTATTTTGTATGTATATAAATACACACACATGCATGTATATTTAAGAAAAAATATTATTTATTTATAAAAATCTATATACATCTATATATATATATACAGTATAGACATGGAAATATTTATACAAATCTATATACATGTAAATCTATATACAGTATAGACATGGAAATATTTCTAAATATATACAAGCATGTGTGTGTATTTATATATATAAAATAATTATACATAGTGCACCCACATATATTATGTAAAAAAACTTTTATTTTTGATGCGGTTAATCATGATTAATTATTTGACAGCCCTAATATTTATATATATATATATATATATATATATATATATATATATATATATATATATATATATATATATATATATATATATATATATATACACACACACACATATATGTTTATGTGTGTACTGTATGGATATATTAGGAATGTCAAACGATTAATTGCATTCAAAATACAAGTTTGTGTTTACATAATATATGTGGGTGCACTGTGTATAATTATTTTATATATAAATACACACACATGCTTGTATATATTTAAAGAAATATTTTCATGTACTGTATATATATTTATATATAATTTATATTATATATAAATATAAATATTTTATATATAATACATTGTTTTTCTTAAATATGCCAAAAAATTATTTTGGTTCTTATGTTCATAAAGTCATAATGTTATTCTCACAGTGCACCCACATATATTATGTAACCACAAACGTTTATTTTGGATGTGATTAATTGCGATTAATCATTTGAAAACCCATTTTATATATATATAATTTACAGTGAAATTTTAAAACAGTTAAAATAAAAACAATTTTTTACAGTTAAAATTTTAAAGTAAAATTAGAAATTCTGATCTTGTATTTAATTGCAAAAATATGTTTGAGTTTTGATATTTTTATGTTAACATTATCATATTGCCATTAACTTACTAACATAAGATTACCTTCCAAAATATTTATATATTTTGACTATCCACTAAATTATATAAACAATAAATTTTCGTATCTTTAGTTAGTTAGTTAGTTAGTAGAACTTTCAAACCAAAAGATAAGATCATCAGTGCAAAATCAAATGCTTTACAATATAATACACCTAATAATAATAATAAATAACAATAACCTGCAACCTACATCAACCTACAGTACATCTCGTTTGTTATTCTTGTGTCAAAACCCCTCTTTATCCCTTCCCAGTACTTAAACAGAAACACGTCATATACACACTGAGTCTGGCACACATGCACATGCATGACTGTCACCTTGTGAGTGTTGCAGATGTAGTATTATCAGTGACAGGCAGCAGGCGTCGGCTACTGACAGAGCTCATCTGCAGAACAGTGGCAGCTGTTTTGCTTCGGTCCCAGACATGGACAAGCAGGTCTCTGCACAGTCTAATCTGTCAGTACAACAGGAAATATGACAGGTAGAGCATGTGGTCGAGTCCAACTTATTCTCCTTTTCATCTATTTCTCACACCTGTCTGTCCAGCCTCGCAGAATAATGTGTAGGCTATTAAAGTATGCCCATAAAAGACCCTGGAAATTTAAAGAGATTTGCTTGGTTTTGACAGGGTGAGATGGCCTTTGTGTCTTGGAGCTTTGTGGGGAATGAATTTGGTTGCCTCGTGGTCGTGTTCCTCTTTTTATCAACATGAAGGAGGCGGTGAGCTGTTGTGACAGAAGTGTTGCTCCGGCAGTCAGCGGGGCGTCTTGATGGTTTGATGTGGAGAACAGGGCCAAAAGGGGAGACTCTTCATTTTGTCTCACCATGATGAGCCTCCTCCCTCCATCCACCCATTTTCTCTCTTTTCCTCGCTCTGGATTTTCTTCTCACCTACTTTCTGTTCTCAGTAAGCCTCTGGCTGTGTTTTGTGCCACATTACCTCATTAAAACCTGCAGTAGACAATATGTTATCGCCGGTGATTAATTTGTAAATTATGAGGTGGCAGATCTGACAGCTGGAGGTTGAGATCAGAAAAAAGTGTGTATTTCACTACCAGTTGACACCACAAATTATCTTTGTTGATTATTAGTTGTTTATGGTTGTGTATTTTACATGTGACTACACTATTCTTAAATTTTTCATTAAAAAGCGTTCAAAAGTTTGGAGTCAGCAAGGACACGCTTAAACTGATCAAAAAGTGACAGTAAAGACACTAAAACATAAAACAAATGTTTACTAAACATTTCAAATTCAAATAAATTATTTCTATTGAAATTTATATTTGAAGAGTTCAGATGCAAAAGCCTCTAAATGCCATTTGAAATTTTCTTCTAAAATTACTATTTTATCAAGCTTGTATATTAAAGTTCAGTAATTTCACTTTAATGACAATTAATAGGAAATCTTCATTGCCATTTAAGTGACATTACTGAACTTAAATATACAAGCTTGCTAAAAAATGATCATTTTAGAAGACAATTTCAATTGGCACTTAGAGGCTTTTGCATCTGAACTCTTCATTTATAAATCTGACATGGTAGTACTAAGAAATGTTAATTGACCACCAAACCATGATAGCTATGATATTTACTTGGTACTCCAAAGTACTTTAAATAGTTGGTAGTGGAATTACCTTTATATTTTATGCTGTTTCCATGTCCAAAAAGTACCATGATACTTTTTTTCTATAAGCTAATTATGTATTGTACCCAGAAATCTGTATTGTAGTGTCACACATAAATTACCATTCAGAGTGAATGAACTGACTGGAATGACAGTGAGATTGTCCTAGGGCACAGAACATAAATGATTCAGGAAGTTCTAATTGCCGACATGCTAATTTCTTATGAATCATTAAAATAAGTTGGCATAGATCTTTTGCTAGTGAGGGTATAATAGAGAGGTGAGAAGGATTTATTAGAGCTCATGCTTTTATTATGCTCTTCTTGATGTGCCTAAGTATATGAACTAATTGGCACTTATAGTTGTTGATTCTGGGTTATTAGTTGTCACAGCTACTGTATTTATATGCCTGGGATCAGTTGATTTTCAGGGCCTCAGGCTATCCTTCAAATACGGTTGCCAACTTCAGAAAAGAAAAATGCGGGACAATCATGGTTCTTAAGGGACATAAGGGACACTCAAAATATTTGTAGGCTACTGTAGTCCATCACACAGTATATGTAATTTTAGTTTCGTATGTGTTTAACAGGTTCTCAGACATAAACTAAATTTGTTTTTACTATTTATGTACAATTTAGTTGTAATTAATAATTAAAATAACTAATAACTAATTTTAAGGTCACAGTTAATCACATTACACAAACCCTAGTTCAAAATAATAGCATTTATCTGAAAAAACTGTAACATTATACATGCACTTTAGTATACATTTTAAAGAAATTAAAGAAAGTTATAGCCAAAATAAGTAAGGGCATTTATTATTTTATTTTTTTATTTTGAATAATTCTACTTTGAACCTTTTATTTATCAAAGAATTCCTTTAATTTTTAAACATTAAAAATAATGAGAAATGTTTTTTGGGCAGTAAATCACATCAGCATATTATTCCCTCAGGAAGATTTAATGTTTCAGGTGTGGCTGGAAGTTGGACTCATGAAGAATAATCACGTTGTTTGAATTAGTGTCCCTGAGCAAGACACTTAACCCCTAGTTGCTCCAGAGGCGTGTGACCTCTGACATGAATAGCAATTGTAAGTCGCTTTGGATATAAGCGTCAGCTTAATAAATAAATGTATATGTAAATAAATTCGCCAAAACTGAATTTCCGAAATCAAAACCCGGCCGGACAGAAAAAGGGCATTTGCCGTTAGCACGAATCCAGATCAAACCGGGAGCGACCAGACAGCTGAGGATTTCTTTTTGCAAATCAAACAATGATTTGTCCCAAAAGAATAATTAATTCTCAATTTAGAGTTTGTTATGGTTCCCACGGGTCCTTGAAATCCTTGAAAGTTTGTGAATCCAGTTTTTTTTTTTTCAAGTTTTTGAAAATAAACATACATAGATACAGGTCCTTGAAAGTGTTTGAATGGGAAAAAATTCTGGAAAAAAAATCCATATTATGCCCTCCGCTCCACTAATGTGTTTTTGCCAACACTTCGTAGCCTTTGCATACTAGCTTGCTCGAATTAACGTTATTTACGCGCATATATGCTTTACGTTAAGTGTTTCCACTTGAGGTACTTTTTTGTACGTTGCCATGACGTCACTCTCGCAAAACTAACAATGTATCCTACAAATGTGTCCCCACATTAATTCCTTGAATTTAAGGGTATTGTACAGTACCTGGAAAGTCCTTGAAAGGTCCATGAATTTGAAGTTAACCAAGTTGTGGGAACCCTGCGTATGGTCTAATGTGCGTGAGTGTGAGCTGTGATTGGATGATGATCGTTGTCGTGATCATTTTCAAGTGCCATGTTGCTGTTGTATCAGTCGGTGGTTAGATCAGCGTAGCAATCGATTTAATCGGGACAAATAAATTAGGCACAAAATGCGGGATGTCCTGGCTAATTTGGGTCAGTTGGCAACCTTACCTTCAAATTTGTTATATTATGTTATAATCCTTAGAGGAATTGCCTTTATTACAGGGGTCTTACCGCAGACCACTCTTGCAATGCGAGATTTATATTTGCCCATATTTGTGTTTAAAAGGTATTGTTGACGAATGTTTCACTGTTTGATTTAACGTGCCATTTCTGGCTCTCCCTTAGAGAAAACGCTCTGACTCATGTCATGTTATCCTAAATTTAAAAGAAAAAGATTTTTTATGAAGCCTATTACATGTCAGTAATTCTGTGAAAAGTTGTCAAAAAGTAAAAAATTTGCAAACACTCACCTGACCCATATGGCGTCGTCATCATACAGGCCAGCCTAATGCGGTACATCCATTTAGACCATGCTTTTCCCTCCTAATGGGGCTTCAATGGGCCTTTTCAGAATAGGGCACGGCCCTGTAAATGACTGCAGCCTCGGCTATGGCCGTCCGGGGACTAGGGGTAATAAATAAGCCCACATGGTGTTTAATAAAACAATATGAAAATATTGTCTTACACTTAATAGCCTTGTAGAAAGGAGGGAGGTATAAATCAAACCATGGGCCGTACTGTATACTAGCCTTACCTTTTCCAGTCCGCTCTCCTGGAACCCTGGGAGGCTGGTTTCTCCTCTGAAGTGTAAAACGAGCGGTTGTACCTCATCGTCCTCCTCCACTGCAAGCACAATGTCGCTCTCATTCTGACTTGTTGAACCCAAGTTCTTTCTGGTGTCTCCCGAAGATTTACCGTGGACCTGGTCTCGGCTTTTTGAAACTTGATGACTTGTCTTCTGGTGACACTGCATCAGTGTTCTATTTAAACATTTAGCACGGGGTCTTTTGAAGCACAGAGGTGGTTAAGAGGTTGTGTTTGGCTTCTGTCCATGTGGGATACGTTTCATGACTTGATGTGCTGGTGAAGAATGTTTGAATGCAAACTTCAGATGTCGTACCCCTCGTGGAACCTAATAGAGTGAGGGTTTTCATACTGGGTGCTGCAAGAGCTACAGGTTCCACATAATATTTGAGGGAAAGAATTATTGGAATTGTAAGCAAATATTTTCATGATTTGTAATCACAACATTTTTTTGTCAAAGCAACTTAGATAATTTATGTAGTTCAGATTACATAATATTTTGAGTTTCTTCATTGTATTAACTCAATTTTTCCATTTCAATGAACTTAAAATTTTAAGGCAACCAGGTTACTTATTTTTTAAGTTAAACCAACAATATTTTTTACAGTCAGATCAATTGCAGTTTATTTCTTCAATATTTTACCAGTAAGACATAATAAATGATCTTTTAAAACTGCAGACCTATATTTTGTGAGTTTACTTCATTTTCTCACAATTGCAACTTTACATCTCATAATTAAGACTGTATGCACTTCAATTTAAAGGTTTGGGATTAGTAATATCTTTTTTAAAATAAATTAATTATTTTATTCATCAATGATGTATAACTGTTTAAGTGACAGTAAAAACATGTTCTAATGTAAATGTTTTTTTTTAATTTCAAATAAATGCTGATGTCTTGATCTTTCTATTCATTCGAAAAATCCTGAAAAATATACATTTTTCAGGATTTATTGCACACAAAAATATTACTGTAGCAGTGATTCAAAGTTTTGAAGGAAATAATCATTTTTGGAAGCCCTTGACATTTGCAGATTGTTGTTGTAGAAAGATTTGCAATTCTATAACCAAACGCAATACCAGTCCATATCAGTGGATGGCACTTTAAATGCGTGCAGGCGTGTCAAATCTCAGGAACTCTTTCTATCCTAATTCTACCTCCGTCTTGACACTTTTCCTAATCGTATTACTGTCGTGCTGTCTGGGCTCGACTGAAAGAAAGTCTGAGCCAAGGCAAACACCTGGTACAGTGCAAAATGCAGTTCCTCAACCCTGATTTTGTCTTTTTGGCCATAGGCCAGATCATTTTATTGTGATGGACTCTACAGAGTGTCTCTGCCGGTCTGCTCTGGAGTTGTTAGTTCTCACCTTTGACTGAACATCTGTTCTATTGGTGCCTCAAACACATTGCTCTAATGACCTTCTAGAACCACACTGGAACAGAAAGTTACTCAAAGTCATCTGTTATAGCAGTCATAATATTGCCTTTGTTTTCATATTATACTATAATAGGTAATCAGTCTCGCACAATCAGAATTTTGACTGTTTTGACTGTTATTCTGGCCTAAAGGCACCCACTTAGACTTGGGTCAGCCTGATACCTTATAAAAATGCATATGTTTCTTGATGGACTGGTAAAAATTTGTATATTTAAGTTTTCTTGGAGCCAGCCAATGAAACAAATGGAACTGACTACTTGTGAGATTGCCTCACTGTTTGCATGTTAGCATGTTTCTAACCTACAGTGACATTTTAATGAATGGCTGAGCAAACTGTGCAACTTTGTGTTAGGAAGGGCATCCTCGCCAGATGAACTCATGCCCAATTTCAGCTCTCTATCGGGAGAGATCCCAGATTGCAGCAGCTGAAGTGTGAGGCAACACGCCGGGCGGCGGTCTGTCGCTCCCACACGTACCGGCTCCACTACCGACATTGTGGCGTCGGATTGAGCCTGAGAGGGATATACACGCAGGGATCCACCCCAAAATGCAAACAAAACGGGTGAATATTTAGAAGCGCCGGAAATACGCCATTTAAATTCAACAAATGCATTTTCACAGTGGCTAGCGGGTAACCTCACATGTCAGTCGGCAAAGTAAAGTGGAGTTGAAGTGGTGTGGGTTCTGCCGTTTGGTTGGCCATGTCTGCGGGGTGCCCGCCAACCTCACCCAAACCAGTACAGGCCTTTCCGCACCTCCGCTCCCAAATAATGACCCGGCTCGACAAACCAGAGCAAATCTCCCAGCACTGCTTGAGGTTTCCAAGCGAACCAAATGGATTTTCGAGAAAGAAGGGCGTTTTATTTTCCTTCACCAACACTCATCAAATTACAGTTTCGTTGCAGATTCTAGCATCTAATTCAGCGTTGTAGTATCATATAATTCTGACAGCTTAAGTGCAGGGTGCCAGTCAAATTGACATGGAGGAAGCTCCACCAAAAGTGAGACCTAAGAACCAGACACAAGCTAAACGAATATAAAAGCTTTGAGACAGATTAAGTCTGAAGCTAAAAATGCAGTAAACATTGGGTGAGAAGATTCTGCTAGTTTCCTGTCATATACAGTATCAGTGTAGTCACCTGCATCATTATTATGAGGTTGTGCATTAAAATGTACATATTAAAATACAAATATAAATGTAATATGAAATAGAAATAAATAAATTCTTATCCTAAATAATATGATATTAATGTTTTTTATCTTTTTATTTTTTCTGCTTTTACTGTGTGCATGAAAGTTGTAAGAATATCGGCCACAAAGTGCTTCCAAGGCTGCGTGTCTTCCAAAGCATTTTCATTCAGCTAAAAACACTAGGCACTCTGCTGAAAACGCCTAGCTGTGAGTGTTTTTGGCAGTGAATTTTTTTTCAGTTGAGACGCCTTGCTTGCTATGTTAGGGAATATCCACGGAAGTCTTACTAGTATCTCATTTCACAGATACCGGTAGTTTGTTTCTGTGTTGTTTCTATAGAAAAATACAATGTAAATTATTTGCTCTGGCTCTTGTTTTTAAATTACTTTGCTCTGTTATTGTGCTTGTTGTTGTCATCTATTTACAAGCTGAATGTGACGGTTGGTTGGTGTGGTATTTGTCTCGCCCCTCCTCCACTGTAATTGGACAGCTAGATAAAAAGTGACAGTGATGACAATGTTTTACACATAGACTGTAAAAAAATATGTGCTGGAGTGTCCGTTTCTAAAGAACATTTTTTAAACCCAAAGTGGGCGGAGCCAGCGTCATCCGCGTCACTCCCGGAGAACCGAAATTGGGCAAAAAGGATTAACTGAGGAGACGTGGCGGCTAATAGACAGCAGACAAAAGGCTAGTAGTGACAGAAGTGGCAGAACTTTACCTGTACGTTCACACCGCCGCCGACTTGAGTGTCAAAGAAGCTCTGGCTGCTCTGTCAAGGACGCTTGTCAAATAGTACGGGGAAGCTTGTTGACGCTTTAAACGCTATGACGTTGCAGGGAGAATAGAAGTGTCACAACATGAAATGTAATAAACAGAAAAAAAACAAGCAATACATTGAAGAAACCTTTTATAATGACAGAATTTTTATTACTGTTTTGGTCACATTTGGTTGGGAAAAAATAGTTAGCTATTATTAATATTATTTCTGGTCAAATCGGTGTCACTATGAGCAAATTAATTGCATTCCCGCTTTAAAACGAGCGTTTGTAAATATTTCAAATAAAAGTTGCACTCATGCGGTTCCATAAGCAAACAACGTCATGTCATAAATGATACGAAACCAGTAGGAATCACAGCAACGGCGATTATTAGCTTCTTTTCCATTTTCTCTGAGCTAATGTTTTGGTAGGAACGAAAGTTTACATTGAATCTTTCTCCTGAATCAGCATGAAGGACGTCTATATTCCGATTGGTTGCTGGCGTTTTACCGCTGCTTGCCGCTGAACCGCGTCACAGCTCATTATCGCAAAGTTGAGCTTCTTTTAACTTTCTGATTGACGCTCAAAACGCGACGCTGATGGATTTGAAGGTCTTTGCAGCTGAGAAAAGCCAGCTTCCATTGAAAATGAATGACTTCCGGACGCTTTGGAAGCTCAAGTCGGCGGCGGTGTGAACGTACTTTCAGGCTTAATTTAAAACGTATGATTTATAAAAATATTCACCCCCTCACAGTTATTAGCTATATAGACCAAAACCACTTTTTATACCAGGCTGTAAACATATTTATTTCTGCTGTAAAGTTGGGCATATTAACATGGGGGCTATATTGACTCTCTTCTGTTGTCTGTCTCTAGTGGCCAGTCGATGAATTGCAGTTTAAGTCATTTCTGTGTTGGATTCAAGTGAGAAACCGGAAGGTTGCCGCTTTGTTTTGCCCAAAGTGAATGTTCTTAATCTATCGGTGACTGGTAAAATACACAGAGCGCTTCAGTGCGAAATAGACATTCAGCGCCTTGTTACGCTCCTGATGGTTTAAAAATGTGGCGTTCCCATTAAAATCTCTTTTAAAAATACGTTAGCCGCAGAAAAATACACATAAAATACCTCAAATTAGCAGCATTTTTTCCCTTGAATTCACATTTAGGATACAAATATATAAATAAATAGAATTTTGTTTATGTTCATGATTTAGAAACTCTATTGGTGAATTAAGATTATATCCAAAGCCTTGATCAACACTTAAACAAAAAGGCCCTTGAAGCATCAGTAATACTTCAGAATAATACATCATATAGATGCTGTCCGTCCTTTGGCTTTGAGTTTGTACCACATCTCCGATCAGACACTTTTTTGGTCTAATGTATCTATAATGGCCCAAGACTACAAATGTACTTTATGAACCAGGCTCAGGTTCTCTGCGCTGTTCAAAGCCACTTCATTACCTCCACTCTCCCTCTCTTCGACCTCTTCATTACACCTGCAGCGAAGAAGCACTCAGATGGCTGCCTCTGCAGAGCTGTGTTTGGGATTCAGAAAGCTTCCTGACAGGACTAACCATTCAGACAGATGGAAACACAGTTGGCATGAAGCTTTGTTTTGTTTCCTTCCATTTTGTCCCATTTTGTTCTGTTCTGTTTTATTTTACTTTATGCTGTTTTGTTTGGTTCTCTGCTGTTTTTTCAACAGTGCTAACTTGGTGAAAAAGGCATATTCTATAATAAGACTGATTTGCATAGAAAGAAAACATAAAAAACAACAACGACAATGGCTTAAACATGCAGCAGTGCTATTTCAATTCAGTTGGTATTTTGCTAAGTTGGATTGCATATTGTTAGTGAATAATAAGCATGTTTAAAGTATGTTCTAAAGTACTGTATTAAAATGTGAATGACTTGTTTAGTGTATTTACAAGACCAATTTAAATCTTCATGATACCTCATACAAATGTTTTAAGATTGAGAAATGGTTTTCATCATTTCTTCATAATCTTCTATATCTTAGTATTTTTTTGGGATGTGCTAACTGCTAAGCCACAAGACCAAAAAAAAGCCTGTTGATTTTGAATTGTAGAAGAGTAGACTATTAGTTGTTGTAATGCTGAACGATGCTGGACAATTGAGAAAACATGATACTGGCTGTATTCTACTATAGGTGGGCTTATTTACACAGATCATATAGTGCATTACTATAAGACTGGAAAGGTTTCAAAATGATGAATAGATTGCATCCTGACAGATGGTCTGTGAAAGATTGACCTTTGTCCTTCCACTGTGACAGTAAAATAAAATTAGAAAGGAAGGTTGGAAACCAATATCTAGACCCCTAATATATAATTTAGAGCATGTGCATGTGGCTCTACCAAAGGTCAACCTGTTTATGACCTTCACTCAGCCCATTAAAACTCCTGTTAGAGACACGAGTCGGACCCAGCCTGTTCAATTAACAATACATTTATGTGCTAAGCGAAAGATTTCTTACTAAATTGACACATGGATGAATCTCAGTTCCATGTCCCAATCACATTACACATCAAAATCAAAAGAAATGAATAAGAAATTTTTTAATTTCTTAAATTGTTTTAAAGGGTTAGTTCACCCAAAAATGAAAATTCTGTCAGTATTTACTCACCCTCATGTTGTTCCAACCCCGTAAGACCTTCATTCATCTTTGAAACACAAATTAAGATATTTTTTATGAAATCTGAGAGCCGGATCACTCCTGCATACTAGTCCATAAGCTTCTTGAGGAATTGAAACTTGCCCTCGAAAAGTTATTAAAGACATTGTTAAAATAGTCCAAGTGACGGAAGTGGCTCAATCTCAACTTTATCAAACGATGAGAACACTTTTTGTGCGCAAAAAAACAACAAATATAACGACTTTATTTCAACTATTCATTTACTTTTCTCTCTGCCTCGAGTCAGGTTACTAGTTTAAAACAGCGTAAGCTTCTGTTATTGTACGTTACATGCATCACACACATGACCAGCGTCGGCAACAGTGAGCCTACGTGTGACGTAGCTCTACGCTATCACACTACGTTAACTGAGGCCGATAGAAAAGGAAGTGAATATTTGAAATAAAGTCGTTATTTGTTTGTTTGTTTTTGCGCACAAAAAGTTTTCTCGTCACTTGATAAAGTTAAGTTTGAGCCACTGTCGTCACTTGTGAAGGAATATTTTAACAATGTATTTAATAACTTTTCGAGGCCGTCAAGTTTCAATTCCTCAAGAAGTAAATACTGACAGAATTTTTGGGTGAACTAACCCATAAGGTTTATTGTAGTTTTAACACTAATTAATAATAATAAGTTCTTAAAATTATATTTTAATTGTTGTACAATGCAAAAACTATTCATTATTATTATCATGGGTAAAATGCAGCCTGGACATGTTCATGAGATTGATCCATGAAATAAATGACATTATATAATGATTTAACCACTAAAGGTGTACTGGCTTGTCATAACAGTGTCAGCAACAGTGGGCTTTATTCACCATGGCTGCCTTTTATTTGTATACATGTGATCAGATCCCTGGGGAACGTCTCACATCTTGTTGCCACCTCACGTTAGTCCTGAAGGAATGAGATGTGTCAAGATTCATACTGTAGAGCTGCTCTGACATGGATAGACATCCTATATAGATAGACTTTATCTGATCCCTTAGGGGATATTCAGTAAAATAATGGAAGTGGTTCTTCCTGCTTTAGTATTAGCCAGTGAGTCATGCGAACAGGAAAATAAGCCTAGTCACTACTGACTGAAGATTTTCCACTGTAGAAAATGCAGATTTCCTTATGCTTATGACTCAGTTTTGTGAGGGAGCTAGTAGTAGATGCATATATGAAAAATATAATGGTCACACCCATAGTTGATATGACATTTTGGAGGCAGGGGAACCATTAGAGATGAATATATATAATGTATCCTACTTCATAATTTTGTAAAACGTTCCTATCGCTCTATGTAAGCGAACAATATTGCATACTTTTATTTTCATAAGCTGATTTGCACCTTACATTAAACATCTAAGTTGTCCACGTAACTTGTGCCAGCTTGGCAGGAGAAAAGATTGATTAGGCTCTCTAAAATAAGCGAGTCAGTCGATGGCGAGAGTAAATAACTGCTGACTCTGAGGCCATTAGAGCCTGTCAGACTATCTGTCTGCTCACTGGCTGCTGTCTGTCTGCGTGTACAGCAGTGCATTGTGAACGATATATGAAAAGCTTGATCAGGAAAGATGTCTGGAAGAAATCTCCTTTCCTTTGAGGCTGTGTCTGCACACCACAATCTGAAGTGTTCATAGAGAATCACCACTTCATGCTGTCACCCTGTAACAGACTGAAACACTGCCATCTATTGGACATACTTGGTATGACAGGTTTGTCTGAGTTCAAGCAGTGCATATTGGCCTCTCTCCACCTTTATGTCAATGTCTAGTGCTTCTTCCTCTCCGTAGATTTCCATCACAACCGGCATGAATCCACAAACAGTGTCGGTCAAACGGAAGTCGAGATTTTGCACACTTTTTACAAGCAGAAATGACAGTAAAAAGTAGGAGCCATTTGGTTTGTGTAATGAGTGCAGTGAAGCTGTGCTGCTGGAAGCTCGGATGACTCCCCTGATTATGTGAAGGTCAATTGAGCGTGCTATTAGGAAGTGGAGGAGTTCTGTAGAATGACGGCACCACAACCAAAGCGTTTCATCAAGAACAAAAGGTCACTGCGTCTGTCAGCCAGCTGCTTATCATGAGACCTGTCTCCAACTGTGGATATTTGAAAGTTCACAGAAACTAATTGCATGAATATTATGATTTTAGTAGTGTGTGTGTGTATGTGTGTGGTTGTTTCAAGACTTAGGCTTAAATGTGCTTCAAAGTCATCATTTACTCATCCCTCATGTCGTTCCAAACCCATATGACTAACTTTCTACTGATGGACACAAAAGGAGATATTTTGCCAAATGTTCTGGCTGCTCTTTTACATGCAACTACAATGAATGGGAAATTAAACATTCAAGATTCAAAATGAGTATTAAAAAGTTTCGGTAACACTTTACAATACGGGTGCACTAATATGCATTAATTCATGCTTAACTAATGCACAGATAATTATGAGTTAATGTATAACTCATGAAGAACTAAACCATTAATTAATGATTACTGCATTAGCAACTAATAAAGAGTCTATATGATTAATAGATTAAGTAATTTAATAATTTGCTATTAATTCAATGTGTCATTGTGTATTAATTCCTTAATAACATATTTTATGAACTAATAGTGTAAATTAATGTGTTATTACCACAATTAGTCAAAGCTTCAACTTCCAATTGTCTGCTTTAATTAATCATTAGCTAATGATTTGCAAAGGTATCATTATGTTATGACTTTACTTGTTGGGGCACATTATTATTAACTAGTCATTTAGTAATTTGCACATGAATTTGCACTAACAATGAAGTAATTAATCATGTATTAATGCATATAAGTGTACCTGTCATATTATCTGGAAGTTGAAATACAAGGCTTTGGCTCATTCTGGTAATTAACTATTAATTAACACTATTAGTTAAAAAATAGTTATTATGGAATTAATCCACAATTACATATTTAATTAATAACAATTCATGTATGAACTAATACATTAACCTGCTATATTGGAATTCCTTCTCTTGATTATTTCGATTGAATCATTCAGACCAGCTTTGCAAACTGGACCAAAAAATTCATTGAAAAGATCCGAATGATTTGTTTAGTGAATGACATGAGATTTTAAAGATTCAGAAGATTTGGAATAAGTCATATGAACTACGTTTATTAAAATGTCATTGTGCTTTTTTTTGGAGCTGGACAGTCCACATTTATTTTGAGTTCTTTGAAAATAGTAGCCAGCATATTCTTCACAGATTCAGCTTTTGTATTAGACTTGTCAACTTAGACTTTTGGAAATCTTAGGATCTATTTACACAGAACTCGATTTGCTTTTAAAACTGCAGGGCAGTGAAAAAGAAAAGAAAAGAAAAGGTCAGAGCGAGACATTGCAAAAGACACAAGCTCAACGGTCAAACACGTCCACCTAGCATGTTTACATAGAAAGACGATAGAAAAGCATCGTTTTTGAATGCAAAAAATTTGTTTGAGCACCACCTAAGTGTTTGGGACAACATTCGATTGAGTGAAAGACAGAATTTTCATTTTGAGTAAATTTTCCCTTTAAGCCTTATGTTTGTGCCCAGGTTTCTATTGGAAAAAGCCTCACAGCAATTACTCTCTTATCACCACAGCAATGATCAGTTGCACACTACCCTTTTGTTCTCATATCATCCACTATCTGTCTTTGAATGATGATGGATACGATATATAGAGCTGCTCTTTATGTGGAATGCACTTCCATCTCTGTCCTGAATCTTCCTTTGTTCACATTAGATGTGTTTGCTAGCAACCATCACTATTGCTCATTCTTAGCATTAGGAGTATGTTCAACCCCTTAAGGATCATTTTTTATTGTGCATAATTCATTCCACATCATCCTACAGATATTTAACGAAGCCTCAACTACTTTTCTAAGACATCAGGCTTTTTTTTTAAAGAGAGAGAGAGACATAAATTAGGTAACATGTCAGTCTCTCTGTTCTCCAACTACAGATTTTCCATCACATATGTGGATTATTTACATACTTCTCAAGTTAATACAGTCTAACCTTTGATTTAAACAGTTGAGTTGAAGTGTTTTACACATAAAGTCACTGTGATTATAGGTGCATTATCAGCGAGATTAACAAACCATTGTTCATTCCACGAAATTCAGTACAGTTATTGATGACTGAATCGCAGACCACCCATGTTTTCCTTCTGTTGCATCACTTATTGCATAATACTATCCAAACTACACAGTTAGGTCATATAAACCAGCGGCAGAAAGTTTTTACTAGAGGTCAGATCTGGATAAGAGAAGATTACTGCCGATGATTCAGGATCCAGCCGGCTCAGGCGAACCTCAACGAATCGCTTCCAACGGCGTCTGAAGATCAGAGCAAAGCCCCAGCACACAGCAACCTGTCGGAAAAATCACCCCGCCACTCTCTTCAATGCGAGTTGCAGGCCCGTCTGCGTTTTATTAATCTTATCTTTGACAGGCCTGGCTTATTCAACAGGAATTTAGGCCATTCATAGCTGCGTCCGTTGTCTTTCTTGCAGTGTTTTCCTTCACGACCGCCTCATCCTTAAAGAACAGGCGTGTGTCAGGAATGATCTTTCCATTGTCTGGTATTCTTTCATGGCATTTTCTTTTCTTTGTTTTCCTAAGCTTAGCGACTGTAAGAAAACACATGTCAAGCCGTGGGGCATTTCCTGCACGCACTCGCCTTTCGCTGGAAAGCAAACACCGTTCCCTCGTCGCCTTTCAATGGGGAGGCCGTTTTTCCTCCCTTCGCTCTCATCCCTCTTTTATTTATGAGCTCACCTCATCAGAAAGAAAGAGAGCTTCTGTATGAATGAGCCACTTTGTTCCGATGTGTAAAAGCATTGTACTCTTGGATATTTTCTTCTCTTTTTTTCTCATGCATACGCCGAGTCACCGTAAAGGCACTTTTCAGAGCAATGGAAGTTCACCTCACAAATCACTCACCACTTTTGGCTCTGAGGTGACAGAAACCCTCTCGGTCGCGGTCGGAGGAAGTACTTGAGTCCAACCTTCAATTACACACAGTAAATCTGATCAGAGCCTGGAGAGCGCAACTGGGCTGCTATCAATCAATCGTATCCCGAACCAGAGCCCAGGCTGACCCGATCCTCTGAACCAAAGACCAAATTAATTACGAGTTTTCAATCCAGGCCGAGGGGCTGATCTGTCACTATCGCTGCAGTACAGTAGGAATTAAACCAGGGATTCTAGGATTTCAGTCTTAAAGGGGAATCAGACCCTTACCTGAATATGAGCTGATGTGTCTTAAAGATATATTTCTTGCCTTACGCATGTTTTTATTTCAAATAAATGGAATTAATTTACACAGTTTTTAAAAAGATTTGATGTTGCCACTAAAATAACTCTTGATAACTCCTGATTTTCAAAATACTAGCATTTATTTTAAAGGAAACAAGCTAAAAAGTAATTTTTGACACAAAAATTCCAAAACGCAAGCTCTATCTGTCTGTACCTTTAAATCTCAACTCAAGACTCATCTATTCACCCTGGCTTTTAACACTCTGTAATCTGTCTTCCTGTTTTAATTTTTTTTTATATATTGAGTGCCTTCTTGTCTCATTAGGCTTTAAGTATGAATAGTAGTTTTATATCTGTGTCTCTTTTATTCCTTGTAAAGCACTTTGGTCAACTTCGGTTGTGTTTTAAATGTGCTCTATAAATAAATAATTGATTGATTGATTGAAAAATAAAAAAACAACAACAATTTGTCATATTTCCTTACACTTCGTGGTATGTAAGGGTGACTTGAACTCAACGAATATCCAATATTCCAATAACTTTGTTGCAACTGTAGCTAATAAAGAATGCTTATTAACAAAATTACCTGGAAACATTTTTTTTTACACAGTCCAAAAATGTATCGCTCCTAAATTTACATTTTAAATAGTCCTTTGGAATATTTAAATATTGAATTACATTTTATTCACAGTTATTAAATCCACGTCTACTGTATAATAACTATGGATTTTACACCTAATTAATGTATTGAAGAAGATTTAATATCTTTTGGGGAAAAATAATTAATTTAATGATTGGTGTAGGGATTGATCTGCTTGAGCTTAAAGTGTGTGTGTGTGTGTTTGTGTATTTTCCACAATTTTTAAACGATCCACAACATAAACAAAGTGATATAAATTAATTCTTAATGAAAATATTAGTTGTATATTAAAACTTATATTTAATGTTATTGCTTGTTTTATAAATGTGTGTGTGTGTGTGTGTGTTTATAGGTTTTTATATGTTCATATTCTATAATCAAAATTACATGATTATTATCATTACCATTTTAATCAGCGTAAAATTATCCAAATTTATCACTATTATATTGATTCAATTTAGGCCCCGTTTACACAAGAACGCTCGCGAGTGAAAAAGTAAAAATATTTTATCGGATGTGCCTTTCGTTTACACGGCGACAGTGTTTTGGGGGCTTACAATCGCAAAAAAGTGAAACCACCCTCCAGAGTGGAAATCTTAAAACGCTTCCACCGCCGCGTTCCCGCGTAAAGGGTAAAAACGCGAAAGTCTGCTTGACAGTGAAGGTTGTACGCAGGCGCGCGGACTTGGTGTTGTTGTATGGCAGTGCTTCACATCGCCACCTAGCCGCTTGGAGTTCATACTACATTGAATTTCACACACTTTTGGGTCACCATATGCACGTGGATTTCCCACCCAAAATGCTTGTCTAAATGCAGAATAAATAGTGATAATGCAACGTCACTTTTGCGTTTTTCTTCAGAGTCGTTTCCATGTAAACATATAGCCTTAAAGGACATTTTCAACACTGTGGTTGTCAGACTCCAGCATTACGTAAATGAAGCACACCTGTGGTTACTCTGCTAGAACACCTGTAGGAATGACTGGATGATCCTACATCCAGCCTCCATAAACAAGGTCTAGAAACACCTATGAATTTGGAGCATTGTAGCCTGGAAATAGGCTTGAAGCCTGAAGCATGTTTGAAATTGACAGGAGCATGTAAACAACTTTACGATGATAACTGCAGGTATCTAATAAAAAAGGCGGTTTTGTGAGGCTTTACACTGTCAGTGACTCATACTACAGAAACCTGTGCTGCCAAATGCCATGACTTGTTTGCCCTGGAGGAGCTTGAGAGGTTTTCTGTGTGGCCGCATGTGTATGTGCGAATGCTGGCGTTGTTCCTGTGTGTTCATCCTTATCAGCTTGGGTTTACATTTGATGTCACACTGATTTGATTTAACAAGATAACGGGGCATCTATAAACCTCAGCCTCCGCAGATTTTCAGAGCTAGATGGCAATTTGAAAAGAAAAAAAGAATGTCACGGAAGCGATGATAAGGGCGCCATCCAATGCTTATTTGTTTTGTCTAAATTGAATTAGTCATTCGTTAAGCTAGTGGGAGAGTTAATAGGATTTGAATTAATTGAAGAGGGGTAGGCCGAGAGAGGAGATGGTGTATTATTACCATATCAAGCATTGAGAGGGAGAGATGAAACTTAAGCTGTCAATGACAATATCTGGACGGATAGTTTCCGGATCTGCATGAGCGAATCTGTGTTTGTCAAAGCCGTGATACTTGATGACACATTTATTCACTTATTTATTTTATGTTTTGTTAGACTTCAAGTATGAGGATTTCTGAGTGGATGTTGAAGAGGCGCAATCGTTCATTTAATTTTAGGGATATTTTTTATGAATAGCACACATAAAATGGCCCTTCAGCCTGACAGATGTTACTGAAATAAATGTCCTGAGACATCCTGAGGCATTTTAAGCTGTAAAAAAAGAGTTAGGGGTGTAGCTCACACTTTTAAACACTCTCTGCATGTCACATTCACACATTCATGTTTGCTGACATCAAGTTTGCAAGTGGAGTGAGGGCAGGTGGTCAAATTTTAAGTTAGCAAAGCGACTTATAGCTCCTCAAATGATCATTTATGGTTTTGATGACTGCTGGTAATATGTTGCTTTCTTTATTTTACTTTCCTGACACTGTTGTTCACCTTGCTTGTACAAATCAATATATTGTGACTTTATTTAATGTTAACACAATTGTGCACCCTAATTGTGAAGCATTACTTAAATCTTGTGTGTGTGTTCTTGTTTATGAGCCATGTCTCATGGCTTAAAAACATTATTAAACCATGTTTTTTTAAATAAATACAAAAATGATAAAAGATTACTGTGATGGGTAGGTTCATGGGTTGGGTTAGTGTAGGAGGATAGAATATACAGTTTGTACAGTATGAAAACCATTACGACTATTGAGAGTCCCTATAAGCCAAATATACAAGTGTGTGCATGTGCGTGTGTGTGTATGCTGTATTGGTTTGACTCTCATGTCACTCCGCAGTGACCAGCAGAGGGAGCAATTTCAAATGGACGCAGCACTGGACCTTGCGTGTGGCCAGACACACATTCCTGTGGGATACAGAATGGATTTTCTTTCCAATAGTGCATTAATCAATCCGCTTGATTTAATGACTGTTCTCACCTCATTCGAAACACTCGCACATAATTTTACAACCATCATTGGTCACCACTACAGTTAATAGGCAGCGCAACCTTTTTAAATGTCTGACAGTAATGAACTAATAAATTCAGCTTCCTTACACCTTTTATTTTTGAGATTGAGATGCTTTAATAAAGAGAGTCAGCAGAGAGAGAAAGCAGGGCGTTATAGGGAGAAATATGGGTTATTGAATGGGAAATTATAATATAATATTAGGGCTGTCAAAGGATTAATCGCGATTAATTGCATCTCAAATAAAGGTTTGTGTTTGCATAATATATGTGGGTGCACTTTGTGTAATTATTGTATGAAAATATATATATATATATATATATATATATATATATATATATATATATATATATATAATTACACATGCATGTATTTTTAAAAAAATATATTAATTACATATATATTATATACTTTTATATATATTATAAATTATAAATCTATATACAGTATATACATGAAAATATTTTTTAAATATATATACTATATTTATACAAGTATAAATATATTACTTATGTACTTAAATATACTTAATTATATAATTTATATTACATATAATATATATATTTATATAATATATATAATTATACACAGTCCACCCACATATATTATGTAAACACAAACTTTTATTTTGGATGCGATTAATCACGATTAATCGTTTGACAGCCCTATATAATATATAAAATAAATTCAGAACTTATATTTCCCTACATTCATTTTATATCTGATTTTGATTTATAATAATAATAATAATAACAACAATTTTATTTGATATTATTCTATGACAAAGGTCATTATTGTTTACATTGTTCTTTCAGAAGGTACGTCACACAGTCTCTGTCTCAGTGGCAGTGAGTGTGTGCTTTGGGAAGTGCAGTGATGAAGACTACGGAAATGAGGGTTTAGGAGATAAGCATGAGACATGTAGCCCAGAGGCTGATGTCTCTCCCGGACCCAGTCCGCTCTGAGAATAGTAATTTAACCGTCTGTCTGCGAGAGACAAGAGGAAGCTGCCTTCGCTATCTTATAGAACAGAAAGTTTTATCTTGCAGAGTTAACACTAGAAAGCTTGTCTTCATTGAGATGGTGATCTTTAGCTTTGCCTTTTATGGGGATGTAATTGACACTTTTTTCCCCTGTGGCATATATATTCACTTCATTTTGGCTTGCGTGATTTCTGCTCGAGTTGGTTTTCGAGGCACCGCTGTGCTCATTTGAAGATTTGACAGTTTTATGAATGAAGGCGAGGGTGATTCTCAGTTAAACTGATATTTCAGCATGTTTTCTCTGAAAATACGAGCATACACCTACACGCTGACTGAAAGTGAGAAGAAAGAAAATAAAACGCTGGAGGCGCATGCTAAAACTCTCTCACGCTCTTTATGTTTGAAGATAGTGCCAGCTTGTCAGGTCTAGTTAGTTTGAATGTTAAGTCTTTCTGACTATCTATCCTTCTGATGTTTGGTCAATCAGTCTGTCTGTCCGTCCATCCATCCTTATTGTGTGATATTACATAACTTAATCTCTACCCTCAGTTTTGGGAGTTGTTTGCCTCGGGGTATTGACTTTTCTCATTCTGTATATATGTGAACATATGTGTCTTTGCATGCAAGGTGGGAGTGCAAGTCTGTCTGTGAGTTATTCCTCCATATTTTGACAGGCATTATTTAAAAAGTGTTCTTCACAGCCCATCCTTTACAAAGACCAAGCTACAGGTTCCAACAAGATTACTTCTGTGGCACAAATAGCTTTCATTCAGTTCCATTCTTCTCTTGTTTCACCCCAAGAGAAGATCACGGTCGCAAGGTCTTGCTGATTTAATAATGATGAATAAATGAATAGAGCGTGGCCATACTGTATCATCCATCCTTTACAAATTTTGCTTTCTGTCAAAAGATTTCTTGTTTAAACCAGCAGTGTTTTAGATGGCTACATATGTGACCTTCTTATAAACTTAGAAAAATCTGTCATCGTTTAATCAGCCTAATTTTGTTCCAAACCAGTTTGGTTTTCTTTCTTATCTAGTCAAGTAGGCCTGGGTAAAAAATATCGATTTCTTGATTTTAATCGATTCTCTTTTTTACTAACCGATATTGAGTCTTAAACCTCAAGAATCGATTAGTCATCCTGTTTTCATTTGATGAATGAATGGAACATTGTAGCACGTATCCTATCCAATAAATCATAGTAATCTTTGTGCTTTGTTACTATTATTATGAAATAAAGTCTCAAATTTCGAATTAAGTTTTTTTATGAAATTCAAAAACATAAATAGCGTTTTGGCCCTGTGGCGTGAGATCGTTCTGGCTCAGCTCAAGAGTAGCAGCAACACTTGATCTTCTCTTCCGCCTTAATACCAGTTACAGCGCCAAATAAACATGAATGAGCATCTGAAAGTGCATTAAGACAACTTATCGAAATCCGTAACGTCACATGGAATCGCTCCATCAGTGTTTCATCCGTGGAAAGACGTCAGTTAAACAGCTCGTAAACAATCACATTTCATATAACATCACATTTACTTCAGAAAAAACATGTGAGCATAAACTTAGTTAGTCAGCTAGAAAAATTAACTCTAGAGAGGAGAATTTTTCTAAATATATGAACCATATTACATTAATGTTCTTCAATATTTAATGCATGTTTGAATAAATAAGGCAAGTTTTTATGACAGCCACCATTTCTATTTCATATAACTTTCTTATTATAAAAATAAATGTGTAATTTAAGTGTTTGTATAGCTACAAATCAGTTAATTTTTATCTTCAATATCATAGGCGGCTAATGAAGCCTAACTGACTCCCACAGTTTACAGCATCAGTTAAGAGATTAGTTTTCCTTGAGAAAATTTGCCGTGTATTGTACCTGATATCCAAAATAATCAAAATTGAGTCGAATCGTAATCAAAATTCAGAATTGAATTGCAAGCTGGTGAATCAAATCGAATTGTGAAATCGTGTCAATACCCAGCCTATTGTCAAGCTCCGAAAACAACATGGAAAATGCTATAAAATATCATAATAATAGTCTGATATGACCAGGTTACTACAATATATTCAAACAGTAAATCTAATTTGTGCTACTATGTATTCACTGAATGCTTTCATGCATTTGTGAAGGGAAATGTGAAGGGTTAGTTTGATAACATAATACATAATTATATTGATATTACATAATTAGTTTCAACACAGCATTAGGATTGTTTTCTTTACATACCCTCTTTTGTTCATGTTATGCTGCTGTTATTAGACTATAATGCCCCAAATATGTAATTACACAGAAGAGACACAGATCCAGAAAGTAGTAATTGATGTAATGATGCGGCAGGCCAAGACATTTAGCCTTGTATGTGCAGCCACACAACTACAGTAATTATCCAATGGATCAGTATTGTTTAACTTGGCTAAACCAAGACACCTCTGGGCTGGCAAATTTGTGGCAGATGTTTCAGAGAGCCTTGGAGAACTCTTGAACTCTGGTCGTCTTATTTTCAACCATCTACACCTATATGAACTCACAAAATGTCATCCTGTTGATAACATCTGACACAAATGACCTATTTATGGCTGGGTGTTTATGCCGGGCAGCATGTTTCCTCTCATCTAACCTCCAAAACAACAAAACAAGCACTCGCGAAAGAGTAACAGCCATTAGTTTTGTTGAGCAAAGAGGAAGCTGACCCCATAATCAGATAAATCATGCTGTTTGCCGTTTTTTTTTCTTTTTTCGGGTGGTGTTTGGCAGCACTTGATTTCCCCAGGTGTCTGGAGTGAGGACCGTGACTGAGTCTACAAACATTAGCGCTTCCGATCATTTTCCTGGTGACTTTGCATGCTCAGTAGTACCAGATGGTCCATTTGAAGAGCCCTTTGGATCTGCTGCCCATGCTTAACCGCTGCTACCACCCATTTCTATTAAACAGCACTGTAAAAATGGCTAGCGGCCCTATGTGTTTAGTCATGTTGGTTTTGGTGTCGGTGCATGTTTTTATAACGCATTGCGTTCAGAGAGAGATAAAGGCTGCTTTCACACTAGAGCTTTTCGTTTTGTTGGGTCGGTGTGAAAGCACTTTTCCAAACTCGGGTGCACACCAGCAAACCGCAAACCAAGTGTGCAAACTGCCAAAGACAGCTTGTTCTTTAGTATCCACACCAGATTTCACATCTCACATGTGATGGAAACAGAATAATGAAATGGAATGTTCTGTGAAACACGATTTTGACACAGTGAGAGTGAACTGAAGTTGAAACAGCTTGAAACAGTAAGAGATGATGAATACTTGTGCTTGGCTACAGCCATTATGCGCTCTGTTTCTCAGATGCTGGGCATTCTTGTGGTCAGAGAAAGGAAATGTCACCCGCAATGGACTGAACTGGTGGTCCTTGCTGTTAACGTACACTCACCGCTCTGGGGTCTACTCTCTCTTAGGTGGTCTGCAGAAGTAATGGATGTGGAATTACAGTACTATACAGTGCCCATTATAAACACCATTGGGTAGTTCTCAAATACTGGAATTATTTGAAGTATAGCAGAGTTAAAAGACAAAAGATGTATTGTGCGGGGTACTTTTTTAACTTTCCCACCTCTAGCGCTTCACCACTGTGGTTTGAGATCTTACCGTATTGAGTAAGTGCAGAACATACACAAGTTTCAGCTTTAGTTGACAGACACTTTTTTTGTTAGGTCTGCACAGTTCATCTATGAGTATCAAAACCAAATATTGTTAAGCACAATTGTTAATTCACATGTATTATTATTGTTATTAAGACTACAAAGAGATCCGAGTCCACTTTAAATTTTAAATAAAATGTGAATGCAGTGGAAAGGGTTTGTGTTGCTGTTGTTTTAACCCCCGGGGACCAAGGTGTATTTGGGGTCCTTGAGATATTCTGAATGTCCTGATATCTGTGCTTTTTTAAGTTGCTAATAAACATAATAATGGCACAGGTGAAAGTACACTATATTTAGCACAAACAGGGCTACCATAATATGTGAGCAACATGTATGTACATTTGTATTTTTGAGAGAATTTGTTTATGCGTGGTTATTGTAAAAACAAAAAATGAAAGTTTCTGAAATAAGGCCACAAAACACATACACAATATGCATCCACAAGACTTTTGACTAATGAAAGTTGTGGCCTAGAGTTTTTTCTTCACAATGATCTGAAAATCATCCTGCCTAATCATTAACATAAAACTGTGAATTGCCTCAATGCACGAACCCTGCTGACGTGTGTCCGAAAGAATCTCAGTCAGCGTCTCTACTTCCGGAAGCGCGTTCTGCAGGCCAAGTGTATAGGAAAAACTTTAATAAAATCCGTTTTCTCAGAAACGGAGACAACGATTTTAGAAACGCTGATTCGCTAGTCGAATTTTGTACGATATGAGAGAATACTAACCCTCAAAGTTGTTGATGCAGCTCGAAATATATAATTTAAGTAACTTCTCTTTTTCACTCTTGTGTGACAGCTAACTGCCTCACAGTGTTGTTAACATCATTCACGTTAACCGCAGGACGTTTTTATAAACAGCAAGTGTAATTTGACACTATCTACACCTAACGCAAAACCGGCTTCTGACCATCGACTGACGCAGCACTGGATGTAACTGGGCATGCTGAGACTAACCCGAAGCGATCGTGCATAGAGGCTATTCGGTTATATTGTGAAAAACATTTTTTTGCCAAGGCAATATGTGAATGGGCGTGAACAATTTAATTTATATGACCATTAATGACAGAGTATTTTAAGTCTATGTTGAAGCTATGTGGAAAAAACGATCAAAACGGGGGGGGGGGGGGTGCGTTTTTGGTCCTCAGGGGGTTAATGTTTTGCTTTGTGTCCAAATATATTCCTGCATTTGATTATACAACATGAATATTGATTATTAAAAACAGTCTAATAACATTAGATTGATGGTTGCCTCACAGTTTGACCCTTCACAATCCTGACAGCGTTTCCATCTTCAGGCAACTGTGGGTGGGCAGATGAATAAAACATCAAGCAGTGGTTGATTGAATCATCACCTGCATGGAGATAGAGAATTATGTTTCCATTTCTAGATGATAACTCACGCCATGCCACCATGCCACGCAACCTCCGTATGAAACAAAACGCCAAGGCGATTATTTATCGGGTGTCAGGTCAAGGGAAAATGACTCTGGGTGCTGAACGCTCAATAAAAGCTTATAGTTTAAATTGTCACAGCATGACAAAGGGATTTTGTTTGATGAAAGTAATTGGTGTACTGAAGTCTGCAGGGCCTGTCTGTTGTGGCCCTGACATTTATGGAGATCGCTGATCTGATAGAAGGGGAAAAAATAAAAAATTGCTTGTCCCCAACATATTGAGTTTTGGATGCAAAATGTGAAAACAAAAAAAACTATAAAAGTGTAATAAAACACTGATCCAAATGACTTGTACTCTATAGTCTTCTGAAGCACTTTGTGAGGAACAGTTATCAAATCTAGTATATTTACAGTATATTCGTGAACAAATTGTTATTTTGAATCTGATCATTTAAATTAATCAGTTGACAAAACCAGTATGAATGATTCATTCACAAATTTAACTGATCTTTTCAACATCGCTTATCAACTTCTGGTCTGTTCTTCACGCAAAGTTATCATTTGACATCACTTGACGAGTTGAATGGGCCATTTTAGCTACTTTTGAAGCCTGAAAGCCCCAGTTCTCATTCATTCACCTTTATTGTATTAAAACGTGGCCCAGATATTTTGTGTTCCATTAAAGGAAGAAAATCATAAATGCAACATGATGGGTGAACAGAGCTGGTTTAGCCATTTATTTCCATTTGGGACAGATGTTTTTTTTTTGTCAATTTATTTATTGTGGTATTTTGAAATAATACAGTCAAAAGGGGCATTTGGGGCTGGTAATGATGTTGGACATCCTTCAATCACGCCTGTCTCCCTGTTCTTCGTTTATAGCTTTTTTCCTCGTCCACTGATGTGAATCTGTCTTACAGAGCTGTAAAATACAAAGGCATGCACACATAAAGGCTTCTTGACAAAATGCAGGTCCTCGCCCACACCGTATGTTGGGGATGTGTTAAATCTAGGCCAGCATCTGTGTGGTGTCTGCCCATGATGAATGTATCCTATTGTTTCCAATGGTATTCACTCTTAAACTGGCATTATCATTATAGGGGAGTTTTACATGCACTCGCCCATGCGTCCTGCTGAAGTGTCTTTGCCAGTCGGGAAAGAAACTTTTACAGCACCATTAGCGGTTTTGCCAGGATTGTGGTGTGTTATCTCTTTATAGCAGAGCTGAGGGACGGAGAGAGAAGGAATAGGATTGCCACAGGACCGTTGTTCGCTAACACAGCATGCAGGGACCGCAGCCAGCCTCGCAGGGCTCAAAGCAAGGCACACTCTTTTGGATCTGCTGTACTCCATCACTGAGAGAGCGAGTGTACTCATATATTCTCATATTTCTGTTGGCAGGCGCCATTAGCTCATTTACTCTGGTTTGTTTTGATGTCAAACAGAAATGGTTTTACACAATTTTGGAATCGCCTGCGCTGAATGCACTCCACCGCAAATCAATGAGAGAGAGAGAGAGAGAGAGAGAGAGAGGAAACAATAAAGACAGAAGTAAAAAAACATTGTTTGAAAAAAATAGATAAGGTCAAATCTGTGCCATTCTATGGAGTGTATGTGCTATTGACACATTAGAGCTGTTATCACAGTCAGGGACGCAGGTTCGAATCCAGCTTATATGACATACCATATGAAGACCTTAACCAAAATGAAAATTAAATTTGTTGTCTTGGCAAATAACTGAAATAAGTTTAGGTTGAGGCACTAAAATGACTAACTGGGAATAAATAAAAACTAAAACTGGAAAAAAATAGTATAAAACTATATATTAGTATATATTGCTATAAATATATATTTATAATAATTTATTGTATATATAATATATAAATATATATACATATATATATATATATATATATATATATATATATATATATATACATATATATATATATATATATATATATATATATATATATATATATAAAATAATTAATTTAGACAAAAAAATGCTTTCCTGTCGCTCAAATAGTATAGAGCGTCGCACTTGCAACGCCAAAGTCATGGTTCGATTCCCAGGAAAAGCAAAAACTGCCTCTAACTTTTTGCCTGTGACAAGATGGCCACCAGGTGCGGACGTCGACCTCCATTGGCCAGCAGCGCGGACGCGACATCTAGCTTTAATTATGGATATCTATGTCTCTAGCAATGAGCTCTAAGATTATTTGATAGTGTGTAAAAGATAGCATTAGTGTGCTTTAGGCATAACCTATGGATTGCAATCAACGGAGTAGTCATGTTCTTGCTGTTTTAAACCACATACATAATTCACATATGACTCACAGGTCCCAGATGACAAGGTATTATCATATTCAATATCTCGGCTGACTCATGTCCATCCTAGAAATCTCTGCTGCACTGTAACATGCTTAACTAATAATAGGGATGAGATCTATCAGACTCAGCTTGGACGCAGAACATCGGTTCTGTGGCGCCTTTTCAACACTTCTCAGAAAATGGACATTTCCATTCAATAACAATATGTTTAGCCAGCAGTTTTTTTTCTTCTTCATTTTTCTTGTTTCCCTCCAGCACAGTGCGGTTGTCTTTTTATGGTTTTTAAAAAGGATGGGAGTTTTCTTTGTGGCAGTTTCTGCTGTGCATGCCAAAACCACAACAGATGCGCCACTCGCAGGCCACTTTGGCTGCTCATTAGTGATTGGCTGTTGTCTGTTAGCCCAGCTGAGAAGTTAGCATTAGCAGCAGCCGCAATGAGTCTTCCCCGCTGGAAAAACCAACTATTATCACCTTAGACCTGCTAATAAGCTGCTTAGATCAGGTTAGTTGCCATCTTAACTGGCTGAAGACCATCTTGGACCAGCATAGACTAGCTAATGACTATCTTAGTCCAGATAATGATCAGTTTAGATCAGACAATGATCATCTTAGACCACTTAAAAAGCAGTCTAGACCAGCTAATGACTACCTTAGACAAGCTAATGACAATCTTAGACCAGCTAAGGACCATCTTAGGCCCGGTAATAACTGTTTTAGACCATATTAGACCGGTTAATACTCAGCACAGATTAGCCAAGACCAGTTAATGGGCAAATTAGGCAAGCTAATGACAATCTTAGACCAGCTAAGGACCATCTTAGGCCCGGTAATAACTGTTTTAGACCATATTAGACCGGTTAATACTCAGCACAGATTAGCCAAGACCAGTTAATGGGCAATTTAGGCAAGCTAATGACAATTTTAGACCATATAAAGAGAAGCTAAGACCAGTTTGTTACCTTATTAGACCAGTTTAGACCAGCTAATGAGCAGCATTGGCCAACTAATGATCATTTAAGACCAGCTAATGAGTAGCCTACACCAGCTAAGGACCATCTTGGACCAGTTTAGATCAGCCATTGACCATCTTAAGCAACTGATGATCCTCCCGAACCAGCTTAGACTAGCTAATGACTATCTTAGACCAGTTTATATCCAGTTAAAGATCAGACAGAGACCATCTTAGACCAGTTAATGTGCAGCTTAGGCAAGCCAAGAGCCGGTGAACATCTCAAGGACCAATTTAAAGGTAAAATCAGGTATCGTGTTCCAAAACACAGCTACCATCTCAAACTGGATTTTCCAGCAGGGTTATCAAGGCGATACAACAGGAAGTGTCTTAATCGCACAGATTAAAACACACAAAGATAACACAGTTGAGTGGAGTATTGAGTGATGGGATAGTCCTTTGATTGCACACCTGCAGTGTTGTGAAGCCCTGTATTTTGCGCTTTTCAAGCCCCGAAAACACTTACAGGTCCCGCCAGGTCATTGTAAGGACAAAAGGAGGTTGTTTATACTCCCTTATTGCTTGTTACTGAAAAGCGAGTGAAAGTGCTTCTAAAAAGGTTGTGTTTCTTTTCTGCTTTGTGAAATCCTGGAGCTGCCCTGGTGCATTGATCTAAGTAAAAGTTGTGTGGTTTGGGGTGTATCGTCTGACCCTTTGCTCTGCTTCTGAATGCTATTATTACAGCGCTCTGATCCTAGATGCTGTTTGTACCATACGTGCTCATTTAAATCACATTAGCAACTTTCCCAGGGAAACTTCACCAGCAGCTCAGAGCGTAAGCAAATACCTGACGTGCACACACTCACGCACTCTTAAGTGGACGCACAAACATGTGTGGCTTTGATGTACTGCACAAACACTGCGGTGTGCCACTTTTCCCAAGCTGCACCTGCCAGACATGCAGGGAAAAACTGTGAGATGAGGAACATGTCTTATTAACCTGATTGCATTGTCAGGAAATGCGATGATTAATGTGGATGTAATGCCTGTAGCCAGGTCCTGTGGGATTGCGTGGTTCCACTGTCTGGCCATGGAAAGGTGCTCGCTCATGAGAAAGGCTGTCTTCACAGATCAAATGCCTGATCATAAATATATATATTTTTCATTTTTGTTTTGTTTTACAAATCTATAATGCATTAGATTGAGAGAAATCTATTGAAATCTTTAATATGCAGATAATATGCTTTGGTCGAAACCTCAGTTTGTCAACGTTTTTTCTGTGTACGACAGGGCAACTGTGTTGTTTTTGATGTAGTTTGTTTTGGCAGGACCTCCGTTTCCACCAGCTGTGGTGTGAAAGACCAAATCCGCCCGTGTTTCTGCTTTTAGTCACCCATCCCTCTTAGGCTGTCCCAGCTTCTACGCCCAGATGGGTTATTGTCTATGATGAACACTGTCGATAACGCCTGCCCTTTACTGCAGACACACAAACACATTTACACTGCACCCTGCTGCCTTGCCAGTGTTTTGTAACTCAGGGTTGGTTTTGTTTTTGTTCTCTGCCCGTTTATTTTTAGTATCTGGCAGTGTTGTAAATCTTATGCGAGTAGTAAATTCAGATTACAGAGAGGCATTCATAGCCTTTTAAATGTTCTTGAAGTTGTGCTCTGAAAAGTTCAGGATATCCTTTATCTGAAAAGACAAAACTGTAAAAGCTGTTTCAAGTCTTGCATTAAACTTGATAAGGAAATTAATTTTGTCACTTTTAGAAATGACGTGATATGATGTGCTTCTCACAGTGTGGAATTTTTCATAGAAGGGGATGGGTTAAATAAAACATGTGGTGTGTGGTGATGAAAAGGAAAACTAACATCTTTCAAAATTTAGTTTAAAACAAATGTGACAAGTTCTTAGAAATGTACTCTTTGTTGGATTCATACATTTAAAAAAAAATAAATTGATAAAGTAATGATCCTCAAAATGTCAAGGAGTGTAACTATTATTTAAAGGGTGCAACTATTATTTAACTATTATTTACTTTATTTTTTTAAGTGAATAAAAAAGAATAACTATAAAGTATATATTCATCATATGTATTGATTTCCTTTAAATCCTCATTATGTTTTTGCTGTTATACCATTTGAAAATGACCTTGACACAGTCAGAAGGGCCTCCAGTGGACCTGGCTGTGACATAATTTCCTGTTTTACAGATTTACTATGACGTTAAAAAAATACTTATGATGAAATATAATATATAGTAATACCAGTAAAAGATTAAGCCAAACATTTTTATATATATTAGGGCTGTCAAACGATTAATCATGATTCATTGTAATATATATATGTAATATATGTTATAATATATGTGAAAAGATTAAGCCAAACATTTTTTCCCCTAGAATTTCAGCCTTTTTATTCGATTTTTTTAATAATAATAATAACAAACAAATTTTGTTTTTATATATATATATATATATATATATATATATATATATATATATATATATATATATATATATATATATATATATATATATATATATATATATATATTAGGGCTGTCAAATGATTAATCGCGATTAATCGCATCCAAAATAAAAGTGTTGTTTACATAATAAATGTGGGTGCACTGTGTATAGATAGATAGATAGATAGATAAGATAGATAGATAGATAGATAGATAGATAGATAGATAGATAGATAGATAGATAGATAGATAGATAGATAGATAGATACAAAATAATTATACACAGTGCACCCACATATATTATGTAAACAACACAAACTTTTATTTTGGATGCGATTAATCGCGATTAACAATCGAGCAGCCCTAACAAACAATATATGTATATATGTATATATATATATATATATATATATATATATATATATATATATATATATATATATATATATATATATATATATATATATATTTATAATTCTTTGTCATGACTCCTTCTCTCCCCAATACATCATTAGCACTAATAAAGCCGGTGACATTTTATACCGGAAAATTCTGCTTCAAAAGTTCTGTTGAGTGACGCAATCTGTGTAGTGATCTCTTTTGTTTATCTGGCCTCTGTTGGAGCGGCTGCACAGTGGCAGGAATTGGACGGGCTATTCCAGAAACTCTGGGCTGGAAACACATCTGAGGTCACTGACCAGTTATTAACAGCAGGACTCAATTAATCCAAACACTGGGGCTTTAGTTTCACTAATGCAAGCCCATTTCCAATTGTCATGTGTGTCGGCTTGTATTTAGTTGTGTAATTATTTGCATGTGTGTGTCCATGAGCCGTTGTCACGAATTGTTGCTGAAAGTCTCTGGGAGGCGCTGGCAAAGGATAAGAGAGACAACAAGACTATGTAGGCATTTCACTTTATGATTTTGTTTATCAAATCTGTAACTTTGCAATTTGTGGTATCAATGTTTGTGATGCATATGGTATCGAAAGTCCTTCCTTGTGCATTGTTGGACGTTCAATTAAGCTGATCTACATCACTTTTGCTTGCAAACAACCTGCCACTCGGGACTCAAAAGCCATATATCAAATCCATGTTCTGAGATGGAATTACATACAGATTGTTTATATCATCTGAAGCAAGACTAGATACAACGCGTGACATTTTCGTCTTGACAGCGCTGCCCATTTGATGTATTGGGATGTCTGAGAGTGTGTGGTGTTTAATGGGATTTACAGGATGGGGGGTTGCAGAGGATGCGCTGTCTTTTGAAACGAGGAACTCTGAGGGAGTTTTGTTTGATAAAGGTTTCAAATTGTAGGACAGAAATGTTTGTTCTTCTGTTTTAAAGTATGCGTGGGGCCTCATCAAGGATGGTAACAATATAAACTCTTGAATATAAGGAAAACTCAACACTTTCAACCCTTCAGTGATTGCTCAAGCTACGCTCGAACTGTAGTCCAATAAAAGGACCTGTTTACTTACTCTGATCACACGCCAGAAACTTGTTAGAGGCCTACTTCTCTTTAAAATTGTGCCAGATTGTATCAGACAGGTTTTGTGTGTGCTTATGTACTATTTGCTCTCTGTCATGTTTCATTTCTTTAAAATAGAGCAATACAATACTAGTGCTCAGCTGCATTTATTTGATTGGAAATACAGGAAAAGCAGTACGATTGTGAAATATTATTACAATTACTTTTCTGTTTTAAAATGCCATACACATAAATCTCTTCATTTAACAAAAGTCTGTCAATTTTAAACTTGAGGTTAAAAATAAATGGCCCATCATCTTTCTGCATGTGAATGAATTGGGCTGGCTGCATGGCTTGGTTTGTGCTAATAGCTTACTTATGGGGAGATGGTTACGGCCCTATTAATTTTCCTTCTAGCCGCCTGGCCTAGGATGAAAGATCAGGTCCCCGGCAGGCGCTTACTATAGAGTGAGTGCTGAAAAGCAGCGGTGGGATAGCTGAAGTGCAGGGAGAGGATCCAAACCAACGTCCCCAGTCCAGGCCCTCTTTACCTTGGGGTCTGCGGAGGCTGAGGGAAGCCTGGCCGGATCCCTCGTGAAATGGAGCCAAAGCCTAACCACCGTTTGCTGTTGTTGGAGGAGCAGCCATAGTCCTGGTTGGTTAGGTGAAGATAGTGTTTATTTTTCTGTGAAAGAGTGAACTGGCAGTATATTCTACATCCTGGCCTTTGCTTCAGCGGGTCATATCATGAGGAATCAAAATTTCCTTTGAGATAAAATAGCTTGATGTGCTATGCTGAAATTCAGAATATTTTGAAAATAAAGTAAAATGTCTCTTATGCAACTATGTGACCTCACAGAGATTCAGTTACCACCAACTTTTACATATTAGTGATAAATATTAGGTGATTAGAAACCTGGTCTGCTCAGCCATGCTGAGGTCAAAATAAAATAAAATATTCTTCTTAAATGAGTAGTTCACTTTAAAAAAACTTTTGCTGATAATTTACTCACCCCCATGTCATGCAAGATGTCCATGTCTTTCTTTCTTCAGTCGTCACCATATAATGGACTTCATTGGGAACCAAACAGTTCAAGGTCCAAATGATGTCCAGACAGCTTCAAAGGGCTTTAAACGACACCAGACGATAAATAAGGGTCTTATCTTATAATAAGGGTCAAAACGATCGCTCATTTAAAAAATAAATTAAAAATGTTAATTTTATAAGCACAAATGCTCGCTTTGCTCTGTTCCGTGATGAGCGTTCGTGACTTCTCCTGTTCGAACTCGTTCATCAAAATGAACGAATCTTTTTCCGAGTCATGACTCAAAGGGTTGAAGATAAGACCCTTATTCATCATCTGGTGTCGTTTAAAGCCCATTGAAGCTGCACTGAAACTCTCATTTGGACCTTGAACCGTTTGGTTCCCAATGAAGTTCATTATATGGAGAAAATCCTGGAATGTTTTCATCAAAAACCTTAATTTCTTTTCGACTGAAGAAAGACGTGGACATCTTGGATGACATGGGGGTGAGTCAATTATCAGCATTTTTTTTTTAAAGTGAGCTACTCCTTTAAGGTCCACTTATGATGCTAGTAAAGTTTTTGTTTTGCTATGACTCTTTACATTTGTAATAGACTGTAAGGAGGAAACTACATTTCCATTTTGCTCTATGATGTCAATAGTATTGAACTTCCGAAAATCACTGTTTGGTCAACAGATGCTTGTGGTGTTATTTGGAAGTAGCATAACTGGAAATCTAACTCAAGATTGTGGGGAGATTTATGGAGCACAACTGCTTGTTTTTTTAACTTTGTAAACACTGTGATGTTTCTACATTCATCTAACCACACATCTAAATAAGTTGATTTTTCAGATTCAGCCCATAATTGCATTGCTGAAAGTTGAGTTTGGAAACAGTGCACTATTCCAACTCTGAGTTTGTAGCACTCAACACTGTGTGAAGTCTTAACACATACCCTTTCACTTTAAAATGCTCACTTGCACACACTGCAAATCGATTGATTTATTTTTACTCTCTTGCCAAGCTTTTTTTCGCTTGTTTTAGCTCAGCAGATGCTGAAAATGAAGCAGATATGGGGTCTTCCTATGCTGAGTGATATGGATCTGCCAAGAACAAATCCATTTATTTCAAGGGCTTTGGGTGAGTTATATTCATTATTACATCTAAAACAGATTCTAGTGAAGCAGCTGAGGGATATTTTCTCCATCCATTGTTCTTTACCCTCCCTCTGGGGCTGTTTAAACTGGGATATTGTTCTGTTTGGCTTCGTTTAAAGCTTAATTGGATTGTTTTGAGGCCGGAACTGAATGATTTTACATATAGAGCAAGTCTATTACGTGCTGGCATGTAAACACAATACACATTACGGATGACAAACGCGTATCCCCACGTGACCAGTCTGAAACGGTTAGATGCTTAACAGACGGAATAATGGGAAATGAGAAGGTAAACCCCACAGAGACGAAGATGAGGAGATGATTTGCGTTTCTCCTGCAAGATTTGTTCTATTCTTTGGTGAATAACCACATTTTGACACATCTTATTTGCCTCATAAAATATATCACTCCCTGTTCTCACGTTCATCCTTCCAAAAGTGAGAGTAAAATGCGGTTTGGCACAGTCTTTCTCAGTGTGAAGTCGTGGTGGTATATGCAAGAGATTACCCAGACAAGTTAAGCCAAAGCTTTCCATATGATTTCTGCTTTGTAGTATCCAGCTCTCCACAGACAGTAGAGCCGGAGCCATGGGCCACAGATGGTGCAGCCTGCATGTCTGGCCCTGTCAAATATGCCTCTCTTAATGCAGAATTATTAACGTTATGACACGCATACTGAAAACAGGTCATTTTAGATATGTACTTTAAGCATTAACTGACATTTAGATCCTCGCCATGCTCCATTTATGCCAACTGTGTTTTTGACAGGTATAGCTGTTATTATTATTATTTTTTACTTAAGTTAAATAGTCTATCCAAGTCTATCCAAAAGAGGTTATAGGTCTCAGTAGTACTTTTCCAAAACAAAGTTTGCTGTCCACATAGACAACATTTTAAGGCAACAAAGCGTCCTCACGAAGGATCTTCCAAAAACAGATATTGCATTATTATATTGGCTTCTAAGGTACCTTTGCCCACACTTTAAGGATGCATTGCAACACGTTTAGTTTTTTTTTGTTGTTGTTGTTAAGAAAAACATTGAAGATGGTGGACGATAGAGCACCATTTTGTTGGTTTTAAAATCCGATATTCCGATATATCGGCCGATATTTATATATATATATATATATATATATATATATATTAGTGCTGTCAAACGATTAAATATTTAATCGCGATTAATCGCATTAATGTCATAGTTAACTCGCGATTAATCGCACATTTTTATCTATTCTTAATGTCTTTTGATTTCTTTTTGTCACATTTTTTTCTCATTTTAATGCTCTTATCAACATGGAAAAGTGGATTGGCTTGTTTAGTGCAAATGTTTTTTTTTTATTATTATTATTAATAATAACATTGGAATAGTGTTCAATTTCACTCTAACATATATAGCCTAAATAATCTCTCACACAATGTAACACTGTCCATCAATAAAAGGGTCAAAGAAATACTGACGAGGTCCTGATATTGACGAGGGGTGGAGAATTTGCATCATCTGTGTTTGTGTGTGTGTTTGCTTGGCCATCATCAAGTGGTGTTTCAGGCTGGACGTGCTGCGATGATGATAGCTCAGTTCATAATGACAAAACATACAGATCGCTTTGGTCTTGTCAATGGGACAATTTGGCAACTTTTTAAAAGTAAACTTTACATTCAGAATCTCATTGGCATCCATTTCGGCGTTTCACGCTCGTCATCCACTCAAAACATAACGTTACTATTTGGCCGGCTCGCAAGCTGAAACGAGTGTGTGCGGCACAAAACGTCCTCGCGCTGCGCTCTGAAACCCATTCATTCAATTGCTTGCGCCGCGCGAGGACGTTTCGTTGCTTCTTCGACCAAAGCGCAAGCGGATCTAGCTGAGACTCGGAAACAAAACATCAGGCACGCCGCACACACTCGTTTGGGCTTGCGAGCCGGCTTTGAGTGGATGACGAGCGCGAGACGCTGAAATGGACCAGGACGCATGCCGCGTCCTGTTGCAAAAGTATGTGAAAAAACTACAAAGTTTGCTAGGACAAAAAGACCGTTAATCGCGCGATAAAAAAATTAACGCCGTTAAAATGGGTTTGCGCTAACGCCGTTAATAACGCGTTTAACTGACAGCTCTAATATATATATATATATATATTTCAGAAACGCGCAACAAAACGTTTACAGATTTTCCTAACATTAGTTATTTGTAGTTATTTATGAGTTTTAACTAAAATAATGATAATGCATTTTAAAAAGAAACTTGTTTCTGTTATAGTCACAACAGAACAGACTGATGATAGTGGCATTAGCTAGTCTATGTCTCGTGACCAACTCAACGAGTGTTGCCAACAGGGACGGTGTAGAGTGCCCTCTGGTGAACAAACTATACAACTCCAACACTCATGACATGGTTTATGTGTGTTTTCGTCCGTTTTTATTTTATTTTTGAAATATTAATTTATCGGCCATTATAACTGCCGATACCGATAGTTTGGAAAATGCCTAATATCGGCCGATAATATCGGCCTGCCAATATATCGGTTCTGGCTCTAGTGGACGAGTCAGGTTAAATGTTGATTTTATTGTATTGTGTGTTCCAAATCTGAAATATAGATCTTTTAATATAGAGCACTGTTAATCTAGATTCATCTTCTCTCTATCTTCTTTGTTTGGGCTCATGTCCTATCGTGTCCTCATCAGATATTTTCCGATGTGTCTTTCTTCATGTCTGTACAAAGAAACTGTGAAGGCATGTAGAGCATAAGAGAGTTTGACAAGATGCTTCAGGACAGCATTTAATTGAAGAATAAACACCGCTGGGACTGAGTGTATCCATGCATACAATGTCATTCTTTATAGCCAGTTAAAGGGGTAGCTCACCAAAATATTATTTACTCACCCTCATGTTGTTCCAAACCTGTTTGACTTCCGGTCTTCTTCTTAACACAAAAGACATTTCCAGCTTTTTGATTAATTGAAATTCAATGAGGTCCAAAACAACATTGGACCCCATGTTCGGAGAAAAATAAGTTGTTTGAGTGAACTGCCCCTTTAACTGTATATCATATCTCCCTTTGTATTCTTAGTTCTTCTCAATAATTATTTGAAGTCATTTAAACACAAAAGAACAATGTCTGGAACAACAGAGAGCATGTTGAGATGTTTGTTAGCCAGTGGAAAGATTTTACTGGTTTGGACTAATCTTATGTTCAGGCTGTGTCAGAAACGGTTGGGGGTCTGGCTCACTACTGAGTGCCCATATCTGCGGCTTAGCATTCTCCATTCTGTCCAGTGCACCCTAAGCCCATACGTCCAGTCTGTTCTGGCTTAAACAGTCTGTCTACAGTGCTTCCCTCCAATGCTATGTTAGCTCTAAGATACCTGAGCGCTTCCCAATGTGATTGTATTGTTTTCAGACTTAATCTGTGTTCAAGAATCTACAGCGTCAGGCTGAATGCCACTAAATCAACTAAGTGATCTCAATTACAACATGGGACACCCCAGGGGTCTGTGCTCGGTCAGAGACTGAGAAGTAAGATGGGGTCTTTGGAAGGGTGAGAAGGGGGGGTGGCAGAGAGGGAGAGAGACAGAGACAGGGATTGGGAGGGGGCGAAAGGGAAAGCGACAGATGGTGGAAGGAGAAATGCAGGAAAAGGATTGAGTGTCACTCTGCTGGTGGCTGGTTGAGTAAAGGCAGGAGGGGGGATGAGAGAACGACAGGACCTGTAAAGCAGATCATAACCAGTCCGCTCTGTAATCTGCTCCAGTATCTGGCGTACCTCTGGACACATCTAACAGGACTTCTTCAGAGGATCTCACAGTTCCAAACTGATCTCTCAAGCTCGTCGGGCCTACTAAGAGCTGTCCAGACTTGGAATTCAGAGGTCCTGTCCAGGATGAGGTGGTTAGAGACAGTACGATCGTTGTTTAAAGGGGGCAGTCGCAGTGCCCCGGTGACCCCCACCTCTAGTCCATGCATGCCCTCAAAGAAAGACCACTCGGCCAATCAGGTAAGAGACTAGAAGGGAAAGAGATCAGGCATAGGTTTTTTATAAAAGTTTTTAGTGCTGGATTCATGTGATGCTTCATTTGGGAAATAATAATAAATAACAATTATATATATACAAAATAATTGTTTAAATAAAGAAACATGTTTTTAGCGCAGAATGCAACAAATTCATAAACTCCTGATCAGTTTATGCACTCATAGTTGCAATGCATTCGGATGATGATTGTTAGCGACCTTAATCCATGAAGCATCAGTCATTTTGTAAAGAACATAAAGTCTCTCATTGTGCGCATGTGAATGCATATAGTGTGTTTTAATCGTAAAGTGCTCTGTTTGGATTTGCTTTGTCTGGATTTTACGGCGTGCTTCAAATGCAGTAAGTCCTGCAGGCTGGTTGATGACACATTTATTGTATGATAATATCTTCATGGCTTCCAGGCTTATCTCTGAGAAGCACCCATAAATTCTCAATCAGGAATTTAATACCACTGTCCCTCAATGTCATATTTAACATTAAGAGCATCATGCCAAAGTGCAGCCACACAGTATCGCAGCACATTATTATTATTATTATTATTATTATTATTATTCATTTTTCTTTTAAAATTAATTCGATTTTTAATTTCTGTGCCAATTATTTCATTTCATTGTTTTATTTTATTTTTTCGTTTATTTTAAATATACTTACTTGCCATTTGTTTTATGTGTATTTGTTTAAAATATTTTAAATATTAGTTTAGTTCTTAGAAATGATTAGACACTGTGTTTTCAGCCTTACCATAGTATCAAACACATCTGAAAGACATCTGATGTGTAAAAAAGTTGATTTTTGTTTAGTGTTACAGGAATGTCCATTAGGCGTCACATGTGGACATTGAAATGTGAGTTTGAGGGTTGAGAAATGTGGGTTGTGAGGTTTGTGCCATGTTTGGACAATCTCACGGCAAATGAAGATCAGCCAGCGCATGCTAAATTACTGTGTTCTCCCACGGACGGCAGACGAGGACTACAGGAACTGACTCGAGGTCTGACAAGGGCTTAGTGCCTGCCTCCATTAGTCTAATGATGGATAATGATGGTTCAACAACCCACTCAGCATAGGACCAGCACACCCACCATCAACGATTTATGACCTCTTACCGTCAAATCACCTTGATGTCTAAAAAACACTTCTGGGTAAAAAAAAACGAATTCAGTTATCGCTGATTATGTTTGGATGATATCCCAAGAGAAAGGAGGAAAGAGTAGAAGAAAATGTGTTATTCTTGGTCCTTACATGTCTTAAAGGTGGCTCAGCTGAGTCTGAATCGAGATGTGGACTCAGTCTTGACAAGACTCGACACTCTTCTTGACTCTGACTTGAATGATCTGGGCTGCGTTCCCAAAAGCATCGTAAGCCTAAGTTGATCGTAAGAGACCATTGGTGGCAATTGTTCTACGATCAAATTAAGCTTACGATGCTTTTGGGAAACCCAGCCCTGGTCTTGACTACAACACTAACAAATGCTTTATCTGTTATAGATTGAGAGGTCGAGCACTGCACTTACAAAGGCCATGGGTTCAATTCCCAGATATAAAGCCCATTCCAAGAAAGCATATATTTTGAATGTATTGCAAATAATTGTATAACTGTGATGAACTTTCTTTGGCATAATCTGTATTCTAATCACAGTCCATTTTTACTCAATCTCTCCCTCTACTCACTAACCTCAAAGGAATGAGTACACTAGCCAGATTTTAACAACCATTCTTTTTTTCTTTTCTCTGTAACTACCACACTTGTCCATCACTGTCAACCACAACACTAGATTCTGTTTAGATTCTGCCAGAAAATGCTCTGCTGCATTTACTTATTCATGGGAGAAAACGCTGAGTCAGTGCTACTTTAAATCCTCTCATTATATTCCCATGCTGAAGAGCGTACATCATAAAACGTTCCTGTTTACTGTAGTTTGGAGAAGTCGCATTGGACATATGCAGTCAATGATGCCTCTTGATCATTTGATTGCATTGTAGATCGGGTGTGAAGGTTAGTCCTGGTTGTTACAAGAAAGTTATGCTACCTGCTCACTGAGAATCTTTGAGATTGGGTGGCACTGCTGCTATTTGTCCTAGCCCTTCAGCTGCTGTTGGAATAATTACCCAAATCACCCAGCACTAATGTTAGCAGGCCTCTCACAGACAGGAGGGAGCAAAATAAACTCTACTCGCTTTGCATCTTGTTCAGCTGCTTTCTTTCTCTTGTTCACTCTCTCTTGTTCTAACATTCGACATATGGGAGGTCTGCTGTCAGACCTCAGAATAATCATTGGAGATCAATGCCAATGAGATGAATGGGAATTCTAATACTGTAGCTAGCCTTTGCCAACTGGTTTTGTGGAAAATTTTGGTTGATTTCAGTCAGTTAAAGGGGTCATGAATTGGCTTTTTAAATTTTATTATATTGTTGTCTGAGGTCAACTTATGACGTTCACTTGGTTTTTGCATTCAAAAACATCAAAATGAATAAGTAATAGGCTATTTTGTACCCAAGTTTTTAGCCTAGCTGAAAAACGCTCGGTTTTTATGGGCGTCTCGCACTGAAGACTTGGAAGTAAACGCCCACTGCTGTGAGTGGATAAGTTTTGTATATTATAATGAGTTTCAACTCACCCGTCGAATGCCCATACATGATTCGAACCAGAGTCCGTGTGTTACACAATTCCTGTAAGATTCAATATAGACAGCACAGCACCGTTCTTTACTCTTAATCAGTCTGCAAATCCAGTCTTGTTTACAAAACAATCCTCAGTGAAATTAAGCGAACAGTCGGACAATGTTTTACCCTCCTCCGCTGGAACGTCATTAAAAATAAAGTTTATCCATGCTATCCTATTGGAATCCAGAGGAAGCTTATGCAGAGACTGTCTTCTTCCACAACCAGGCACTGCACAATATTTTGTATTTCTCGGTAGCTCGATAAGGTAGGCATCTATGTTATTTAGCTATGCGTGTAATGCACAAATCAGTGGGCGGGGCTAAACCAGCCGTGTTGATGTAGGCGTCGAATCTTCTGCGGGGGTGGTGTTTTATCCTCTTGGACGTCATAGTTCCCCACTTTGAAAAACGTAGTCCGTTTGCTGAGCCTGGTGTCAATAAAAGCTTTTATTGGACTAACAAGGACGTTTTCAGTTCTGAAACTTACAGGATATTCTTATAACATGATGACCTCTTAGATGTCAAAAGCTCAAGAAAAATTTGAATTCTCAGTTCATCAACCCTTTAAAACATTCACACAAAAAAGGAGTATAGACCGATTTACTTTCAAGGCTATAATGGCTCCATGCTTCTAGGTCATTACCTCAGAGAGGAAATAAAAGACAGTGAGCTAACTTGTGTTTGGGTCTTTCAAATTTGACAGTACCAATCAGGTCGGGTCAGGGTTAAGTCACAGGGCCTCATTTACAGGCTAAATTCGGGCTTTAACTCAATGCCTGTGCAGACCTCTAACACACACAATGAGCCTCCACTTCCTCAGAATGCATTATGAGGAGTAAATGAGGGTTATTAACAACATTAACCTTTGACTTCAACTCTCTGCTCTTTTCCCTTTCCAGACAAAAAGGACCAGATGCTTATTTAGGCGAAAGCATCAGCCCCAAAATATCTGATTTTAGCTGATGTCCAATGACTGGAATACTTAATTTTGTCGTGTTCCATGAAGTCTCGCATCAGTCATCCCTGCTTCTGCCTGGAGTTTCGTGCGCCCTGCCGTTTTTCATCCAGCCTCTGCAGAGACACAGCTTGACGTCTTGATGGTGCTGCCACGTCCATCTCTCTCTCATCGCTTTCGTGTGGAGAAGCTCTCCAGGACGCTGGATGCGGACTAACAGCATGTGCGACTGCTTCGTCACACGTGTCAGTGGATTGTTAGGATGCAGCTGCGTTTCTGATCCGCTTCCTGGCTCATTTTTTTCCTCTTTGCAGCTCTTCTCCGCAGCTGCTGTGAGCTTTTGCGGATCTTTTCCAGGGAACAAATGAAGGGAAGAACTTCATCCCTCTCTTTCGTCCTCAGTTCAGCACTTCCCCTGTTTTCATGTAATCCTTCATGCGGCACATCCCAGATTAGCCAACCCACAGTGCCTTGCAACAAGGTCTCTAAATCTCATGCCTTCTCAAAGGCTTGGAAAGAAGCGTCGGCTACTGAAAGCGTGAATGAGAAAGAAAAAGTGAATGTTACGCAATGCATTGTTCTTGGGAAAGTTTTGTGTAATCACTCCAGTGTGCCGCTAAATAAAATTGTGTGGGTTTGAAGATGATTATGTGCAAGCTTTCCCAGCATGGCTGGTTTGTTTGAGTGGTCAGTGCCTGTTTCCCAAAAGTGGGCCAGCCAGAGGATGCGATACCGACCTTGGATGAACTGGTCTAGTGTGGTGTGAACCCAGGTCTTCTCTCCAACATCCATTCTTACTGTTCATTCTCACTACAGTATGCATTCAAAGGGACATGCCTTCACATGTTGTCCACTCGGTTTTATGCTATAGAAGTCTTCCCTTCAGATCTTCGAAACTGGCTATATTCTCGCGAGCGGGCTTCAACATTGTTAGAAATTGCAGGCCACCTTCCAAGGCCATAATCAGAGTGAAATCCGCACTCACAAGGGTCTCATTAAAAAGCACTTCATGAATGAATAGCTGCCGTGTGGCTGTGTGACTAGCTCTGACTCACTACTCCGTCAGAGCAAGTGGGATATTCCACATATTCCGAGGTTTCGATGACATTCCTCTCTTTACTCCCTCCCCTTTCCTTTGATTTTATTCCTTTTTTTAACATCCTGTGGCATTTTACAACTATATACTTGCAAAATATCCTAATTTGCCTGAGGCCTGGATATATATGTACTCACATCAATCAAGTCGCCATCGTTCAGCTTAAATATGTCTACATTGGTTACTTGCACCCAGGCATTTCCTGACTGTCTTATAGATAAATGAGCTTCATGATACTGTAGTCTTGCAATATAGAATGAGGCATTTTGTTGATGGTTTTCCAGTAATATAATAGGAAACACATTGATGAATGACAGATCATTTATATTACCGTGTTGTAAGTTGAGAGAGGAAAGCTGCAGTTACATGAATTTAATTGGAAATTATGAAATAGCATGGTTTCTTGAAATTTATTGGACGTCAGAGTTGGCTGCTCTTAGCATTAATTTGAAGGAGATGCAAACCATCGTCTATTATTTGGGTAATTATATCGTTGTGGTGCCAATTGCTGCAAAAAGTCCTGCCAGCAATTGGGAAAATTATATTAAAAAAATTATATGTATAACACTAGTTCTTCCTAACTGTAAAAATACAGAGTATTTCTTTTCTTTATTCTATAAAAATAAAACTAAATTAATAACTAACTAAATCCAAAACTCACTAAATCTTTCCAGACAAAAGTACAATTTATGTATTTATTTATTTGCTTGCTTTTTTTTGGCTTGAATGAAATAAACTAAAGAAGAGAGAAATTAATTCATATGGTACATTAGATTGAATAGTTGCTTGATCATTGCACAGTACCAAAAGTAGTACAATTTTTCGACCAAATCAACAAATAAAAGATTTACAGCATTCTCTCTTCCTGTTCCTGATTCCTGTGGGACTGACACCTTTTATAGATATTAGCCAATGCTGTCTCTGTCAACCTCTGTGTGTGAATATATGTGTTTATTTGGTTGTCTTTTGTCTATGCTAATGGAAAATGCGGAAATCAAGACTTTTTATTCACACAAGAAAATGCTCCGAGTTACGTTCTACAAGAATGTGTTTGTAATTATGTTGGCAGCGTGAGACTCAAGTGTCATTGTTGAAGAATACTGTGGTTTTAATCTGTGTTATGACAGCTCTTTTTACCACAGAGTATAAGCAACAGAGCGCATGTTTTAAAGAATAGAGAAACTAAGCCATTTCCTTTGCCAGCTCATTCTGATAATATGGAAAACCTGTGGACATTTTTTTGAAAAATAAACCATTAAATGACACTTTCTGGAGAGTTTTGTGCAAAGAAATGGAGAAATTGAGGCTCACCTGATATATGAAAAACTGCAAGGTTAAGAGCATATACTTTGCATTGTTGTAGTATCAACATGTATTAGGGCATTTAGCATTTACAAAACTGTTAATCAGTCATGTACTGATTAACTCAAATAAATGGTTGATTTGATTTCCATTAACTATAAAATACTAAAAAATAAAATCAGTCTATCCCTTGTGGAAAGGTTGCTTGGTAGCTAGGTCTAGCAATTATATTTCAAGTTTTTCACACAGATCAAACACAAATATGCTGACTGAATAGATTGCTAGTTTATTTTGAGTAGCCGTCTAGCAGTTCTCTTGGCAGTTTGCTGATAATCCGGTGTCTGAAGTAAAATGCTCAAAACATCTCCTGAGAAAAATACCAACCAAGTCTTGGTTATTTAATTTTGGTTTAGTCTTATTTTACTTACCTTGTCATTCAAGGCCAGGGCATTTTTCTACATTTCTGGAACTTTTGCGCGCTTCCACATCCCGTGCAACGACAGATCTCCCAATAATATATTGATGCCGATGCATACATTTATCCGTGTGACGTGTCACCTAGATGTGCATGCGCGAGCGGTGTGCGATGCCGCGATCATGGTCAACTGACGAATAACGGCCGGTTTTCAAAATTGAATTATGTATTTAAAAGTTGCAGAATGGATTAATTGGGAGACTCCAAAATTGGCAGAGATAGGCAGGCAATGCAAAACAAAATCCTACATTGGGAAATAGTGGGGGGGACAAAACTTAGATTTTGAAATGTGGTATAATGGCGTATAATGGCTCCTATGCCCATGCACCCAACGATTCTATCTTGTCTACAAACCACGTTTTGTCACAAAACAAAAAAGCAAAAAAAAAAAAAAAAAAAAAAACACGTGATAAAACGAACCGGAAATTACGCAAAAACAGCAAAAAACAGCGTCAATACACAGCGAAGAAGAGAAGACCACAAGACACGAATATGAATGTCAGACAGAAACTAGTGCTTCTAGTTTGCGCGATGATTTTTTTCATCTGAGAAAAAAATGCAAAAAAAGAAAAAATAAGATTTACCTGGTGACCTCAACCCATGCTTTGCTTTGATTGGCTGTACTCATGACATTACTGAGGTTGAGTCGCACGAATATCTCTGGATATCTAGCATGGTAGATATTTTTCTGCGAGCGTCTTTGATGCGTTGTTGGCTCTTTCATACTAACAGATTGGCAAGCGTTCATCGTCCGCTAATCCCTAGCGATTTGCACGCGATAACACCCTGACCTGTCGGCGAGCTCAATGATTTGTAAATCGGGCTTAAATCGGGCTTAAAATCCTGTAGTGTGAACTTGGCTTTACTTAGCCCTTAATCACTGTTAGAAAAGGACAACACTTAAGGTGTTTGGGGTCATTTTGACCCCAGACTTTTAAAGAGTGATTGCATAAGGAAATATACATTTTTTATATGGAAAACTATATATCATTTTTTAAATTCACTTCTCAACTAATCATTTATGCTGTGTTTTTTTGGAATTTTTTAAGTTTTCTACCTATTTACTGCACAATTACATTACTAGGCCATAATTTCAATAATTTAATCTCAAATGTATACTGTCCTTAAACAAATACTTGATGTAAAATGAAAATGACCATCTTTTACTAACTCATATTGTTCCACTTATGTTCTGCCGCTAAGCACAAAAATAATGCATTTTATATAATATGAATACTTTCTTCCTCCTCCTCATATCTCATATTTTTAGGCTAAAAAGGCACCGCAAAAATGTTTTATATAATGCATGCATCTCAAGTCTTCTGAAGCCGTGCAAAACCTTTGTATGAAAGTGACTCAAATGAATCTCAAATATGATTCGCATATAATCACTATTTAACATCAGTGACACCAAACTCCACATGTCCACATGTCCAATTCCATGGTTTGGAATAACATGAATGTACGTAAGTGACAAAATGTTTATTTTTTGGATGATACGCTCAGAATGCTTTTTTTGCTTGGTTGCAGAAGAATTTCATTTTTAATCAGCCTCTCTATTCGTTCTTACTATGCATTCAAAGGGACAGGCTTTCACAATGCTGCTGTGAGAGAAGTAGTCCACTGGGTTTTCTGCTATAGAAGTCTTCCCTTAAGATCTATAGCCCACAGAGTCTCTGTTCATTTATATTGGATCAGCAGAGGTCTACAGGGGAAAGGTCTTCTTCTGTGAGCATGTCAGTCCCAGTTTTAGATCTACTCTGTTTTTAGTGGTGGGCTGCAGTGTTTTACAAGCAGACATAATGCCTTGAAGTTCAGTGCCTGGAATAGTTGCAGGCTTTCGTGTTTAGAACAGTTGTTATCTGTATTTCTGCAGATACCCAGCTGTGTTTGGAGCCCCAAAATGATTAGATTAGAGTTTGTCTGGATACTGCAGTCTTATTCATGCCATGGAAGGGATAGCAGTATCATTCAAGCTAATTAGCAGTGTATCCGTCACGCTTTGACTCGATAACATACTGTAACCTGAGGTTGGATTTTGGTTGCAATGGAACACAATCCTTATGTGTTGACATTACACAGTCTACTAATTTTGCCCAGTGAAATTTACGAAACCTGTCAAAACCATGTCCCAAATCACTCAAAAATTAAAGAAATAAAATAACTTTATTTTTGTTATATATATACATATATATATATATATATATATATATATATATATATATATATATATATATATATCCGCTGTTGCATTTTCAAATGGAAACAAAAGATATTCTCTTAATTGAATGTACTATTTTATTTTGTAGTTAATGTAAAGTATTTTATTTAATTTTAAACCAGTAATAATATTTATTAAGCATAATGATGCTATATTTGATATTGTTACGATAATAAATCAGGTCACAATAATGTTAATGTTCTTTAAATACGCTTCTTTTTTTTTTTAGCTTTTTGATATGCCGGAGATGTTCTTGACAGGTTTCGTGAGATTACCTCACACACTGAACATCACGTTAGCCATGAGGACTATGAAATTTCTGCCACTAGAAGAGTTGCACCAGGATAACAGAGCCTTGGCTTAGCCCTGGAACCTCACGACCTCGGTCTGTCATCCATGCCAGCTCACCACAACAGTTTGTCCATACGTCAGCCTTTAAGTGTACTCTGTTACCATAATTAGTAGGTGCAATCCCATTTGTGCAAACATTCAGCGGAGCATCTCGCTTGCATTTGCCAAAAGTGTTTCCCCCCTCTGCTATTAGCTGCCTGCCGAGTGTATTTCTCCATGCCCCCGTTCAGCGTCTCCAGCGGTATTAAGCTGAGAGAAACTCTTTCCCACTGATGATGCCCGGCCAAGCCCGAGCTCCCCACTGACCTCATGTTTAAGTGGGTGTGCAGAGAATGTTGCTCTGGGTTAAAAGAAATAAAAAGAAGGAAAACTACAAACGACCGAGGAAAATCATTACGTGGATCTAATTATGGCTTCTCTCTCACCCTGCATTTACTGTTTTTGAGGTTTTCTGCAAGCCATATTTAGCTGATTTATACATGCATTCATGGCCTTTTTGTTGTTTGTGCATGTGTTAGTATATTTGTGTTTTTCTGTCATTTGCACTTGGCTGTGTTGCAGCTTTTCTGTGGTGCATAAACATTTTTCAATGTATCAATGCATGTCTTTGTGTATCTACGTAGAGAACATTCATTTATTTGCAACAACTCTTTTTTCTGAATGAAACTTATAGTATGTTTTATTAATTTTTTACTGTTTATGTATGTGTGCTGTGTATGGGGTGCTGAAAATGGTAAATCTGCAATCAAAGCATAACACTCGGGAGGATTTCTTTGAAATTAACATTCTGAGAGTAAAAAAAACTGAGATTTCTTGTGTATTTGTGGTAATTTCACAGCTCAATGATCAGAGTATTTCCCAGAGAGCCTCCTGCCTTTGAATCTGAGATCTCACTGGCTGTTGAGCTCACCGGCTCCCCTTAAGCCTCACAAGTGCAAACCAAAATCTGAGCTGTGGCAAAACTCTGACGCTCGTCACCAAAAGACAAATTTGTAGAAAGGCTGAATGCAAATGGAAATGGGACAGGCTACTTGTCTCATAGAATCCTGCTAAGTCTGCGAAAGCTGCTTATTTTTCTAACTTAATTGAATCCAATCACACTAACCCAAAGGTTCTGTTTTCAGTCATTCAGTCTGTTGTAAAATCCTTCTGTTAACACATTTGCTGTGTCCAAATCTCCACTCAAATCCCTACTCCCTACCCCCTATATATGGGGTAGGGAGTAGAGCACTATATAGTGAGCTCACCAGCATAATAGAAACACCACTTTCTGGACACTACTTGATCGTGTCTTTTAATTGCATCATCTGTCAGCTGGTGCCGAGCCGGCTCTGGGCTAAATAGATTTTTTTTTTAAATAAATAAATTACATTATATTGAACTTATTTCTCCAAAATTTAAAAACTAAAAGTCATTTCTGGTCGTTTCTGTAATAATGCGCTACTCCACTCATGATTATAACTTATTGTTACGAATCAGCGCAATGCATGATGGTATGTAGGGCTTAGGTTAGTGACCATCGGTTGTACACTACTTTTCAAAATGCATTCTGGGATACATTGAGTGGACTATATAGGGTATAATAATCATCACTATACATTCGGACAGCACTACAAAATGGCGAGCTCACTATATAGTCCACTATCTAGTGAGTAGTGGGAGATTTCGGACACAGCAAAAGTCTGTTGCCTCAGATGCTCTATGTGAGATGACTTCCGAAGAGTTTTTTATTAACAAAATGACTAAATTAAGTCTTAAGGCCAGATGTACTAACGCTTTTGCACCCATTTCAGGCGTATTTGTTTCGCAAAGAGCGCATAAAACCATGGCGAGGTATCTACGAACGGACGCACCGAGATGCAGTGCAGACTGCCTGTTGCAGGAACTGAAAATCTGACCGATCACGGCAAGTAGGGACCCAAGTTGGTTGTGGGGCAAGTCGGTGGAGTTATTCATAGACTCTGAAAGTGTAGTTTCCAAGTTTTCCAATGATGTGTAAGACCAGCCCGTTCTCATCCCAAGACATCATATAACTGACGCTTTTGACCATACGTCAACCTCCAACGTTTTAGGGTACTCTTTAACCTTGGTTAGATGACGCTATCTAATCCTAACCTTACCCCAGACCTAAACCTACCCGCGTCATCTAGCTGACGCTAAAGGTAGAGCGTTCAATCGAATAGACGCCTTGGGTGATCGTCATCTAACTGACGTTAAAGGGGACCCTAAAATGTTGGATGTTGATGTATGGTCAGAAGTATCAGTTAGATGATGTCGTGTGATGAGAATGTGTTGGCAAGACATGGAAATCTGAAAATATTTGGAGAAGTTGTGGCTATTTGAAGGTAGGTACTCAAAAAAGCTCAAAGGGGAAGAAAACGGCCTCAAAAGATTGTGCCGTTCTCACTTCTCTCTCCTGCTGGGAGTGACAATAGGGCTCTTTTACATCATTTAGATAAGCCATACCCCCTGTAAAGGTCGTCCCTGTATAGCATGGGGAGCAAAAAGGTCAGGAAAATGTGCCATCAAAGAAAAAAAAAAGTTTGCCAACTGGTAATAAATAAATAAATGCCTCTTAGCATCTACTGATAAAACTGTACAGGCAACTCATATGTACACTGAATACAAAAATAAGATAAACTTATAGAGAATGTTCAAATCCAAAATAGGATGTGCTATGTGATACAGTATATGAGTATGAATCAGAATAGATTTTATTGCCATTGTCAATGAAATTTTTCACAGGAATTTTCTTCGGTGTACTCTTGCAACATGAAACATTAACTTTTGCTAATGATACATAATAAGCAATAACATAGGCATAATTTGCGGGTGGGACATATCCCCACCACCTTCAGGTTGGACAATAGGTCAAATATCATGTCGATTCGCTGTCATCATCCTCCTGCCCTCAGACGTCATGCCCATTGACCATTGACTCAACGTCTGATGCATAAGGCACACAAAATGGGAAACGCTTTGGGAGCTTCAAAGTGTTCATCTGATTGGTTGAATTCTATAGGTTTTCCAAGAGACGTGTGTTGCGTTCTTTAAAGCTACACTGTGTAACTCTTTTAGTTTATTCTTAGCTAAAAACACTTAGTTCTTTCAAAAATATATGTGTTCATTTATGTATATTTACTTTGTTCAAGTAATAAAGTATTCTCGTGAGTGTATAATATGGCATTGAAAATACATACGGGTAAGGGGTTCTAATGTAGCAACTTAACACCCTAAAAAGTATGAAAGACGCATGGCAGCATTTGTTTGGGGTGGAAAATCATATCACAGCAGAGCAGAGTCATTATGCTCACAGAGTGAGTCCGATGAAGGATTCACTGTGGGTCTGTAAATACTTAACAGAATGCAGGTTTGCAGGCTTTTGTGAAGAATAATCAAGCATTCGGTTACCTTTTTTTATCAAGAACAAAGCATGACGTCTTTGTCTTTGAATAAACAGGTACAATAGCAAGGGACGCAACTGATTTGGCCCGGTGTCGGGCTGAGTGGAGAATATCGCTGGAGCCACCGTATCAGTAAAGCCAAACATGTGAAGCGAGTTCTACCACATTCTTTCCAGATAAGTAAGAAAAGCCCAAAAGTGGGGCTAATTACTTACCAGGCTTTTGTTGAGGCCAAGAAAATGAAACCAGGGACATTCTGGTTTGTCTTAAAACGACAGGAGGTTGATGAGCCGATGCAGGAAGAGAAAACCCTGAATCTGCGGGAACGCCGTGGTGTGTTTGCGAAATTATCTGACTCTGATCAATCACTGTGCGTCTGAGACCTGCAGACAGACTAATTTTCCTCATTGGATGAAAGCACTTTACAAATTGCACGCTGGAATCGAATATTCTGTGATGTTGAGATAATGCATTCATCGGCTCTTTTGAAGACACAGACAAAACTGATTGTTCTCCTCCAGCCAATCTTTTTTAGTATCAATCACCTCGCATAGCGCTTCGTAGCACATTAATGTAAACAAACAGCAGGGAAGCTCTGCGTAATAAGAAAATGTAAGACTGAACAGACTTACAGATGTGATGTCAAACCATTTGCACGATTCAATCTCCTTCAGAAAGCTTTTTTGAATATTGAAATGTTCCTTGAATTAACTGGGAGATTGTTTGGAATGATACAGGTCACTGATATGTGATTGTCCTCTAGGTTCCTCTACATTTAAAAGAAGCTTTCAATGAAGCTATTCAAATGAGCTTCACATTTCTAAAATTTGGCACTTTCAGCCCTTATGTTTGAGTAAATGTCTGACGGTTCCCCTTCAGTTTCTCACTAGGGGTTGCGCTGCACACGTACACTCAGGATTAGACGGCCCTCATCCTCTCTCAGGCCTTTTATAGGTCTCTCCCCACGCGCCAGTGCCCACCCATGAATGATGAAGTGTTGGGTCATTCGTACAGTAAGTCAGACATGGCACAGATTAGCACTGCTGTTTATACTCTGGCAATGCCATGCCCTGTTTCTCCGCTCAGGCCCTTAATTGGGCACCACGCGCTCTGGCTTCCTGCCGGTTCCAGCTTCCCATTTGGTTTTCGTCAGCAGCCCATAATGAAGAGAATGAAGTGAGTGCTTTCACCTCTCAGCACCACACTACTTAGCCACATGGTCCCTGAACTTTAACTCAGAGACTCTCAGGCCATACGAATCCATCTCAGAAACAGTTACGGGGCCCCTGTAACAACAGCAACATGGTGGCCACGTTCTCAAAACTGGGTGCTATTGGAAATATTGCTTCTAATGGCTTTATCTGTTTGACACGTTTAAGCAGACTTTGATTAATTACCTGTGGACCCCTTAATCCAAAACACTGTGTTGTTATTGCCTTTTGGAGGCAAGTTGAGGTCTGATAAGATTGTCACAACAGTTTACATCCTGTTAATCTTGCCCGTGAGTTTGGGGTAGCCCAGCCAAAAGAGTTTGTTCAAGTGAACAAGTACATGTGTAAGGGGAGAATGGGAGTGGGAACTCAAGACAATCTGAATATGTTGACGGAGGTGGGATTGTCGTGCCAAACCTAACACATTGCTGGACGCTGTTCCAGAGGCCGGACCTGCTTCCTGGCCAAACACAATACATCCAGTGTTAGAAAACATAGCATCTCATGTAATCATGTCCTGGAGGCCACACGGTTCCAAGAGTTAAGCAAACAGGCTCTGAAATTCTCTGCTTAAACTATTAGATTCATGACATTTGGCAAGCAGAAGCCAGATGTTATTGGCTATGAGATTAGTAGACCTGGATATTGATTATTATTTACATTTTCTTGTGTATTTTATTTCTAAATTAAAATAAAGGTGAAATAAAATGGGATATGAATATTTACCTAGTTCTGGGATTAAACTCTTGATGGGGCAAGGCTGATAAGTCTTTGACTCAGGCCCAGTCCACGCTACTGCGTTTCGTTTAAAAACGGAGACCTTTTGCTACGTTTGCACCTTTCGTCCAGACTAAAATGGAAAAAATGAAGACCTAAAATGGAGAAGTTTAGAAAGAAGCTCCGTTTTGCGTTTTGAATTTCCCGAGGGCGTTTTAGTGAAGACGGGACTAAACAGAGGACTTTAGAAATGATGACGCAGAGGCTGACGCTCGGCTCTATGATTGGGTGTCATCAGTCATGATGTATCCTTCCCTGATTCGTCAGCCACCGTTTACACCGGCACACGCATGCCCAGTATTGGTGAATAGTCACGTGATTCCACGTTATCAGTTGTTTTAATGTGGACGGAGATCAATTTTAATACGCAGATTTAAACGCTGGTGTGGACGGAGATCGTATTCGTTTTAATTCTCAGTTTTTAAACGAAAATGCAGTAGTGTGGACGGGGCCTCATTTGGTTGCAACAAATTGGCAAACAATTTTTGTTTACCAATGTTGCTGGTAGCAGTATGCAGCGCGCTTTTAAAAACAATTGAAACTAATGTTTAGCTGGAGTAGGAAAGATGTTGGACATTGGCTTCACAAAGCCTGGTTTGAAAGTTTTGAGTTTCCCTCACAGGTAGAATTCCCAGAATGCACCTCTGTGCATCCTTTTTTTCTGTTTTTCTTTTAACTCTTTGTTTAGATGGTCGATCCACACTCAACTGAAAGAGAGCCAGTTCTTCAACTCAACCATGTTATGAAGCATGTGTTTGTGGCCTATCTCTCTTGTAATATCAAGCATAAGCTAAGTCACGCTAAAATGTCTTTCCCTAATCTTTGTGAATCTGATGTTTGAATAGCTTTAGTGGAGAAGATTTCTTCAAAGCAGTGAACTGTGTCCGTGGGTGATTAGTAATAGAGCATAATGCATCTGATGTAAATACAGTATTTCGTAGCTAATGAGTCAGAATCCATTAGAGGGGCCTTTCTTCTTGCATCACGGCCACTTGGGCATTTTAAGTTTTTAGAGGAAGGCGTGGATTGAGACTCTCATAGCTGATGATAACACAGAGCAGAGGCCCATGGTAAACACACTGCTGCAGATGAAAGAGCCGTGCTTCACTCAAGCACACGCAAGGCTCTGATCTGTGCAAGTTGTGTGGGCAAAGCCCCATTAAGCTTTTAGCATGCTAACATACATAGCCCAAAGGAATGACACCAAAACCTCTAACCCCCATTTAACAACACCTATCTGTTAATGAGGGACAGAGTGAAGAGGGATTATTTACTCTGCAGTTAAATGTCAACGCTTCCATCCCGTATAGGGGTATTTACATGGATTATACACAGCCATGCTCATGTTGTATGCAATTGTTTTCTGATGCTGTCAACCTGAGAACGTTTGTATCACAGCTTTTGGAGGTGATGATTGTATGATGATCCTGTTGTGCTACAAGTAAACAGCTTCCCGAACTCGTTGAAGACAAATATGTTTGTCATATGGGAAAAACTCCTTTTCCCATCCCTCTTAGGAGGACTGCTAATTCTGTCCACAAACTGCCTATATTTAGACAGATGCAAAACCACTGAAATTATGATACTGATAAGCCGATAATTATTTTTATGTTGTAGACAATTGTGACCAATAATATTGTGTGTGTGTGTGTAACCATAGCGACAAAACAACCAACAACCAAGCTTATAATTTAGTTTTTAAAAATATTTATGTATTTAAAAGTTGCAGAATGGATTCATGTGGAGACTTCGAAATCAACAGAGATAGACAGGCAATGCAAAACAAAATCTTACAAGTTATTGCTTAGCTTCAACAACACTAGTCTGTTTTTTGGTCTCTGTCTTGGTCTTGACTTGGTCTCGGTTTTGGTTTCGACTTGGTCTTGGTCTTGTCTTGGTCTCGATACCCTCTGGTCTTGGTAGTGTCTTGGTCTTGGTTTAGGCCGTCTACAAATTATTCTGAAATTAGATACAAACATGTATAAAAGAGTATACGAGTATGATGAAGTATTTCAAGATAAGAGAAGATAAGTGTCTCAAACAAACCTTTGGATATTTCAAAGATTTGATGCCATACATGGTTTATGATGGTTAGCTAGTAGTATAGTTCTTAAACCTTAAGCCATGCTGTTCACCAGCAAGATTAGCTGCTACAGATGGTCGACCAGCATGTACATAATGGCTAAACTTGATGGTTAAGTTAGTTAAGAAGACTGTCAGAAACACCAGCATCAAACATATGCACATCACACGGTTCATAAATGTCTGAGGGTGTGCCGTCTGAGACCTGAAGCGGTCAGTGTGTGTGCAGACTGGGCTCAAAAACCGCAAACTCATCAAGATTAAGCCTCCAGACGAGCCAAACACCCCAGCGTATGCAGTGAGTGTTTGGAGTAATGAGCTGGAAGAGAGTTAGCACACACCACATGGGAGGCCTCCAGTAATGACCTAGTGTCTCCACATCTGGAGCTTCTGAGCTGAGGCCTGCGCAAGGAACTGATAGTGGAGTACCACAGGAGCGCAGGCTTGTATCCCAAGCCTTTAATCAGATTCTCTCTCTAGGAGCCCTGCTCCAGTGTTATGAGCGATCTGTAATGAGTAGGAGATGCAGCCACAGGTGACAGCACTGTATGTTTATCGCATGGAGAAACTGTGGGACTGAGTGCTATTTACAAGACACATGCTGATATCCACAGCAAACACTATAATGAAGCTGGGGGAGAGAAGGGCCATTCTAGTAATAAAGCATTTTTAAAATAAGAACAGATACAACAGACATGTTTACATAGGGATAGATTGTCCCGTAAACACAACTTGGAGGGATCAACATTTTATAGAGATGCTTCTGGGGCCACTTGTTTTTTTTTTCTAGCTTTCACCCCTTTACCACTCATTAATAAAGTTTATTGCATCAAGTTGCTATACTTTGACATTTTTTTTTAATTAAATCATTTTCGCAACTTTAACTAAGATGTGTGTATGTAAATTACATCTTGTTCTGACTCCTTTGCATTATGGTCTGAAACGAACTTATAGTATATCACACTCTCTTTCATTTTATGTGTTTTTTTTTTGTTTTTTGTAAAATAATTATGTAATTGTAGCTTATGTTTTTTTGTATGTGTTTGTTAAATATGTTGTTATTTGGCCATTATTTTTTTTTTTGTGATATCTGCTGTTGCGGTTTAAAAAAGAAATATAAAATATACTAAATGACTCACCTTTTTATGACTATATGAGGTTAGGGTTAGCTGCTTTTTTTCAAGCCATCCTTGGCTTTGGTGAATGCTTTTACCCTGTAAGGCATTGGATGGCTGTGATTCCATGCTGTTTGTTAAAGGCAACTAGTGCCAGGATAAGCCACCTTGGAATGCAGGCTGGTGTGTTAGTGTTGATGTGAAAAGACTACTCGCTGATGAGCCAGCTGTGTGTGTGTGGATGTAATCTGTTAGGGTTTGATATTGAGCCTCAAACAAACAATTTAGGAACCTGGTCTGGTTAGGTCTCTCTGAATGTTCGGTGGATGTATATAGTTCAGTTATTTAGAGCTTTGATTAGACCTGGCCAGCTTAATATAAGCAATGTTTATTTCTAAAAAAAAAAAAAAAAAAGAAGAAGTTGAAGCTGCTGTGTGAATACTGGTTATGATTTTAAAGATTAAATATTGTAATTCATAATGCACTTGTGATTTGTGCATGTGTGTATGTGTGTGGCCTGGTAAACCCTGCATTAGATCCAAAATCCTTCTCCATGTGGGGACATTTTTTGGTCCCCATTAGGAAACAGCTTATAGTCATACTAAGTGATTTTTTTGAAAATGTAAAAATGCAGAAAGTTTTGTCTGATGTGTAAGTTTAGGGGTAGGATGGGTGTAATGGGATAGAATATACAGTTTGTACAGTATAAAAATCATTATTTTTATGCAAAGTCCCCATAAAACATGAAAACACAACACGTGGTGTGTGTGTGTGGGAATCTAATTTCCACAATGTCTGGCGTGCACATTTTTTGACCCAATAATTCCTGTCAGTTTTGCTGTGGACTGGATCTCAACAGTTTGTCTGTGTTTGTTATTCTAACCTTGGCTACATAGCTGCTGACTCCTGGGCAGCTGAGTGTTCATTGATCTACTATTGTGCTTGTCCATGTTAGTATTATTCTGCTGGGATATTTAGTTGGGTCTGAGCCCAGTGTTGTGGTGGCCTCTTCCTCTGGTTCAGACTGATGGCTGACCTCCCTTTCATGTTATTTTTAGGCCACAATAGGCACAGTTATACTTACTGTACATCCCTGCCTCTTGCTTATTTTTTCGGTTGGTAAGTGTGCATTGATTCCCTGCTTGAGTTCAATCAAAACCAGCTGCAACATGTTTAAAAGAGACCAAATCTTGCACCAAAAATAAAGAAAGTGATGGAGTGAGCAAAACATGAGGGAAGACCATAGTTAATATCTAAAAATATTGTACAGAAAATAGCTTTTTTCATTCCAGTTTTGTGTCAGTGCAAGTGCAGTATCAGAGTGTGTCTGTATGATTATTACTGTTTTATATGGCATCTGGGATAGGATTCTCTTTAAATTTGTGGCTCATTTGTGTGGCTTTGTACGTTTACATGCAGCCAATAACCCGTTCAAAACCGGAATATTAGCAATAACCCGGTCGCGAACGGCCATGTAAACACCGGCAAAAACCCGAATATGCTCATTTCCCGGATTTTAAAAACCGGGATATTATACCTTTTCTAACCCGAATTTTTGGTCATGTAAACGCGTATCGGCATATCCCCATAGTGATTTGTGTTTTGCGCATGTTCTGTTCGCAAGGAATCTTGGTATTTTGAGTAGAGAAACTTCTGGGCGCATACAAAAATCCACGTGCAGTATACCGGAAGTAAACATGGCGAGACACAGCACAGCATACTTTTGGAGCGAGCTCAGTAACGTTGCCAGCATCAAAGCGCAAACAAAGGCAATCGCTATCTGCCCTGAACTATCCATTATCCGCGTGCTGCTGCTGTTGTTGTTGTCTTTGGATACAGGAAGAAGAATCGGAATGATGCATCTTAAGGTTGTCCGTACGTCTAGATGCTAATTGCGCGTCACCATTTACATCGGGATATTACAATTCCATGTATACAGGAGAAACTCTCTCTGCTCACGCATGTAAACGGGTTATTCCTAATGTTTCAGAAACCCGAATAGTGACCTTAACCCGACCATAACCCGAAAATTGGCTGCATGTAAACGTAGTCAGTGACACTTGTGCCTGATTATTTAGTAAGTTATGAGGTTTAGTTGTTATTGAAATTGACCACTAAGTAGGAAAGTGGCAGCACTGTTTTGGGGGAAAGAAGAAGATTTCCTGCTGGGATTAGGATGCGGCTTTAATTCAATGTAGTGTTGTTTCCACCCACTCTTTTTGGGACGTGGCCAAGCCACCCGCTCCAAACATGTTCTCCGGGCAGCTGGAATTTCTTTGACGATTTTTGCTTAATGTGTGTTTATTAGTTTTGCTGTTTGAAAAAGGATAGTTCCCATTCCATTTGTTCCGACCCCTTTGAATCTGAAACGGATCACAATTGCTCCCATAAAAAGGAATTGTTTCAATCTGTTTCACTACTCATCTCCATCATGGTGGCCTCAAGGGCTCAAGACTTCAATTTGAAAAAGAAACGATGACTAATAAATCAAATGGAAGTTCTTCCATCACCTCCAACCATGCCATGTCCTGATAATCTCTGATTCACTCCAGACTAGAAGTCTTTGCAAGGATTAGCATGGTAGGAGAACCTTGAAAAGCACTCTTCTGATGCTAATGATGAAAAATGAATACCATCATAGTGCCACATAAAGCTTATCTCTCAAGCCTGTAGCCCATCAGGCAGAGAGTGAGAGCCCATGGAGGTCGTCAAAGGTTGACTGGGGAGTAGGAATCCATGACTCCAGCACCCAGTGTGTGTGTTTTCTTTTCCATGCCATCCTATTTGCAGAGCTGAGATAAGCATGTGCTTGTGGTGGGGACCAGGTGCGTGACTATCTGTCTCTCAAGGGATTTGTATAGACAGGGGAGGGTCCCGAGAGGATGTAAGAGGGTCAGACCCATCTCTCGTTCCTCTTTTTCAGTCTTTCATTCTGCCCATCTCTTTGCCCCTGCTTGTTTTCACAGGGAGTGCAGGCCACTCTCTGACGTCAGGTTGCATATAACCAGGAACCACTGCTTTGGTTCTGCCTGGTATTCTTTTTTCTGTAACCGGTGGGATTTGTTTTTGGAGAAACACAACATTTAGAGTCATGGGTGAACGTGGTGACCAGGAGCTTGTCATCTGGTTCATTAAAATTGAAATTGAAATTATTTTTTGATATGTTTTAGCTTACCTCAAGGTTATCCAAGATGTAGGTGTCTTTGTTTCCACAGTATTTTCAATTTTGATATTTTTCGGTAAACCGTTGTTGTCTATCAGTCATACACTAAAGGTTAAGGGGGTTCCACCCTGGGTTCACCTCAAAGAGCATGCACAGAGAAGTCAAAATTAAACATGATTGAATGACTCGTAAATGTAAGTAACGAGCGGTTTGTGTGAGAAAACCAACAGTATTTATATTGTTTTTACCTCATGTAATCATAGCCATGACAAAATGATCTGACAGCACGGGCGCTTCGGTCTGCGCAATATACAGATACAATATACAATATACATCTCTATACAGAGATTTCGTAAGTTTTACCTTTCACTAAACATATTTAGATATACGGGAAACCACAATGGAAGACGAATTTGTGTATATCTAAATATGTTTAGTGAAAGGTAAAACTTCCAAAATCTCTGTGTAAATATTGAGTGACGTACTGTACACACGCAAGCGATCACTTCCAACGTAACATTGAACTGATTCAGTTCGGTTCAGTTGGACATTGCTCAACTGATTTGCTCATTGCTCAACTGATCACTTGGACGTCACTGTGATTACACGAGGTAAAAACTATATAAATACTGTTCGTTTTCCGTTCGTGTCTTAGGCCATCAATGTGTACTTACATTTACGAGTCATTAAATCATGTTTAATTTGGACTTCTCTGTGCATGCTCTTTGACGTGGACCCCTATACCTGCATTATTTGACTGGCAGACAACAACGTTTTGACTGAAAAATGTCAAATTTGAAAATACTGTGGACACAAAGACACCTACATCTTGGATGACCTTGAGGTAAGCCAAAACATACCAAAAATTAATTTCAAAGTGAACTATCCATTTAATGCTGAACCATTGCTTTTATCAGTCACAGAGAAAAGAGAGTATCTCAGCAAACATAGCTGCAGATTTCCTTCCAGGCTCTTTCGTGGAAAGCAGCAAGTTGACTTAATCACATGTTATGATGTTTGGCCAGAAGGATTGAGTCTTGAGATGCAGAGTTCCTATTTCCTCTCTTGGGCTGTGGCTTTTGGGTCTTCCATAATTCTCCCCAACCCAAATTTCTTGAGGTTTCTCCCTCAGCCCACTCTTTTCCCCAGTTCTGTTGGAATGCCCTTTTTCCCTGCCACAAGATACTCCACTGTGGCTTTGGAGGCCACCTAGAATGGAGCAACTCTGCTGAGCCCACATTCAGAAATAAAGATTGAGGCTGTAAATGTGCTATAGCTCTTATCAGGCCTCTTTGCCTCTACCAAGGAGTATTGCCTGATCTTAAAAGACACATTGTTTGTTGTTGGAATTATAGCACTTCTGAGGTACAGGCCACAGTTGTCAACTGTGCCTCACTAGGCAAGCCTGAGGAAGTGAACTCTATCATTACCATCATCACCCTGCGGCATCAACAACAATGTTTCTGTCATTCCCATCAACATCCTCATCATGTTTTATGATCTTTGTCCCCGCTTAACCAGCCCGCTAAGAGTATACTGGGCCCTCATGTGGAGAAAAGCGGTCAGATGGCTAAACAGCACATTAGCCATGACCCACCAATCTCCGATGGAACTGAACCCGGAGGTTGCTGTGCTCCTGTTGACTTTGGCTTTTCCAAGACAGTTAGCGGCAAACTTTCAGCTCCGATTTACCACAGTGCACTCGGAAAACAGGTAACTGGAAGCCATCGTTCAGCAGTGCTTTGACAGAGCAGTTTAATGAACTCTGTGAGGGAGACATGACAATTAAATTCGGGCTTCACTGCTCAAGTAGGAACATACGCGGAATTTTTTTTTTTTTCAAATCTGACCTGGAGCGTTCAGTTACGTGTGATACACTAAGCACCTGGAAACCTGGAGAGGAAATCAAAGCATTTTTTCCCCTATATATAATTTTCTCACATTGAAGGTATAGTTATCATTCATTGCTTTGCAATATTGATGAACTGCACATTAAAGTATGTTGTTAATGAAGGAGCCATCTCATTAAATGCACTTGATGCTAAATATACCAAACAGACAAGAATATAGGCTTAGTTGTGTGAGCATTGAGTCAATCCCATGAGGTATTAAATAAACTGTAGGTGCTCAGGATAGGCTTAGGAACTGGACGTTGCTGTGTTAAAGTGTTCCGATGTGGTGGAAATCCTTGCTGTTCCTCCACACATCCCTGCTTTTAAACTGAACCAGATGGGCTCTTTCCATATAAAACTTTCACTCTCTTTTAAGTCTCACACCAGGCTAACAGCTGTTAAAAACCATGGTACATGTCATATTTTGCCCACTTAATAAAGTCTTTAATACATCAAGGGCTGCTCAGTTTCACACCACAGTTGAAAATTCATGTATACAGGCGCTTTGCCAGGTACAAAACGACAGACCGTTTAGTGATCATGGGCAATGATTCGTTGTCCTCTGTTAGTGGGAAATGAATCGTATCTCCTGGGCTAAACTCAAGAAAATTCCCTGATTATTTGTTTGACGTGAATTAGCAGGGAGGCAAGTCAGTGCTGTCAGCATTGCTGTCATGTTCTTCTCTCCACCCGTTTCTAAATGCACACAGTACACTGTCTCCAAGCCTTCCTGTCTTTTTGACCCTTTACCAACTATTTCTAGAAACTGGGTGGGGATAATAGATGAGATGAGAGTGAAAGTAAAGTTGACAGCACAAAAAAAGACAGAGAGAGAGACGGTGAATTGGAGTTTGGCAGCTAAATCCAGGGAACTAGACAAACAACTTAATTGTGGATTGTTTCCGGGATAAAAGAGAGTAGACCTTTTCTAACATCTGTTTGTGTTGGCTGTCACGTATATACAGACTTACTTTTACTCCAAACAACCCCAAATGTTTCCACTGTCTTTCGAGTGTTCTTTTTGCACTCATTCTTTCATCACAGCATTCAGTTGTTCCAGCTGCAGCCAGTGTGAGGTGTCTATGTCCACCGTTTTGAGCTGGGTTACGAAGAGACTGTTTTGACAGTTGCAGTTGGAGTGTGACGCTCTCCTGTGGAATGCTCTTCAAATGACAGAGGAGGAACCAGTGAGTTAGATCAGTCGGTGTGTGCAAGAGAGATCTGACTAATCAGGCAGTGAGAAGAGCAGAGTGGTGGTTACCTTCCCGGGAAGTTCACGCCCCCGAGAGCTGTTTGGTTTGTAGTGGCGCTTTGTCAGTAAGGGAAGAGGAGGAGTGGAAGAGAGAGAGAGGAGGAGGGGAGAATGTGTAGTGGAGGAGCCTTCTCAGTTACTGAGAGCAGCACACGCTGTCGGCAACAGAATGAGCGTGTCCACGCTCTCACCCGCTAGCTGCACTCTTTAAGAGACCATACGCCCCCCTCCCACCTCTTATAGCCCCTGCCAGATATCAAGAGTAGACACAGGGCTCTTGTCTCTCTCTCCCTCTCTCCCTCTCTCCCTTGTGTGAGAAAACCACGAGAGACAACTCCTCAACTTTTTTTCCCTCCTTATTCGACTTGCACTCTGAGGGACTATGCCAGTAGTTGGCGTTGCATCGGAAACTCCGGCAGCCGGCTGTGGGGTCCAAACCCATCCACACTGCACTGCCCATCCTGATCCCAGGGAGAAGCAGCATGGCACATGGACTGGCACCCAGGAGCTCGGAGCTCAGGGTCACAGAATCTTCTATGCTGTCCTGTCAGCTGTCATTCAAGACGGAGATCCATGATAGGAGGTCAACCTTGGTCCCAGCTCCAGCCGCAACTTTGGCACGTAGCAGCAGACAGGCAGAGGAGAGCAAGATATGCAAGGTCAGTGAGACAGATGGTGACATGTAATCCAGGCTTTCATCCATGTGTACCATGTTTGGGTTGGTCTTTAGACCAGGTACTGGATGAATCTACAGGTGGCTCTTGGAGAGAGCTGGTTTCAGTTATTGTCTGATTGATTTGGAATTATAATTCAATGCGTGTTTGGAAATAGATCAGATGCCTGGTAGACTATTTGCATCATTTTAGCAGGTGCCATAGATCTTACATATTATGCAGTCGTGCATATGTATGAATTGGGATGCTTTACATAATGAAATTGAATGAATTATATGGTTTGTTTAGTTTATATATTAAAATACATAGTCACCCAGACAACTTTTGAAAGGTAAAGAAATTATGACAACATTTTTATTTTGGCTGAACTATCCCTTTAATTTCTGAAGGAAAAATCATGCGGCTGATACTTGCAGTTTACGAACTGAGCTGTTGTAGTTGTGCTAAGGGGCTATTAAGATCTCTATCTGTGAAATGAAGCATGGGGGCAGATTTAGGGGGTGTTTTGCGGGGGAGACTCGGCCACCTGAGAAACTCTTGTGTGAAACAGAGCGGGGCAGCACACTAACTCCCTATCCCCCACGTGTGGTGCTCCATTACAGATATATGGCTGGTGTTTTCCCTGGCTCTTTTCTCAGGCTTTATGATATTAATAAGGCAAAGATCAAATTGCTAGCAAATGATAGACATGTAAGGATTCCCACAAACTCTTACCCATTCTAAAGAAAAGCATGCCAATATTTCTGAAAGCAATTTTCATACATTTGGCTGGAAACTGAAGCAGAGACAGAAGGAAGGCGGGGCACTATGAAGGATGTGAGAGTCTTTCAAAATCCCCGCCAAGCCGATTCATTTGAGGTTTTGCTAGTCCCGCATGTCACAATTGGAAAAATTAAACTGTAGGTAAAAGAAAGACTTTCCTGTTTTGTAAGCTCATCTTGACAATTGTCTCAATTGTGACTTCCTTAGATTTACCTCCTCCCTTTTCAGATCCTTAAGGCTGCGTTTTCTTGTAACTCGCAGGAAGTGCGTGCTAACTTCAAAGCAGGGTCGTGGTTGACTGCTCGGGGTTTCTGGTGCAGTGGTCGTGAGCATGTTCGGGGTTGCTGGAGGGCAGTGGGGCCAAGAAAAAGGGAATGTGTGTTTTATTATTAACTCCGTGCTCCATGACACACTCAAGTGTCGTGCTCTTTAGTGCGAAAAAAAATCACCAGCATTGTCTTCTCACTTTAGTTTGCTGATAAAAATGTAGCGGGAATGTTAAGACTAATCATAAAACTCAACTGAGCAAGCACTATTTTACAAAATTATTAAGGAATGTCACTGACTGCGTTTACATGCAGACAATAGCCTGTTCAAAACTGGGATATTAGCAATAACCCGGTCGCGAACGGCCATGTAAACACCAGCAAAAACCCGAAAAATGCTCATATCCCTGATTTTAAAAACCGGGATATTATACCTGGGGTACCCCTTTCTAACCCGAATTTTTGGTTATGTAAACGCGTATCGGCATATCCCCATAGTGATTTGTGTTCTGCGCATGTTCTGTTCTCAAGGAATCTTGGTCTTTTGAGTAGAGAACTTACTTGCGCATACAAAAATCTGCGTGCAGTATACCGGAAGTAAACATGGCGAGACTTTTGGAGCGAGGTTCAGTAACGTTACCAGCATCTAAGCGCAAACAAAGACGATCGCTATCTGCCCCGAACTGCTGTTGTTGTTGTCTTTGGATACAGGAAGAATACTCGGAAATGACGCATTTTGCGTCCTAAGGTTGTCCGTACGTCTAGATGCTAACCGCGCGTCACCGTTTACATCGGGATATTGCAATTTCATGTATACAGGAGAAACTCTCTCTGCTCACGCATGTAAACGGGTTATCTCTAATGTTTCAGAAACCCGAAAAGTGACCTTAACCCGACCATAACCAGAAAATTGGCTGCATGTAAACGTAGTCACTGACTTAACTAAAGAAATGTCCCACCTCTCCCTTCCTGACGGGTCACAAGGGAACAATTAAGACTAATGTGGGCTTGTCCACTCAGGTCTCGCTGCTCTCTTTGAAAGGGCTGAAGAGCCTGAGGCAGTACTTTCTTTCTCCTGACAGTCTAGTTTGTTGGAGTTAGTGAAGTTGTCTAAGATTATAATGTAGTAGCATGTCAGTGCATTCAGGACAGGTGGATTTGTTTACTACCCACATGCCTGTTTGGACATGTTTGTAGTCGTTCCCACAGAGGGCAGCACATTCACCTTGTTTGGTGTGGAGACAGTCTCTACGCGGCTGCAGTTTGATTTGAATCATGTGTCGGGACAGCAAACCCATGTCAAACTTTGCAATAGAGGACATCAGTCTACCGCGCAGCTGGCGGTGTTGTGATCTGCTTGTGCTATTTATCAAGTTTCCAAACAAACAGGAGCTCCACAGAGCAAGATTTAAAGTAAACCCATGGAACAACTTAACGGTTAATGTGAGAACAGATGGAGAGCGTTCTGTTGAAGCTCTTTTGGACACCTTAAGAGCAGTCATTCAAGGGAGTCTGCATAGTTTACAGTATGCAAGGGCCTCATCTCAGGGCCTCTCACTATCATTCTAGCCACTTTCTCCACAGAGTTCTCAGTGCAGTTTCCCATGGTAAATGGAGGAAATATGTGGTTCTTCTGGTTGGTGAACTGATTATAGCTTACGACTGTACACTTTATACACCTGAGACTACTGTTTGAGAATGTGTGTCTGTGGCTCTCAACTAGTAGATGAGAAATCAGAACAGTTTTCTAATTCAGCTTCATTTGTTCTGTGTTAAAGAGCACTTACTTAACTGACTTGAAGATATGACTCCACGGAGTGTTGTTCACTGTTATACAAGACTGAAATTGGGACATAAAGACTTAAAAGTATGAATTCTCTTCTTGTTCAGAGGAAATATATTTTTTATTGTGTTTAGATCATCAGATAAAAAACGTTGTTGATATAAATCCAAAATAATGATCCAGAAATGTTGAAATGTTTTATTACTCATATTTATTACATTATTTATTGTCCCAAACTGCTTTTTGTAAATCCTCCTTTGAGTGCTTGGCTTTGAATGCAGATGGACTGGGGGAGATAGTCTTCCATACTGCATGAGGTTTGTCTGATATGTTGTTTTAGCATCCAGTGTAGAATTATGACAGCGAAACCCCGTTCTCAGAAGGACACATGTTTTCCGCCCTGTGCAAATCTTCCGTTTGCTTTGCCATCTTTCATTTTTATTTCTTGTGTTTCCTTGTGCTCTATGAGTCTTTTATATCAAAGTTATGTGAAATCCACCAAATGCTTCTTACTGTCAAAACTGGATTGTCAACAACAGGATGTAATGCAAGCTCAATATTCACTCATTTGTTGTCCAATGAAAAGCAGCCTCCCTTAAACCCAGACCTCTCCATTGCTGTATAACTTTTTTGTAGCTTATAACTTATAATTTAAAAAAATGAAGAATTTTTAGAATAACTTCTTAATGCGATAGCTAAAAACCTATATGAATATCTGTGATAGCCACCGAATCCTGTGGGTGTCAGTCTTGAAGTGGCTATAACAAGTGAAGCTACCGCTCAATCTGATTTCAATATGCAAATGTCACTTAATGAATAAGTGTTTTTATATCTGAACTCCCTGTACCTTCTTACAATGCAAACATCCTAATAATGTAAATGGTTATTTATCAGCGAGCTACATGTATAAACCGACTGCAAATGTCAAAGTGGTCATTTTCAAAGTATTTGCATACAACTTAATTCACCTTGTTAGCCTAAGGGTTACGTGATTGTTCTGAGTTAGAAAATATTGTTTTTTAATACTGTAACTTAATTTAAATGATTCGCTCCCAACGGCAGGAACGTATATCGGCGCCTATGCTTTCTGTCTTTTTTGAAAAAAAAAGAAATATTTAGAAGAATATTCCAACTCTTTTTATTCATGCAATAAAAGACACGAGTCCAAAACTACTTTATATAGATTAATAAACGATGAAAGCGATGAAATATGGATTATATTTTCACATTATCATTAGTTGTCTTGAGCCTTTTGTCATCTCAGGGCATCCCGTTACATTTGGGCACAGACACACACTCAATATAATCCTCTTCATTCTTACTGAGATCAGCAGTGTGGTCCAGTAGCGAGGTTCCCAGAGCTCTGTACTTGTCCCATTTAAAATGTGTATGTGTGAGATTAAGAAGTCAGGGAATGTAAACAGGCCACTGGTGGCTCACAGTGTGTTAGATGGGAAGGGAGGGGAATGTTGAGAGTGCAAGGGGACAGTGCCAGCGTTTCCCAGCAGCAGAGGTGCTGTCGGTGGTGAAACACATAGGTTTGAGGTTGGCCAGTGGGGTGTTTCTTCTGTCTGTGCATGTCATAGCCATGGGTGGTCTGGCGTGCTGCACTCCTTATCTGGAAGAGTGCAGGACACTGAAGACAAGTGATGATGCTCCCCTTTAGACAAGCGGAGATGGGGGCTCAGAGCCATTATACAGCTCATCTCGAATGGAAACATACTATCCAAAAGCTCTCTAAACAGTTGTGACTTGTAAACATCGACATAATCTAATAATTCGCTCATATGTTTTTCCCCAGTGCATCTTCTCAAGGGTTGAGTGATGATGATGTTTATTGAGATAAAATCAGGCATAATCTCGGCACACTGTTCAGTTTATTTCTTGAGGCCTTTACTGTTTGCCGCAACTCGTTTATTATTTTTATAATAAAAAAAATCTGATTCTGAGCACCCTGCTTGGGTGTTTATTGACTTTATTGACTTGCACATCCAATACAACATCTACACCAAAATTATTAACAAAAAAACGTCTTGGTTTCTAATGTAAACCTAGTTCCCTGAAGAGGGAGCGAACGTTGCGTCAACAAGGTGCGTCCTGAAGCACGTATGGAATCAGTCCAATGGAGAGACGGAACGTCATACGCGGCAACGCGACAGCTTCTGATTGGCCGAATTAAGTCTCCCATCCACTGTAATTCTCATGAGAAACGAAACTAGCTCCTTATTAAACATTTCTCCTTTTTTTGTAACTTTTTCTGTTAGTGTTTTGATTTTGCATTATGGAGTTTGTTTTCAAAACAACCGTGCAAGGTTATATTTAACGTCTCTGGAAGCCAAATCAGCCTTTAGTTAAAACAGGAAGAAAAACTGGTGAGAAAAACAGCGCACAACCTAAAGGACAGATCTTGCCAGGCATCCTGTTTTTTGTGTTTTTTTGTTGTTTTTACAGGGTGAGCCGTCCAGAGACCAAGAACACTTTGTGCACGCAGAAAAAATTACATCTAATAACATTTAACGATCTGGCATGTGTCATTTTGTTTCCCTCTGTTCACCAGAATCATTAAGTGGCCGAGCACTTCTGCCACATCTGAATCTCTTGAATGGTATTTATTGATGCAGAGCTGCAGAAAAGTTTCTTACCGCTTTGCACAGTGCAGCCCATAGACGGAAGTTACCCACATGCTTTCATACTACTCACACACATCAGGCCATATCCACAAACACAGTCCCTCTAGGCATTGTGCTAGTTCAAAGGTATAGCCAATAAATTATCAGTGAGAGGGAGACAAACTGTACACCGCCACTTCTGTGTTGTTTAATGCCATAAAAGAACAAAAAGAATGGAGCAACTAGAGCAGGCAAATTTACACACATTTAACCAGTTTTCAATAATAACATAGCCTTCTGTAGATCTCAAACAGGGGGCTGGGGTCCACTCGTGGGCCTCAAGATGACTTCATATTTGAAATAAGATGCAACAAGCTTTAAAATAAGCTAAACAACAAAAAAAATCTAGATATTTCTTATTTTAATTCACCCCTTCAACAACATTAACTTTTTTTTCTTTTTTAAAACCACAGTTCCCACTGTCTTGAAAAAACCTGGATGGAGTTAGCTAAAGTTATAAAATTACATTGTAATTTTGAGTAAATCCTAAGTATTTTCCTCCTTATAATGTAAAAACAAACAACTGAAAAAGTCACATGGGGCCTTTAAATGTTGTTGTGGACAATGGATAAACTTGGTGTCAAAATTGTTAAGAATAACTATGGTTTTAATTCGAAAGCTAATACTTAATACATAATTTTAACTTTAAAAACAGTTTTGTCAGATTAGTTAACTTCTGGGGACACACAATGGGTCTCATTCATGAAACAATTCTGACTTTATATCTCGCAATTCTGACTTTACATCTCGACAATTCTGAGAAATAAAGTCAGAATTGCGAGATGTAAACTCGCAATTGTGAGAAAAAAGTCAGAATTGTGAGATAAAAAATTAATTACCTTTTTATTTTTCATTCTATGGCGGAAACAAGCTTCCTTAAGTAATAGCAGATCTGGTGATCGATGGCGGTCCTTCTCCTGTTTGAATACGATTTTTCCGAAATGAACTAATTCGTTTTTTGCTGTCAAGCTTAATGTTGAACCATTTTCTTTTCACTTCTGTAACTGTTCAAATAACAGATGAAACTCCATTAACTGCATCTGTAATATGCTGCCAAGCTTCCTTTTTAAGACCTGATCGGCCACTATGTACGCTTGAAAATAAAATGTTGCGGTTTGAATGAACTTTTGATAATAAAACTTCAATTTCTGCATCCGAAAAAGCTTTCTTTTTCATTCGCATTCATGTTAGTATATGCCCATATATAGATGTTTGGTAATTGAGATTTAATTTTGGCGGATTTATGGTAATTGAAAATGACCGTGCACGCGCATCCCATTTACGACTTGTTGGAATTCACTAACCCATACACAATTTTCACTCTCACTTCTGACGTTTACGAAGTATTTGTGAATCAGGAGAAGAGTTTCGGGAAGGTCTCTTACACGCAAATAACTCTCATATGTACTCGTATATTTACGAATTTTTCATGAATGAGCATGAAAGCACCCATGAACACACACTCAAGTAGTTCATGTCTGATATTCAGTCTTTACCTTTCACTCCCTTTTCCCAATTCCAGTCTTCTAGTTTAAAATTTCTGTTCTTTCACTCCCTTTCCTTCATTGCTCTAATCAGCCGCATTTGTCATTTGTTACATAAACTTTGACAGCCTTCCCACCTCTCTGCACTTTCTTTCATGTGCTCACTTATTCTTTTACTTTTCGCTCGTTTTCCTGGAGAATTCACTTCATTCCAGACCTCTGCTCTCCTTTACTTATTCTCACAATCTGTGCTCTCTCTCTCTCTCTCTCTCTCTTACTGACATTGTGCTGATAGAGGGATGGAGGCAGTGCACACACCTGGCACTGTCTGTATAACTGGCTCTGATTACACGCCACGAGCCCAGTGCCGCACACAGAGGTCACACACAAGCACACACACACAACGTACACACACACTTTCTCTTGGCTTGACACAAAGGAGGAACATCTGTGAAACCAAAGCATGGGGCTCATTACCAATCAGCAGGGACCGGGACAGAGCGGACATCCCAGCATGACATTAATACACACCAGGAAAGGAAAGGAGGGATGCGCAAAGCTATTTTCATAATCGTCTAGTTGTCAGGTTGTTTGAACAACTTGAGTAGTGATTCTATGCTAGCTAGGTCTTTTCTTAGCGCGAGTTCAAACAACTAACAATAATTAGGGGAAGATGTACCTTAATGATTGAATATTAATTTAGTAGATGACTATTCAACCATCCTGGACTCATCCCTAGAGGAGATGAGAGGTAAACAGAGCGAGTTCAGTTAGTCTGCCCTTCTGTGAGTCAGACTGCGTGATAACATCGTGACTCGCTACAGAATCATTGGATCTTCTGCCCCATGGGCAAAAGTCCAAAAGTCCTTCTTCAGTGTTTGTGCACTGACATGCGTGAATGTTTAGAGGTTATTGGACACCTCAGGAATCTTTTGCTGGCTACCGTTTAACGATTTTTCTTATCAATGATGCCACATGCATCTTCAAATATTACAAGATCCCAGAAACCCCCTTGCAGTCTGCCTCAATCTTTAATACACTACCATTCAAAAGTTTGCGTCAGATTTTATTTTTGTTTTTTTAAAAGCTTTTATTCATCAAGGATTCAGTAAATTGGTCACACGTGACCCTATAAAGACGTTTACATCAGTACAAATGATTTCTGTTTGTAATATTAGTGAATAATATTACAGAAATATTGAGTAGCACAACCTTTTTCAAGATTGAGCTACAAATCCGAAGGATCATGTGACACTAAAGACTAGAATAGTTCAGATTTTCCCTTACAGGAATAAATTAAATTTTGAAATATATTCAAATAGAAAACAGTTAATTATTGTAATGGTGTTTCACAATATTACACTTTTTACCATTTGCAGCTTTTGTGAGAAGAGACTTCTTCACAAACTTGAATGAATCGCGCACACTCAAATGTGATACAAAAGTACAAATGAATGTTGTACTGATGCAGAACTGCCAAGCGTTTTGGGAAGTATTTAGGAACATTGAAGCAGTTTTAGGTGATCATTTTGTTGTGAGAAGTTTAAAGTTTCAATGCCTTCTACAATGGTTTACCCCAGTACTGCATTAGGTTAAATGATTAAATCTGTGTTTTCCCCAGATGATCGCAGCAAATGAACTGTGAAGTGCACAGACTCTGAACTTGCTGTGTTTGTGCGGGTGTGTGTCCGGTTACACCAGCCAACAGCCAGTTAAAAAGGGAAAAAGTTGTGCCAGCAGTAACGCATTAGATCAGATAAGTAATTTTCAGAGATGGTTCATTTGCTGTAACACAAATGGTTTTTAATTTTTATTTTTGCACTAAAAGCGAGTGGCACTGAAATTATTTGTAGCTATTTATTTACCTTTGTATATAATGTTCCTTTTGTATATATTTTTGAATTTTTATGCATAGATCCCACCTTACCAACTTGCCCATGCAGACCAGACCCACTAAGCAAAAGGATGTCTAAAAGATGTCTTTTCAACGTCTTTGTCACAAAAGTCGGACGTTGAAAAGACGGTCCACTGAGGGGCCGGAATGAAAGTTTTTATGACGTCTTTTTGTGACGTGTTTTGCACGTCCAATATAGACGTTAATGGGTCCTTCAGAGAAGATTAAAAACTAGTTCAAATGTGGCCATTGTGGACATGTTTTCAACATAACTTATGGTCTCATTTAGACAATTTAAACTGTTTCTGGGCCAAATAAACACTCTCAGGATGCATTAAATTAATACTCATGTTTATTTACATTGTTTAGATGTGGTTTAGATGGTGATATTGGTTTCATTTTAAATCACCATTGTGGTGATCAGTGTTTGCTTTAGTTGGGCTCTTGGTCCCAATTCTTCTTACTTTAGCTTTTCTTTGGCTGTTGCAACTGTTTGCATAACACCATTGATTGTGCAGAGAAAGCCAAAAATATAAAAAATTAGTTGTCTTCAGCTGCTTGTTGATGATGACAAAATCAACACAATGCAAGCAATAAACAACATCTAAACTTTTGTTTTTATATCTGAAATGTATCATTATTCATCTTGTGGAACTGCATTATTTGGACCAGTAACTTTACAATGATCACTGCGTACAAAACGTTTTAAGCAAATGAATCACATAGTCACACACAGATATCAAGATTTTTCATATGATTCTCAAACGACGGTGACAACCAAAACAAAAAAGCCTGGGAATCAAGGATGTTTTGTACTATGAAAGCTACCCATCATGCATTGCAGCATGAAGCATTTTTTTTATTTATTGTCACCATTTTTGTGAATCATATGCAAAATCTTGATGTCTGTGTGTGACTATATGGTACATTTTCTCAAAACATTGTGTAAATTTGCTTTTTCTCCAACTTCCATGCAACTAGCCCAAATAATGCAGTTCCACAATATTAGTGGTTATAAACTCCAGATGCAAACACAAAAGTCCAAACAAAACGTTAAATGCCCAATTTATATCATCAACAACAAGGAGCTGATGAGAGCCATTTTTCTTGACTTTCTCTGTCACAACAATGGTGTTATCAAACACAGTTACAACAGCCAAAGAAAAGCTAGAGTACAAATTATTGGGACCAAGAGCCCAACTAAAGCAAACACTGATCACCACAATGGTGACTTAAAATGAAACGAATATCACCATCTAAACAATGTAAGGTAATTACATTGAAATAAACATGAGTTTTAATTTAATGCATCCTGAGAGTGTTTATTTGGTCAAGAAACAGTATAAATTGTCTCAATGAGACCATACATAATGTTGAAAATGGCCACATTTGAACTAGTTTTTAACCTTGTACGAAGGATCCATTAACGTCTATATCAGATGTCTAGAACACGTCAAAAAAAGACGTCATAAAAACTTTCATTCTGGCCCCTCAGTGGACGTCTTTTCAACGTCCGACTTTTGTGACAAAGACGTTGAAAAGATGTCTTTTGGACATCATTTTGCTCAGTGGGGAGGTTAAGTATTTCCCATCATTCAAAGGGTGTTAATATTATTTTGGGAAGGTGTTAAGCTCCTCATTAGTGGTGTTTAAAACAGAAGTGCAGCCTTATTGACAACAAAACTGTTCATGTCAAGACCAGGGTGACCAGACATAATGGGGTCTGGCTTATGACTACAAACTCTCTCTCTCTCTCTCTCTCTCTCTCTCTCTCTCTCTCTCTTCACACACACACACACATAGACACCACACAAACTCCTCTCTGTGCTTCCTTGACGAATAGCAGATCCTCTTAATCTCATAATTATGGTGTAATCTCCTTAATAGCATAATGCTCCTAAACTTTACTGATTCTATAAATATATAGTGAGAGAAAGAGAAACCAAACTGTTCTCGAATTGGTTCATGTTTGCATGTTGGTTAGGTCAGTCATTAACGCTGTGGTTGATGTATGATTGCCCCTGAGGTGGACTTTACCATTTGGCCTTGGGCCCGAGCTACCTAGGGGCCCCAAAATGCCCCATTAACTATGCTTAAGTTTTTTGTTGTTTTTTTTTACTTTTCGCAAATTATATATTTATAAAAACACTCTCATTTGTGAAAATTGGCATCAAATCATTAGTGTCGCAGAAAGGACTGCCCCCCCTCCCTCACTACATTGGACTATTTCTCACTTACTGCACATCTGCAAAAGTGACAAGGCTGTTATGCGCCAAAAAAACTGACAGAGAAAAATAAGTGATTGATATACAGTGTACAGAGTAGTCGACAGAGTAAAAATGAAGTGAAGCTACCCAAGCAGTGCTGAAAAAAGCAGGAAGTGGGAGGAAAGCAAAAAGTTTTTAGCAAAATTGCCGAAGGTAACAAACTTTTTTGTGATGACCGCTGACAATGACAACAACGCTAACGATACAACCACCATCATGGCCATTAGCACTGCTGCTAGCAAGGACAGGGCCAGCCAGGAACATTAGCTTTACCTGCCTTTCAGCCATTCAGTCGGATCCATTGTGTTGGTGCCAAGAATTTTCGCTGAAGAAATACATAGATCCGACGGTCACGCATGCACTTTAATGGTCCAATGGCAAAACTTTTTGCCAAGCGTGTCAGAGGTGGGTTCTCAATCGAAACTTGTATAGTTTTTCCCCTTCATTAAAACCGATTATGTTTATCAGTGGTTGTATATGTCAAGCAGGGACACGTTTGTGTGCATTTTACTTTGTGATTTGTAGTGGTACAGATGGTGACTCAAGTCAATCACAAGCTCGCTATTAGGCGTGGACATTATACCGGTATCAACCTGACTACTGCTATTATACATTGAAATGGATTTTGCGATACAGAGAATACCGTTAGATATTCATTAATTCAATTTTTTGTTAAATTTGGTTCTCTTTAAAACTTTTAACACTATGCCTACTAATGCTGAATACAAAATCGAGGCTGAACTGAACGTTTAATCTTTCCTCTGTGTCCAACTTGCGTCAAGCACAGGCATTAATAATCGAACACAGAGAACCTGGTAACAGTCCAGTGTTTTTAAAATATCGTGATATGAATTTTTGCTTATATCGCCCACCTCTACTCATTATCTCTTTCCCTCCTCTGCTGTCACCCTGGTATCTATTAGTTTGTCTACCTCAAACACACTTCCACTTGAAGCTGTATGTGTATATTTTCCTCTGTCCATTTATCTGGCAAGTTCTGGAGAAGTTTTGCAGTTATTCTATTCATTTAAAAGGCTGGGGAAAAACACTGAAGGCATGTGTAAACCTGTAGATTGTGCAATATGGGTACTTCTGACCTTTTAAAGGCCTAGGTCACCTGACATAATTCTCATACACGTTTGGTTTGGAAGAGTGAGCAGCAATCATTTTATTTGTTGGTTTTTATTTCATTCAATAATGTTTTAAATGAACATTTTCATGTTTTCAATTTTCATTTCAGTTTCTAGATTTTAGTGATTTTATTATGTGCTTTTGGTTATTTATTTATTTTTATTTCTATCTAGCTTTAATTTCGGTTTTAGGCATTTTAGTAAACCAGCATCTAAAACACAACACACAGTGCTTCTCTTTTTAGAAGGGGTTCACAGTTGAATTGCGCACTTTGTTGCACACTGAAGTGGTCATATGTGTTTGGCTTACCTTGAAAGAAGATGTGCATGAAGAAGACTTACAGCTTTAGAAGCAGATGGAAGCACCTACTGCAGATTTTTAGAGCTTTAATAAGCCCAAATCTGCCTGCTTCCTCTCTCTTTTGCTCGTGCTTTATTGTGACTTCATAAAGGAACAACTGAGAGAGTAAGGGTAAAAGAGTAAAGGTATTGGGTAAGGGAGCAGAGGAAAAGGGATGAGTAGTTAGCTTTTATGGATCACAGCCCCTGTGTAGTCCAAGTAAGCCAATATTGCAGTAATCTGGAGTAAATCCGGTTTAATTAAGCTACGGAGGTTTAAGGGGCAGTGTTAGATTAGAAGCACATTGTACATGGTGGGAGTGTGCCATGCTTTCTGTCCTTTGATCTCATACATACACACACATATGCCACACATACACCCATAGAACTGGCACAGTCTCCAAGTGGGCCGTTCCGCTGGTGCGTATAGCCCAAGCATGCTCTGATATTCATTTTCCCAGGTTGACAGGAGCTATTAGTCATGCGAAGGATGGCTATGTTACATCGCTACAGGCTAAAGAGCACCACATTGAGAAAACGCTGTGCTATGTATCTCTGTATGTACTTCAAAACCGCAACAGCCCTGGAACTACTTGCCAACAATTTTTGCTTTTCTGTTAAATTGTTTGTAGGTGTGGCACATGTGACACCTCTTTTATTCTGGGCAAAAGATGTTCCTTGCACTTGCTGCCTTGGGGGCCAAAGCCTGTTTTGCTGAGAGTTGCATAAAAACAGGATGCTGCGTGCAGCACTACAGATGTGCAGAAAGATTGGGCGAGGTGAAGAGAAGTGAGGGAAAGGAAGAAGATAAAGTTGTTTTTGTTTTGTTTTTTCATCAAAAAGGTGACTTTTGGATAAATGAGTGTCCTATCTCATGGCTGGAGGTTCTTTGCATGACCGTTATACATTATAGGGCTCAACAGTAACTGTGAGAAAGAGCCTTGGTTTGGGCTGTTGCTATGTTGACAATGAAAAGGTCATCTATTTGTGTATGCCATTAAAAACAAAACTGTCATATTCTCTACATTGAATTGTAGCTGTGCACCTGCATGTAGATTTTTGTGGTGAGGCTAGTGAAAATATTGGCAGGGCAACTCACAATTGGAACTGCTAGCCTGACCAGGCAAGCCAAAATAATATTAATTAAAAAAATCATATTAAACCCTGCAAGAATGTAAGGTCAGACAGAATTTGGGCCCTTTTTTGCATTTATTTTGGACTTAAAAACTGTATAATTCTAAAAATGGATGTGGTAAAAGGAGTTGAGGGGGTTATATTGTTAGCTAAATGCATGATCGCATTACCAAAAATAAACAAACAAGTAAAGATCAAACAAGGAGTCAAATTGTGTTTTAAACCCATATAACTTTTCGTGGAATTCCAATTGATTCAATTTGATTTGATGCAGGCCTAGTGATTAGTCAACCAGTTGGATGTGTATCCCGGTGGTCCAATCAAATTGTTCCCACGTAATAGAAACGGAGTATGATGGCAAACATTTTAACTTGGACCTGAGGACTATCGTTTTTTTGCACAATATTTTACTGTGGGTAGTCATCGTTTTTATTTATTTATTTATTTTTATTACCTGGCAAGAAGAGCTACAGGCGTGCCAGGCTTGCCCTGATCCTTCATTGTTTATGTGCATGTTGAGAGTGTGTTTGTGGGTCTGAGCTTGTTTCTCAGGTTTATATTCTGAAGTAGCACTTGGCTGCGGGCTGAAAGCAGTTACACTTTAATAGGCCAGTTGTTTACTCTTTTCTGGAGACCACTCTGGATGCACTCTAGTTTAGATCCCTCCTCTTTGCTGGCAGGTACGCTTTGCACCATAAAATTATTGTTGTATCGTGCCCACCACATCTTACCAACTGATTTTAACAATCTTCCCAAAAAAGTGCCTGTCTTTTATAATAGCTGTAGGTAATGCAAGCAAGCTTGAGAAATAGACCCACCTCTGTTTTAGGTCTACCCCATTCCGACTTATTCAACACCACAGGGTGACAAACATCGTGAACTCACTGACTCAGAAAAGATGCTGTATTCACATGGCTTGCATGAATAGATTTTGGGTCCATAAGCTTTCCATTGCACCCTGAAAGGAATAGATTAAAAAGAGACGGGGGGTCCGGTGGGGGAGTGTGAGCGGTAGGAAGAAGGGATGAAAGAAGAGGTGTGCTTGCCAAAAGCTGGACCTTTTTACGTCTGGCCAAGAGGCAGCATGAATGCCACATGCACCTGATCTTTCATCTCATCTTGCTCATAGGAAATGGAGAGCAGATTGGGCTTTGGTTTACGTGATGCTCTTGATTGAGGACAAAGAGGAAAAGTTGTTCTTGCGGTTAGCCATTGCGTGATCTACAATATAGAGGTCTGGCTTTGATGGGACTAAAACGTACCCTGCAATGGTGACCAGAGAACTCATTGAACCCAGGACAGGGGTAACAATAGCTAAGCCTTCTGTCGAGACCTTAAGAAGGGCAATCCTGGTAGAGAGAGAGAGTCTTAACCTTGGCAGACAGCTCCTTAAGGAATGTTTGGATTGGACCACATCTGCACTGAGGGGTACACCACTTACACTATGCGGAACATAGACTTATGCAGAATGGTGAAGCTATCGGGCCGCTTTAAGTCAGACTTGCATTTGTGGTCTCTCCAACATGATCCCCTGCTGATAGCTCCAACAGGACTTCCATTCCCACTACTGTAAAGACTATAATTTAGGAAATTTGTTCAACTATTTGTTGTACTTGTTGACGGTCAGTGACATGTAGAATTATGTCCGTCTCTCTCATACGGCTGGCATCCGTTTCATAAGGGCCTGGCTCTTGGAAGGAAGAGTTTGGCCACTGCTCTATTCGTCCTTGCTGAAAATTGCACAAGTACTCTCCCAGAGGTTGTGAGTAATTGATGAGTACATATGTTTTGGGGTTTTGCTCTTTAGATTCTATGTCTTGCTCTCTCTACACTACCCCTCGCTTGGTCAGTGGAGACTCTGTCTTTTTTCACAACTTTTGGCTTGGAATGTAAACCTCCTCCTCAGGCTTTAAGCCTATAGATTATATGACATGACCATTTAAGGGCCATTCCTAAGCTATTCGGCAGTTCTTTATAAAGGTCACCTGCTGATTGCCATTGGTTTATCTATGACTGAGCAGGTCTCTGAAGTCTATTGCTCCACAGTGGTCCATAATGAATCATTTAACAACAGTGTTGGGCTTCCTCAGTAAAAAAGTTACATTTGTGTCGGATGTTTTTGATTTGATCTCTCATACAGGCTGTCTGGCCCAAGCCTAATGTCTGGATCCTCTAAGCACTTGGTGTAGTTAAACTCAGGGGTGGTCTGCTTCCCTCAGAAGAGGCTTTAAGGGTTCACATTGAGCCAAGGCTGATTGTACACAAAAAGGTCAGATGCTGGAGGAAGCCCTGTGTATTTCCTATAACTATGAGGATATAGTGTAATAGCTGCACCTGGCTTAAACACAAAAAAACTAAACAGTGCTAAGTAGTTCATCCAATTTGTAAAACCTGCATCACAGACTCTTGCATCTGCATGTAATGTGTTTACATATATACACTGTATATACTATATACATATGTGTGTGTGTGTGTGTAAACCGAGACCAGCAATGGCTAAATGTCTTGCATGCAGACACTATTATAAAATCCACCTGTTTTTTTTATGTTGGCTTCCAGCGGTGTAACACTCGGTACCATGTGCATTCAAGCGAATATGTCGTAGTCTGTATTTACACAGCTGCAAGAGGACAGGAGCAAGTCAGGTGAAGGCCCTGGCCTCATGCTGGCCTCCTTTGTGAGCAAACGTCGGGCCATGATTCAGAGACACTGTCTGTCTCTGCAACCGCTGCTTTTACTCCAAACATCGTCCTTCCTGTCTGGAGAAGAGCGATCTTCAGAATCATACTCATGCAAACACTAAGGAGAGAATCTTCAAAGTAACCTACTGAGGTGTGTTGGTTAAACAGTAAAGTAGGGTCACGCTGGTTGCTGCCGGTGGTGTGGTTCGAGACTTTGTGAAAAACTGGATGGCTTCTCAAGGGTGACTGCTGTAACCTTATACTGTTGTGCTTGGCAGCATTTCCTCAGACTCACCGATACATGTCTGCCCTATTTGGACAGTCTCTGAGCACAGGGCCCCTCAGGTGGGAACTCTTAATGTGTGTGAGAGAAATAAGAAGTAGCAAAGCAAGACAGAGACAGACAGTCTCTAGCTTTTTGTTCGACTCCTGTTCTCTAGAGAGAAAAAAGGATGCCAATCCAGAGATTCACAAAGTGATTTTGCCCCCAAGCCTGGTTATTCACTTTTCCAGCATGATAGCAGAACAGTCCATGTGTCCACTTTCTTCTGTTCCTCTTGAGACAGTTTGAGAGCTATTTTTGCCCTTTGAATCTATTATTAAATCTCTAGATAGTTAGATAGCAGACAGCCCTTAATGCATGGGTGTAAAGAGTCCTGGCCAAGACTGTGACTGATGAATCTATCCCCTCATTGACAAGTTTTACCTGTAATTGCAGTCATCATCTCCCTGTTAAGCCTGTTCTAAATTTACAGTGTCCTGACAATGAAAACCGCTCTGCTAGACCATTGGGGTTATATTGCTGTCTGATGTCAACTTATGACGTTCGCTTGGTTTTTGCATTCAAAAACATCAAAATGAACAAGTAATAGGCTATTTTCTACCCTAGTTTTGAGCCTAGCTGAAAAATGCTCATTTTAATGGGCATCTCGGCACTGAAGACTTGGAAGTAAATGCCCACTGCTGTGAGTGGATAACAGTTTTGCATATTAAAATGAGTTTCAACTCACCCGTCGATGCACTTGGGGGAAATGTTTCAAAAACATCCAATGTTGTAAAATGGCAACCGGAATGATTCGCCCATACATGTTCGACCCAGAGTTTGTGTGTTGGACAATTCCTGTCAGATCCAATATAGACGGCACAGCACCGTTCTTTAATATTAATCGGTCTGTAAATCCAGTCTTGTTTACAAATCAATCCTCAGTAAAATGAAGCAAACAGACAGACAATGTTATACCTCATCAGCTGGAACGTCATTAAACATAAAGTTTATCCATGCAATCCTATTGGAATCCAGAGGAAGCATCTACAGCGACTGTCTTCTTCCTCAACCAGGCGCTGCATAATATTTTGTATTACTCGGTAGCTTGATCTGGTTTGTCATCACGAGGTAGGCATCTATGTTATTTAGCTATGCGTGTAATGCGTGAATCGGTGGGCGGGGCTAAACCGGCCATGTTGAAGTAGGTGTTGATCTTCTTCTTCTGCGGGGGTGGTGTTTTATCCTCTTTGACGTCATAGTTCCCCACTTTGAAAAACGAGTCGTTTGCTGATCCTGGTTTCAAAAAAAGCTTTTATTGGACTAACAAGGACGTTTTCAGTTCTGAAACTTACAGGATATTCTTATAATATGATGACATCTTAGATGTCAAAAGCTCAAGGAAATTTTGATTTCTCAGTTCATCACCCCTTTAATATGTTTTGTAAAAAAACAAATTCCACCAGATTTTCAGCATTTGTGAGCAGCATAGTAGTTTTCTAACAAGCATTCTGCACACAGTAATGACCCTCTGGCCAGAGAAGAAGTTTTCAGAGTTCTTAATTACTCTTTTAGCCTCAAGTACCCCAGCTATGATCTCCAGCCATTATTTACAGATCCAAGGCTAGTAATATTAATTGAGCTTCACTTATGAGTTTATTCATTAATTGGGTATGAGAGACTGAAGATGCAAATGGCAGGTCTGCTTGTTTAAAACCAGTGCCTCTGCCAAAGTGTCCCTACAAAGTCGTTTTTTCCCATGTGTTAAAGTAAAAGCAAAATCTAATCTGTTGTAGCATACTTTGTTTGTGAGCTTGGAGTGTATTAGCATAGCACAGCTAATTAGAGCTACTGAATTCAGTGCTGTTGTGTTTATTATCAGTTGTTAGTGTCCTGGATAATAACTATGCCGTGGACCAATGTACTTTTTTCCCCAACCTTTTCTGCCTCACATAATTATTTGCTGACATCCCTTCTAATCTCCAGCTGTTGGTCTTTTGGCAAGTCTGCAATTTTCGAAACCCCTGGGTGGAATTGTGAAATTTGATCTGGCATTTGTAGACAAAATATTTTGAAAGTGTCTTATGCCACCTTGATGCTTTACTTGCAGAGTGAAGTGGTGCAGATGTATATGTTAATAGGTCGAAAAAAAGAACATAGACATCACAGTCGTGTAGAGTAGGGTATATCCAGATGTCAGCATAGGTCCTGCTTAGTAATGGATATGCACTCGATAAGAATGCACCAATATATACATTCAGGTCGGTGAAGATAAGATACACGGCTTTGATCCTATTGCTCAAGGCTGGACAAATACAGATAGTCCTATATTCACAATCATAGACAAGCAGGCAAATCAACTAACTCATGCAGCTTGCTTGATACAAGCACTTCCTTGAGATGGTCGTTGACATTCCCACACTGAGAGCTGTTTGATGATAGTTATGCAATATCAACTGGCAGAGTGAGTGTGAGAGAGGATTGGAAAGTTATTAGCCAACTCTTCTTTAAAACTGCTGTGATTGCATTCAGGCTTTCTCTGTCCTCATTCCCACAACCCACTTGAACCCACAGGAAACCATGAATCTACACAAAGTCTCAAAGGAAACACGCGAAAAGTTTGTTTTCTTGAATTAGCGTTGCAATAAAGTGTTTAGAATCATGTTTTACTGCTAAACTGAAGATGGTTCATGTTCCTACTGGCTTACAACTGGCCTGTACAACTTGTAAAAAAATCAAAAGAACACACATTTCCCGAGAGTAGGATGCACATAAATTGCACTGTATGTGTTATGCTTTTATGAAATTTGACTTCAAAGACGCTGTGATGAAACACAAACTGCCTTCTCAGTCAAGTGTCAGGGTGATCTTGCGTTCTCGTTTTTCTCAGTTGTATCTACCGGTGTACACTTACAGATAGATGGCAAGGTCATCCGGAGCCCTGTGTGATCTGACACTGTGAGAGAGATACTTTGATGCCACCTTCATCTTCCCTCAGCTTCCAGACAACAGTCTTCCAGTCTTTTCTTGTATTATTAAAAGAGCTTAATATTGCCTGAAAGATAAAACAGTGCTAGTGTGCTTGCCAGTTTTTGTATGTGGGCCTCTTAACAAAACTTATGTTACCATATGTAACCATCCCATATTTATTTTGTTGTAATACTGGAACACACCACTTGCTGAAAATGCTGGAAAACCAGGTCATAAGTTGGTCTAGGTGGTTTCTGGGACATTGTAGGTAGTTGCTGGTCCAAACTGGTCTACCAGATTAAATCAGTTTTAGGAAGTTGGTCTATTAGGTTGAAACCAGGTGTACCACCACAAGTTGGGTTTCATCACATTTCCCACTTGGTATATGTACATTGAATGTGTATATTTACATACATCTCCCCTTAGATACGTTTTTTTCAAAGCCACCTGCACTCTTTTAAGGCATTACACACAAAAAATCCATCAAGAGCTGTCTGAAAAACCTGTGTGTTTGAAGTCGTATTCTTCACCTCAGCTGGAACTGATACAAATGAGCATCTCTATTTATCTCTATCACTCCAGATAGGTAGCGATAAGCTGGAAACCGATTAAAGACATAATAAAACCATAACCATAAGGCCGTAAAAGTGCTTTCCTTCAGATCAGTCGCCGCTGATGGGAGGAAACGATCAGCACCTGTTTGGACCTGATCCAGATTATTGTTTTCCCTGAACTGTTGTTTATGATGGGGGCAGTACTGACTCCTGTGACCGCTCATGTTTTTGCTTTCATGTCTCTTCTGTTGTGCAAGAGGTTTACATTTGCTGGAAATCATCCAGAAACATGAAGAGTGAGAGTTTGACGGAAACTTTGAACTGCTAAGTGTTGTCATTTGTCTTTCAAGTGTTTGGTAGTGGTGATTTCCCTTCTGATCCACCACCTGTATGCATTGTTTCTCAAACTTGTGGGAGGATTTGTCAAAAACGATGTGAAAATAGAGGTAGTCAGACTCCTAATGTATTATACAGTAGACCAGGGATTTCTCTTCAGTTTATATCTTTGAGTTTCTCAATACTGTTGGGCTCCTTAGAGGAAGAGGAGTGGGAGGAAGGGTAGTTAGTTTGGGGTCAGCTGAGGGAGCTGGCCGAGGTCATGTGAACGGCAAAAAGAGAAGGATCCAAGAGGAATCTTTTTGGAAGTTTGTCCGAGAGGATTCTTTTTTGGAAAAAACATCCCTCAGACTGTTACTGTGGTTTTGAATAGTTCGAAGAGTTTTCAGTGCGCCATGAGCTTGCTATTTACCTGAGTGGAACATGGCCAAACTGGCCTGTAATCGTGTGGTTTCAGCTTGTGGTCCACTGATTAATTCACTTGGATTACCAAGTAGTGTGACTTTGCAAGTAAGGTTCTAGTGAACAGTTTATGAGTGTGACTATATGTGTGTGTGTATATGTGTTTTTCTTGTGAGTGTATGTTCGGAATAACATACTACTAATTTTATTTCTGTACGGTTTAGTATGTGCATTGTGTTTGCATCATATTTATATGTGGAACACACTAAAATGCCCATTTGCCATGTTGCTATTTTCTTAACCATGATCTTTTTCTTGACTCATTTTCGTTCAGACTGCTAAAAGATAGATCTGCAGTATGTAGTAAATAGCATGTGTTCTATTCCATTTTTATCATTAGGAAAGGACCAAAAAGGACAACAACAACAAGGTCCAATCAAACATCCATCCACAAGCATCTTATTAACAGATCTCAGTCCTCTCGGAGGAGCACCTGATGCACGGCTCATCAGAACAAATCCCCATCAACTCCCACTCACTCCCTCATTTCCTCCAGATAAACAGATTCAAGACTCTTTCTCTCTCTCTTATCTTCTGATACACAGCACTGATGCTGTACGCTCATCAGGAAGGAAGTTCACTCTTCTGTTACCGTAGTAGCGACCACGTGCGTAAAGCCCTAGTAATCTAGTGACACACTGAGCTGATTGTATCTGCGGCTCTGAATTCAATTAGCCATTGCTGCTGCAATAAGATAACCTGCTCTATCATTGCTTAAGAAAACAGAGAGCTGCTGTCTTAGACGGCATTGGTTATACTGTTTAAGAGTCAAGATGACTGATAAGACACTCAGCTGCAATGGCCATCAATGGAGATTGTATGTGAAACAGCAGTAAACCTATTTGTCCATGTTGTTGTTTCGATACAAATCTTGACTTGTTATATTAATTAAACTTTATGTTAAGACCTTTAGTTGCGGAAATTAACTTGATAGGTCAAAACAGCTTTGGTCTAGTGTCATTTCCTCAGCAGGAGACTGATATCCTGTCCATGTTAACGTTTTCTGGCTTCCTCCATTCTTTGCATTCATTTCAATGGCTTGCGCTGCACAAGGATGTTTTGTTGCTTCGTTGACCAAAGCGCAAGCGGATCTAGCTAGACCGGAAACAAAACAACAGGCACGACGCCGACACTCGTTTGGGGCTTGCGAGCCGGCGAAGTTAACATTTTGAGTGGATGACGAGCGCAGACGCTGTAATGGATGCCCATAAAATTCTGAATGGAAAGTTTACTTTTAAAAAAAGTTGCCAAATGGTTCCATTTACAAGACCAAGGTGATCTGTGTCTTTTGTCGTTGTGAACTGAGCTGTCATCATCGCAGCACGTCCAGTCTGAAATACCACTTGATGATGGCCAAGCACACACATACACACATAGCTGTTGTGAATTCCCCGCCCCCTCGTCACTATCAGGACCTCGTCATTATTTCTTTCACACTTTTATTGATGGACAGTGTTACATTGTGTTAGAGATTATTTGCCCCAAGTGAGAATGTTAGTGTGAAATTGAACACAGTATATGACAATGTTGTTTTCAATAAAAAACATTTGCACAAAACAAGCCGGTCCACTTTACCATGTTGATAAGAGCATTAAAATGAGAAAGTAATGGGGCAAAAAGAAATCAAGTGACATTTAGAATAGATAAAAATGTGTGATCACTTGATTAATCGTGAGTTAACTATGACAATAAAGCGATTTATCGCGAATAAATGTTTTAATTGTTTGACAGCACTAATATATATATATATATATATATATATATATATATACATATATATATATATATATATATATATATATATATACATTAGTGCTGTCAAATAATTAAACTTTTTAAATGCGATTAATCGCATTAATGTCATAGTTAACTCGTGATTAATCGCAATTAATCACACATTTTTATCTATTCTAAATGTCACTTGATTTCTATATATATATATTATATATATATATATATACATTAGTGCTGTCAAATGATTAAACTATTTAAACATGATTAATCGCATTAATGTCATAGTTAACTCGCGATTAATCGCAATTAATCACACATTTTTATCATAATATATATATATATATATATATATATATATATATATATATATAAACACATTATTACCGCTTAATTTTTCTTAATTATTTTAAAGGATTGGCTGAAAATTAAGATGTATTGTGATTATTTTATTCTATTGACAACCCACATTTTCAGCAGTAATAAATGCTACATAGTACTCCATAAATTAGGTATAAATCACAATAGACATAATGCATTCATCAATTCATCTAGGTTTTTTTGTCCCTAAAGTTTTATGTAAAAAATGTTTTGGGAAAAATTATACAAATATTTTTAAATATTGTCAGTACATTGACATTATAAAAAGCTAATTATTTGTGCTTAAGGAAGAGTTTCCCTCATAAAGGAATCATCCATTTTGGGAAACCTTACCATCAAAACATTTGTAAATCCTTTTTGTAAAAGATAATGATAGTGAACGAATGGAGATTGATGAAGTTATGATAGGTCACATTCCAGATATATTAGAGATGAAATCAAGAAGATAAAGTTAGAGCAGAGCTTGGTTGGTGGTTCTATCTTAAACCATTGGCATGTGCTGATTGTGGGAGCAAAGACATGGTGGTTCACCTCGCACTGTCCACAACTGCTGATAAATGATGTGAAAGTTCATGATACGAACTCTTAAATCTTCAAACTTAACACATCCAACAAGAGACCGCTAGTGAAAGTTTAACAGGTATCTGCCTGAGACCATATTTAACCTATGAGGTGCTTCTGCAGCTCACCGAAGTAGCAGGTCTTAGACGCTGAGGGAGATGAATGAATGCAGAAGTCAAACAGAGAGGAGATAAGGCTAATATTTACAATGAGAGCCCAGCCCAAGGCTGCATACCTGCCATGCTCATCTGACCTCAGGGGGCGTGTAGGGGGTGTGGGATTCTGAGGAAAAGAGACAGGAGATCATTACTGCCTCAGAGGCACTGGGGATATTTAGCAGAGCTCTAGTCCATACAGACACACCAAGCTGAATGTGTGTCAGTTTTATTGCTGATATGAACAATATGAGGAGCAGTGTATTCTAAGTACTTAATCACTGAATATACTGTGTAATACACTGAATAATATCTTGTTTTTGTCTTTCTCTCATGTAATTAAATCATTGTGCATTTCACTTTTAGTCTTTTTTTTGTTATTTTGGAGAAAAGAAAAAGCAGACAGGAAAATTAACTTTTAATTAGCTCATTTTACTTTATATGGTTCTTAAATTTTATTTTAACTTGATGTCATCACAATATATGACGGCCTTGCAAGTGCACTTCCTTTCTATAAAAGGTAGCTATATTCTTAAAATTACAATTTATACAGTGGAATAAATTAGGACTGTGCAAAAATTCACTGCGATTAATCGCATCCAAAATAAAAGTCTGTGTTTACATAATATATTTCTGTGTGCTGTATATTATTATTTTGAATATATAAATACACACACATGCATGTATATATTTAAGAAAATGTGTTATTCATGTATAAAATATTTATATTTATATAATATAGATGTATTTATAGATATATACAGAATTTAAGTGCAAATAATTCTTAAATATATACATGCATGCATAGGTATTTACAAAATAATTATATACAGCACACACAAATACATTATGTAAGCACAGACTTTTATTTTGGATACGATTAATCGCAATTAACTTTTGCACAGCCCTAAAATAAATTTATTTATTTATTTATTTATTTATTTATTTATTTATTTATTTATTTATTTATTTATTTATTTCCATGTGGACCCCCAGCACTCTATTGCAGACCCCAGTAAAACAAAAAATAATGAAATCAGATGGTTTTCTAAAGACCTTTATATTTAATTTTTAATATTAAAAGTTAAAAAGCTTTTTTTTTGGTCATCTTTGGAAACTGGTAATAGCACCATAAAAGATTAGGATTCATTTTAATTTATGTTGCTCAAAAAAGCCACAGGCCATGTCCTGAGTTGAATCTGATAGCGATATTGTGTTCATGGTTTTTTTCTTTTTGCACACATGATCACAGAGGAAATCAGGCATGGCGCTTGTGAAGATTTATACAGAGAGTTTCCCAGCGTGGATGACTCTGCTCTGCTTCTGCGTTCAGGGCACTTTTAAAACAATGCAGCAGGTGCAGAGTCTTTCAGTCGTGAGGTGCGAAATATCAAGTTTGTGTGGGAGAACTGTGGGTCTGTATGGAGCTACATCACTATTATCAGGTGCACTAATATGTAGAATAGGAATGACAAATGCTTTGCCCATGTGTGATCTGTCATATTATGAAAGAAACAGAGTTTTGTCAGCATTGGGCGGTGTGTGTGAGTGTATGTGTGTTTGTTTCAGGGGTAAGATGGGTTTGTGGTGACAAGGGCATTACCCCTACGGCAGCAAAATATCACTTTTCTGCCCATTGGGAAGAATTACCGACATGAACCACAGAAACCAGCAGTCGGGTTTGAGTTACAGGCAGCAGATTTAAAGGTCTTTTCTGAGCAGGCTGTATCATTTACAAAGCATTCCCCACGACTGCATTTTTATCGGTCAGTATGACTCATGAGTTGGGCCAGAGAGCAGATTTTCACAGAGACACTGTTAATGCGTGTTGTTTAGAGATTTTTTTTTGAAAGTCTGTGCCAGTTTACATCGCCAGAGATGAACATTTTTGGTTTTGTGGTAATTAGTGGTTTCTCTCTAGAAAATCATCACGCTCTTACAAAGTTTCTTTTTATTTGCCGTTTCGTGTTCAAAGAGGCCAGAGTTAGAGTCTGATGCATGACTTTAAAGCGACCAAAATACATATGTTAGAAAAACCTCCAACAGAGCTGCCTGAAAAGAAGTACATGAACCAGTGAAAAGGGGGAAATGATAAAAGCATCAGAAAAGAAACTAAAAAAAGAACAAACAAAAGGCATTTCATTTGCTTTACTTTTCTTGGTGTTATGTGATTCTAAATAAAGTTTTGGTTGCAAGGTAGTTAATCACTAGTCCAAACAGTCTTTAGTCTCATCCCTAAATATGGTTCAGTTCAGTGGGACTTTTTTACCATTTTTATTGTCTGCCAAGTGAACAAGTCTGAAAGTCTGATAAAAAATATTGATGGTATTAACTTAAAAAAGTAAGTAACCTGGTTGCCTTAAAATTTTAAGTTCATTGAACTGGAAAAAGTGAGTTAACACAATGAATGAGAATGATTTAACCATCAGAAACTCAAAATTATATGTTATCTGAACTAAATAAATTATTTAAGTTGATTTGACAAAAGAAAAATGTTGTGATTACTACACTGTAAAAAATATTGTTGGTTTAACTTAAAAAAAGTAAGTAACCTGGGTTGCCTTAAAATTTTAAGTTGATTGAACTGGAAAAAGTGAGTTAATACAATGAAGGAGATTCATTTAATCATCAGAAACTCAAAATAATAAGTTATCTCAACTAAATTAATTATTATAAAGTTGATTTGACAGCCAAATTTTCAACAGCCTTTTTGAAAAAAAATTCTTAACGCTGTTTACATTACACTATTTTCAACTATTTTCAAAATACAACTTTTTTATGCGCGTTGGCTGGTCACTTACAAGCCAGCTGTGTTTTAGGGGCCTAACCCCTTAAAGGTTTTTTAAAGTGCGCATTCTTGAAAACAATACCGTTATCGTCTCTGTGTCAACTACAAAAATGCAAATCTATGAAAACAGTGTTGGCATGCACATTGCATATTAGTCTATTAGCAAATGTCTTTTCCTGTATGAGCATGTTAGATTTGATGGCCATTGGCCAGTGAATCCAGACAGACACTTCTAATCTATATACAGACACCGTCTGCCTCTCCTATTTCTCTCTTACTCTGTCTCTCTCACACACACTCTTTGTCCTTAGGCTTCTATCAGAGCTTATGGATGTATTTCTCAAGAGCCTTTGTTTGATGACTCCAGTGATGCCCCACATTTCAAATTTCGAGTGACTCGTCACTTTCCACGGCTATTTAGATTGGATAGACGTGCAGTCAGACTTGCCACAAAAGATGCTCTGCAGTATCGCTCCATCATTTCACATTCATTTATATCAAACAGACATTTACAGGCTATTAGCCTGCGCCACCTTATCACTAGGATATTTACTGGTGCATCCGGAGCGAATCAGTAATAAAGTAATCATACAAAATCACACGGGCCGCTCGCCTGCTGCGTCAGTGCCTGCCACTATGTGAGAACTTAATAGGAAGGGAAAGGCGATCTCTCCCTGTTAAGCTTGTGCCCCGCCGCCGACATATTGAGATGCTAAATCAAAAACACGCTTTGCTTCTTCTTTTTTGCAAAGAAAGAACGAAGAAAGAAACGCGGGAAGGGCTAGCTGGAAAATCGATTGCTGCTGTGGCTCATGTTTCCAGTTGTATCGGAGTGAAAGAGAGAGAAGAGAGAAAGCAGTCTGGGATGAGACGGCTTTTATATCATATTATGTCACCAGACGACTCAGCACCTGATTCTCTCATCAGCTTACCAGACAAACCCCCTCCCTTCCTATTGCTCTTTCCCATTTTTTTCTTTCTTTCTGTTAGATGGGAGAGTACACATGCTGGCCTAGTGCTCTGACTATAGTGAATAAAGAAGTTTATGGTTCATTTTTATTTTATTGTGTACAAACCATATCAAGTTTTGAGTTCAGTATATATTAAAGAAATATTCTGGGATCTAGAAAAAATGAGCTTAGTCAACCGCATTTTTGGCTTAAATACCACTAACAATTCATTTTCACTTGATATGGGTTACATTGAGACACTCACAATGAAGTGAATGTGGCCAATTCATGAAATTTAGAATACTCTCTCTTTAAATATTAAAGGCAAATGATGTAATGAATATTGTAAAGATTTTAGTTGGGGAAAACTTTTCTGTATAAAGATATATTTGATCCCCATTAGAATCGTAACAATGTAACTCTAACATAAACTGACTTATTTAATTGATTTAAACTTTGCAGCTTAAAATAATACACTAGTTTGTATTATACACTAATTAGTGTAAAGTGCTTTTATAAAAGTTCAAATTAAAAGCTTCACATTTCTGCTTTTAAAATCTGCAAAAATCACTCCTACACTAAAAAAAATTTTACTCAGAAATTGCTAGTAAATTTTACGAAAATATGCCGAATAATCTGTAGATGTGACCTTTACAATATGTGCCAGTTGTTTTGTTGTTGTTTGCCTATCACACTTCTCCTTGACCTGGCTGCAGTCTCAGTGTTCTAGTAAAGGAGTGAAATGAGACCTCTCATGAATTTGATATTTATATTGGAGAAGACGGTAAAGTAATAATACTGAGCTGTAGACCTTCATCTCTCTCTGTCATTTTTTTCCACATGAATTTTATAGGCTCTTTTGTTTCCATGGTGATGCAGTGTGTCGACACAGTGAGGTTAAGGACAGTTGCACTGCCTCATTTTCTGTCACTCACTGTCATTCTTTCATTCTGCTCAGTGTCCAACGTCATTCAAATACGGGTCAGGTTCACATTTACGAAAAGAATCAAGACTCTTCATGAAGGGCATCTCGTGCGTGTGTGTGTGTGTGTGTGTGTGTGTGTGTAGTGGGCTTGTGTTCGAAAACATTCACATAGTGAACATCTAGACACACATGCTGAGCTGCTAAATGCACCTGGACGGAGAGAAATTGTCTGAAATTGTTATGTATTGTTATTGATTGATTGATTCTTTTGTTAATTTCTATTGTTTAACATAGTTTTCTTTGTTCATTCATTTATTGATTCAATCATTCATCTGTTTGTTCATTCGTTTGTTAATTTATTTGTTTATCAGTTTGTTTGTTTATACTCATTCATTCATTTCCTCAGTCATTGATTCATTTGTTTGTTCAGTCATGAGTTGGTTTGTTGGTTGGTTCGTTCATTCATTCATTCATTAGTTGGTCTGTTAGTCCAGTAATTCGTTTATTCATGAATTGGTTTGTTAGTTGGTTGGTTGGTTGGTTGGTTCGTTCATTCATTCATTAGTTGGTCTGTTAGTCCAGTAATTCGTTCATTCATGAGTTGGTTTGTTAGTCCGTTCGTCCAGTCATGATGAGTTGATATGTTAGTTAATTCATTCATTCATTAGTTAGTCTATTAATCCGTTCATTCATTCATGAGTTGATCTGTTCATTCATTCATTCATTAGTTGGTCTGTTAGTCCAGCAATTCGTTCATTCGTAGTTAGTCTGTTCATTCATTCATGAGTTGATCTGGTATTTAATTCATTCATTCATTAGTTGGTCTGTTAGTCCAGTAATTCATTCATTCATGAGTTGGTTTGTTAGTCCTTTCATTCATTCATGAGTTGATCTGTTAGTTAATTCATTCATTCATTAGTTGGCCTGTTAGTCCAGTCATTTGTTTATTCATGAGTTGGTTTGTTAGTCCATTCATTCATTCATTCATTCATTCATTCATTCATTCATTCATTCATTCATTCATGAGTTGGTTTGTTAGTCCATTCATTCATTCTTGAGTTGGTTTGTTAGTCCATTCATGAGTTGGTCTGTTAGTCCAGTAATTTGTTCATTCATAAGGTGGTTTGTTGGTCCATTCATTCATTCTATGAGTTGATCTGTTAGTCCAGTAATTCGTCCATTCATGAGTTGGTTTGTTAGTCCGTTCATTAATTCATGAGTTGGTCTGTTAGTCCAGTAATTCATTCATTCATGAGTTGGTCTGTTAGTCCAGTAATTCGTTCATTCATGAGTTGGTTTGTTAGTCCGTTCATTCATTCATGAGTTGGTCTGTTAGTTAATTCATTCATTCAGAGTTGGTTTGTAAGTCCATTCATTCATTCCTCGAATTGGTTTGTTAGTCATTTCATTTATTCATGCTCATGTTGTCTGTGCATTCCTGTAGATCTGGCAGTGACAGATATTTGGACCCAAATTTCATAATGAAAATCCAGTCTTTTTTCCTCTCTCTTTAATGTATTCAGCATTCAGGCATATATCAAGTTAAAGATCATTAATCAAGCCCATAACTGAAAAATGACTAATAGTTCATCAACATGCTTTTGTATTCCATGTACTCAACGGGACTCATTAGAAATATGTGTTTATCTAGTGTCAGCCACGTGGTCAGGAAAGCTGGAATATTATTTAAGCTTCTCATTCAGCTGTGGCGGCCTACGGTTCTCAGAGTTTAACTCCAGAGGAGAGTTCTGGGTCAGTGCAAAGGCTACAAAGGGCCACTGAGAAGTTCTCAACACCCGACCAGCTGAACTGACAAGCCATTACTGTTGTAATTTTAGATCTTAGTTTTTTTTTTCTTCTGGGACTGCAGAGTTGACTGCGGGTCTAGACCGACAGCAAATAGAGGAGGCCAAAGATTAAGAGCGGATGTAGTGTCCTCAGATCCAAACGCTGGAGGGCTCAGGAGTGTGTGTGTGTTCAAGACAAAGAGAATTGTCTTTAATCTGCCAATATTTCACACAACTTGGACAACTCTCCTTTACTTTCAACTTTTCCGGATTAGAGAAAGAAATGTGTAGGTGTGTGACCTTTTAGCAATAGGGCATTAACTTAAATCAATGGCTTGGCCATTTTATCCTATATACTGTACTAAGTGTGTGTGTCACCCAGGGCATGACTACTGCAGTTCACTCTGGAAGAAATATAATAGATATATAGTAGACCTTTAGGATGGGGGAGTGAGAAAAAGACAGAAAGAGCTGTTGACAGGGTGCAGGTTCAAAAGAACTGATGTGATTTGTGATGCTCAATTTTTTTTTTTTTTTGCCAGATAAGGGGGGCTCTTGCCATCTCAGTTTCCCCACCTGCCAACTGCAGAAAGAAGTAAAAGAAAAAAGATTTTTGGGGGATTTCCCCTCAGGTTTCATCTTCTGACAGCCCTCTCTTTAGATAGTACACATCTCCAAAGTCATTGCTCTGTGAGCCACATCATATTAGAGGTCTGAAGTAGTGGCTGTGTGCTTTAGTGTCTTGAGGCAAATTGTATTTCTAAGACACAGTTGAACAATAGAGATAGAAGAAGAAAAAAGTGATGGGGGAAGTTACAGACAAGCTAAGTGAGCAAAACTTTAACTTTAACTCTATGACATGCTAAAAAAAACGAAACTTTTTGGACTCGTCTCTTAGTTAATAAAATCAAGCCGATCCTGACCTCCCTGGGGCCCTGAAGCAAAAATCTGTTACGGGGCGTCCTACCTGACCCATGAGCCATGTAAACCATTTGCCATTGCAGCACAGTCTCATCCCAAGACGTCATCCAACAGACGCTGTTTTGACCATACATCAACATCCGACGTTTTAGGGTACCCTTTAACGTCAGTTAGATGATGCTATCTAATCCTAACCCTACCCAGACCTAAACCTACCCACGTCATCTAACTGACGTTAAAGGTAAAGCGTCAGTTTCGTCATCTAACTGACGTTAAAGGTAAAGCGTCAGTTTCGTCATCTAACTGACGTTAAAGGTAAAGCGTCAGTTTCGTCATCTAACTGACGTTAAAGATAAAGCGTCAGTTTCGTCATCTAACTGACGTTAAAGGTAAAGCGTCAGTTTCGTCATCTAACTGACGTTAAAGGTAAAGCGTCAGTTTCGTCATCTAACTGACGTTAAAGATAAAGCGTCAGTTTCGTCATCTAACTGATGTTAAAGGTAAAGCGTCAGTTTTGTCATCTAACTGACGTTAAAGGTAAAGCGTCAGTTTCGTCATCTAACTGACGTTAAAGGGTACCCTAAAACGTTGAATGTTGACGTATGGTCAAAAGCTGTCAATTAGATTGCCACAGTCACACCTGACACCCCAGTTCTCCCACTACAATCTTCCCTCGTTTAGTTAGTACTAATGAAAATGTAATTCCTTATATCAGAAATAGACATCTTTAATATTCATATCAATAATTCACATTTTAAAATAGTACACATTTAGTTATCGATATTAAAAAATGCATCCTGCGAATTAATAAAAGCTAAAATGCCATTGCATGTCACTGTGTTTTAAATGATAAAAGCAATACTTGATGTTCCTGAGGGATGTGCATCCATTTTGACCAGTATGTCCAGCCAATCAGCATTTTAAATGCAATATAGTCAATGTCAATAGATTGCTTTCCATCTTGCTTAAGTTTAACTAAACTGACTGGGAGACTAGATAATCATTGTCTTGTTTTTGTTTGTGAGCGCCTAATGAGGAGTGCCATCATGTCCATATTGCACTGGTAACTGGTCCCCATAGATGTTATACTGGAAAGTGCGTGTTTCATTTTGTACATGCGCATATGAACTCATGTTAACGCAGTTTATAAACAAACACCGTTGTCCTTTGTATTATCAAACGTAATCTCATGAAAGTGCGTATCTATACCATGAATTAAATTTCTTGTGCTATTTATACGCCCTAATTTTTTTTCAAGTGCTTTTTGATAATCAAAAGCATGACTCAGAAGCTGTCAATAGTCCTTGTTTTGAACATTCACTTCTAGTGACTCTTCTTTTCCTCTCTAGCAGCTAGTTTGGCCTTTATAAACGTCCTTGAAGTGATCACAAGACTGGGTTTCCCTCTTGCCGTTCCCCTGACAGGTGTGCACTCATGTGCCTGTGTTTCCCCTCTCCTTTCCTGGGCTGATATTGTTATTATAGCTGCGCTGAGTGAAGGAGTGGAAGGCTGAGCCATGTGCCAACTAGAGCAAAAGCTTTCAGTTGAGCGGAGGAGGAAATTTCATGCAGGAAAGCTGGTGAATCAGTTCTCAAGGCATTTTCAAAAAGCATCCCAGGGAAATCCTGAACGACTGCAGGGCTCGAGAACCTCTGACCTCTGATAGTCACATGACTCAGATAGCGGGAAGTGTGGTCGAACCTGAATGAGTCAACACTGATTAAAGGCAGAGGAAAAACCGAAAATAAAGCAAACACATTAAAAATCAGTAGCTGTCACTTACCAGTGATGAATCACGGTATGTCAGACATGAGTAACACACACACTCATTCACTGGCAGATGTTTCAAACATCCAAAAAAGAAGCTTTTACTGTAAATGGCATCATTATGGATTACATAAATTAAATTGATTTGACACAGTCGACTAAAGCTTAATGTCTACCAGCCACTGATTTAGAGTCTTAGTGCAGACTATACATCCACACATACAAAATTGGTCTGGCTTCTGTCCTTTGTATGTGGAGTAATGTTGTCCTTGATGAGTCATGACGTCAGTTTTTTAGCCCGACCCGGAAGGCTAATCCGCCTTGGGTTCCCTCAGGAATATCTAATGGCTTTTAGAATAGCAGATTTCTTTGTAGAAACCGTGTTTTTAAAGCAATTTAAAAGCCTTGTTTTGAAACCATTGCAGACATGCATGCTTTAAAAACATACTCTTCTACATAAGCACTACACTTGTTGTCTGATTTATCAAGCACATAAACTGACATCTTTGTGGAAGTTGTAGTCCTTTTGTAGCAACTTTGACTACAGCAGTTACGCGATCCATCAAGCATATAGAATGACAACCAGTTGTCCTTATGTAGAAACTTGTTAGAAACTATGCACAGGTTTTAGTGTGACTGTGTTATTTATGTTATCAGACAAATCTGTCTGTAACACTCTGAGGACCAAGGTGTTTTTGGGGTCCTTGAGATGTTTGGACATGCCCTGACATTTGTGCTTTTTTAAGTTTCTTATAGACCATTTCACAAGATGTAAACAACACTGGTCCAGAAGCACTTCCTGTTCCAGTTTTTTAACACTACATAAAAGCTGGGATAAAATACAACCAACAGAACATTTAAAACTGAATCAAAAAGTTAAACAAACATCTTTAAGATGTTTTCTTTACATGTGAAATAAAGAAAACAGTTACAAACTGAAACAGGAAGTGTTTCTGGACCAGTGTTGTTTACATCTTGTGAAATGGTCTATAGACATATTAATGGCACAGGTGAAATTTCACTATATTTAGCAGAAAAAAGGGCTACCATAATATATGAGCAACATGTATGTACATGTTTGTATTTTTGAGAGAATATTGTTATGCGTGGTTATTGAAAAAAACTAAAAATGAAAGTTTCTGAAATAACGCCACAAGACACATATACGAAATATGCATTTCACAAGACTTGACTAATGGATGTTGTTGCCTAGGGTTTTTCCTCCTAATCGTTCACATAAAACTATGAATTGGGTTATATTGTGAAAAAACTTTTTTTTTTTTGCCAAGGCAATATGCGAATGGGCGTGAACAGGCCAGCCCATATCATGTATAATTAGGTGATTCTCACCTGAGAGAGACAAAGACCCACATAATAATGAGCCTTTCATTCAGGTGAGTCAGACAAGAAAAAAATTAAAAGACAACATACATACAATAAAGATTATTTGATGTCTATGTTATAGTAAAAACTTTATAATCTATTTCATCTGTAAAAGTAGGCTATGCATCTCTACGTTCGTTCACACACCCGATTCATATTTAAACAGTCTGGTTTTACAAATCACAGTAGACTAGTCTATATAGTCTTACTAATGTAGGAGCGAAAGTGAATTAACGCTTAGCACGTGCGTCTGTGAATTTGTCTATTCATATTCTATGCTATTCATATATTGTTGTTGTTTTTTATTAAAATGGGGAGTTTGGGACAGGGGATATTCACATTTTCATCCTGGAGAGCATTTTCTTGCAAAAGAATGAATCAATATCTTCATCCCTTTTTCTGAAAGAGAGAGACGGTAATTTAATTGAGCTAAAGTCAGTTTTGTCAGCAAGTACACTAGCATCTGGATGGTCTCAAAACTGATACACATGGACTTAAAGCCACAAAACTCCAATTTTGATTTAATTGAGTCTTTAATCACAGACCTTTAACCACAAACTGAACAGCTCTATTACGAAGTGTGTGTGTGTGGAGGTCAGGGCTCAACCCCACTCTCGCTGTCAGTAAGAATGATGACATGCCCCACGGCTCTGATAGGTGGTCGTTCTGACGTGATGAAAGCGTGTTTTATTGCTGTCTGAACTGGTGCGCTTCATATAGTGTCTGAACCGCAGAGATATACAGCACTGCTATACGGCAAGGCTTCTGTCTCAAATTGTAGCCATTATTCTTTGTGTTTGGTTTCACTCTCCAATGACTCATAAGTGAATGAAAATGATTCAGCATTTTTTGGTTTCCTGCTTGTTAAATTCCAGTGAGGCTAAAATTCCAAGCTTTTTCTCCCGCCGTAAGATGCGGTATTGAGTGAAAACGGGGCCCTCTAGTGGGAGCTGCCGGTAGTGGGTTTCAAGCAGACAGTCAGGCTCCAAGCAGTCCTGGTGAAGATGCAAATCAAAAAGCCATTAGAGAAAGCCAGTGAGTTAAATCACATTTGTGAAGGTTGCACAGATTGATTTACATAGAGAGCAAACGTGCCTCCTGAATTCAAAGTAACCATAATCCCACTCTCTGTGTCCATGGAACATGAGGACGTCAAGCGCTCAAATGACCAGCCCTCATAATTATTGATTATTAAACCGATTTAAGTTACGTCAATGTGACGGGAATGTCAGACTGCAGCAAATTCCTTGTAAATGAAAAAAAAAGCCCCATCTGTATTAAATATTAGTTTAGTGCCACGTCAAAACCAAAGATGAGCTCTGGGTTTGACACTTATCATGTGGCATCCCTCTTGCATCATGGTTATATGAATATCAGAGGGTTTTGGGTACAGAAATACACATGGTTACTACATTAACTATAATTCCTCACATCCAAACACTATTTGTTAACGAGCAAATGGGATGCAGTTCAGTTAACTGGCAGCAGACTTTGACTTTTCAAGGCTTCATTTATGAAAGTACTAGTGCATTAAATCTAATCAGTAACCGTTCCATGTTTCTAAAAGTGGTTTAACTGCAAGGCAATTTGTGTGTGGTAGAGAAAAATAAGTCAAATAAATGAGTGCTTTAATATATTTCACCATACACAAGGTCACAGGTTCGAGTGTGCTGTTGTTTTGGTGTGTGTCACTGCTTCTCCCTAGACTTTGACTCACCTTTCACTCACGGGTGAGCATGAGGCCAGACTTCATTGAACACAAGCAGGAAGCGTGACTAATTACCCACGGGAAGAAGCAATGCTGCAATCGCTGCTCTTCCAAATGCAATACATTCTCACTGATATCCACTTATGGGATGTCAAGTCAGACTACTGATACTGGAACACGAGTGTGTGCTGACTCACCCGGACCCCCTCCTCTGCTTTTCCACAGTCATCCTGCATTAACAAAGGATGGCTTGTACAGTTTATTCATTTATTTGTTAAATACAGAGAAATGCCTATTATCCTACTGGCATTTTTGATGCCAGATAATGATAATGTTAATGTTAATGAGATGCAAACCTAGGCAGCTCCCTTCTTAGTTCGCAACAGCAAATGGACCTTATAAGTGACTTATTTGGAACGCTCTACAGATCACACAAAATCATGTGAAGCACGAGGAGGCATGACTCAAAAATTTATTGAAAAGCCCCATAGTTTTGCACCACAACAAATCCAAAGATGAGCTTAAACATAAGCATAAATACACATGGTAACTACTGTACATGGGACCTTATAAGTGACTAGACATGATTCAAAATTGATTTCAATTCAGTTTGACAAAAGTATGTGGCTTAAAGGAGTAGTTCACTTAAAAAAAAAAAAAACTTTTGCTGATAATTTACTCACCCCATGTCATCCAAGATGTCCACGTCTTTCTTTCTTCAGTCGAAAAGAAATTAAGGTTTTTGATGAAAACATTCCAGGATTTTCTCCATATAATGGACTTCAATGGGAACCAAACGGTTCAAGGTCCAAAAGACAGTTTCAGTGCAGCTTCAAAGAGCTTTAAATGACATCAAACGATGAATAAGGGTCTTATCTAGCAAAACGATTGGTCATTTAAAAAAATAAATAAAAAAGTTTACGTTTCGCCTTGCTCTGTTCTGTGATGAGCGTTCGTGACTCTACTGTTCAAACTCGTTCATCAAAATTAACAAATCTTTTTGACTCAAAGGGTCCTAGTCTAGATAAGACCCTTATTCATCGTCTGGTGTCGTTTAAAGCCCTTTGAAGCTGCACTGAAACTGTCTTTTGGACCTTGGACCATTTGGTTCCCAATGAAGTCCATTATATGGAGAAAATAATGGAATGTTTTCATCAAAAACCTTCATTTCTTTTCGACTGAAGAGAGAAAGACTTGGACATCTTGGATGACATGGGGTGAGTAAATTATCAGCAATTTAAAAAAAGTGAACTACTACTTTAACTGTGATGGCAAAGCTGAATTTTCAGCATCATTACTCCGGTCTTCAGTGTCATTTTTGATACATTTCTTGCATCCTTCTTGATTAAAACCAGGCAGCACAATGTTCCATCCTACTTTTTGACCTTTAAAAACAGCCTTCATGTTGGCAGTGTTTCTATAAAATCTTAAATGTTGTCTAGGTAGGCCGTTCACTCGTACTGTATTTGGAACATAGCTAATGTCCCTGCATCCTCCTTCACATCAGTTGCTAGTTGCAGTCAGCTGGTGCTTAGTAACGAGTTGATGGAGGCTAATTACACGTTTGCTATTTACTTTTCTAAACTGGGTAATTTATTTAGTGAAGGTGGCTCTTACAGGTCTACTGCTAATTATAGAGACATGCTGAGAGACAGGAATAGCTTTTTGTCGCTAAGAGACAAAGGGGTTGCTAGTAGGGGTGAGATGCTGTTTCTTAGGCCAGATTCAGCAAAGCTACACACACATATGCAGATGAAGAGTATTTAGTCAGATAAAATAGTGAGTTTAGATGTCTCACAATGTGTTGTTTACTTTCTATGCATTCATAATGCATTATGATACACCTTAATACATTATATATGTTACCCTGTTACCCTAAATGCTCCTAACCACGGTTATGAGATACTTATTGATTAGTAATTTGACTTCTAAAGAGTATAAGGCATGCTAGCATATACTCAACACCACATTTGAGTGTTAAAATATGTACGCTTTGCTCGCAGCTACATTTATTAATGACCAGATATACCTGCTTACAATGTCGTAATGCATTATGAATATATGTAATGCATTATATATAGGCTACATGCATCATAGAAAGTGTTCCTGCATCTCAGTGCTCAGTGCATCTTTAAGGTTTAGATGGTTAAGCTCTATTTCACACCAGATCCCAATGGATATACTTTAATTTTCTAACATATAGCTCTTATTATTCCTTTCTGCTGATTGGAATGTGCTTACTAATTAGATGCCAGATATTTCTCTGGAAGCGCTGCCTGTTTTAGTTATGTTTTGATATGGGGCAGGCCGAGGGAGATTCATCTCTTCAGCAACAGTGGGAGGAAGCATGACCACATTGTAGGTCATAAAAAGAAATATCTCGGTGTGTTTATTATGATTTCTGTGGTAAATGGTTGAATGGCGTAGAGCTGTCACTCAAACTCAGCCAAGGTCAGTTTTGTAAGGGAGACTTTTGACTTGCAACCTAAAATCTGGTCCTCATTGCCCTTCGTTATGGTCAAGATCCGCCACTTAGACAGGAAGAGTTTGATTTGCCAAATAAAGCAACCAGCCACTGTTAACGTTTTTGTAAATGACTCTTGAAGTTGCGTGAAACCAGTTCATCACATCAACTTTTGTCATTTGTGTGAGCATTATTCATCAGAGATTCTGTCTGTAGACTGTGGATAACCGAGGAACATTGTGTCCTTCACTGTTTGTGCTCTAGAAAATGCAGAACTCCCTTCAGCTTTCTGTAACTCCTGAAAGTCACTTCAAGAATCCGGCTTATGCACTTTCTTCCCACATGTTTCTATCCCCAGTTTTTTGTTTTCATCTCTGTATCTTTCTGTCCCTTCTTCTTGCTTTCTCTCTCTTCACTTCAGCTGATTGACAGCTGCAAGAGAATTTAAGAGACTGGCTCCCCTGCCGTGAGGTCCTTCATATCTTCGTTTCAGCTCTCATCAAACGAGAGCTCTTTGTTGGCATACGCCTGTGTAACAGAACGGAAAACTTGCCCACTTTTCTGGGCTTCAGAAAGTTTTAAAACTGCACCGCAGGATTTTTTTACCACGCGTTACAGCGTCTTTGCATTGACTTTGAAATCCCTCGCGCCAGATGCTGTATTCGCGTCTGGTGTGAACGCACCACTCCTGCACAGCCCTATGTAACCCAAATATGGGCATTTCCTTTCTATCAGTAAACAATCGTGAATGTCTGAAGGGTGATTTAAAGCTACTGTAATGACGGAATCTCATTGGCTGATGCTGGCTTCTGCTAACGTGATTCGTTTTGACGCATCACGTGGTGTACTCTGCCAATGTTAATTCGCTGAGTTACTGCAGTTGTAGGCCTTATAGTATGCCTGTCATGTTTTTAAATAATCAGTTTTCATGAGCTTGAAACATTATATATTATTATTACTAAGGGCCTTGGCATTTAGGGCCTGTTCACATATCGTGTCTTTTTGCACGCTCAAGTTCGTTATTTCAAATGTAGGCGCGCGGTATGCGTGCTCATAATGGAAGCGACGCGGTCGCGGTGTGACACGCTCATTTTTTCAAGCTCGTCTGCGCCGCATCGAGATAAAAACATCTCAACTTTTCAGAATGCCGCAAGCGCACCATAAGCGCACTGTAGGTCACGTGACAAGAACCAACCGGAGCGCAACCGCCCTAGTGATTTGGAAAATGGAGAATGCGGCGCGCCCAGCGTTTTCTACGCGTTTTTAGGCGCTATATGTGAATCCGGCCTTATTCTGTTTTTGAGCAATGTTTTCCGATTGTATTAAATTCCCTACTTAAATCTTTAAATGCCTTTTTCTCAAAATGAGTTTTTTGTCATTTTCCAAGAGAAACTTCTCAGCCTATGTAGCACATACACCAAACTTTCCAGTTATACACTTAGCAGTATTCTGAAGATATTTTCAGAGGGATTTGTTAATAAATCATTCCGATTTTTTAAGGGTATGGACAGTATATTTTGATTTCCTAGGTAATGAAAGCATATATCCTGAAATCCCTCTTTTGAAACACTGAAATCAAAACTTAGTTTACAAATTTAGTGTGTAAACAAAATGAAAAAAAGTATTTTGCACATGGCTTTATCATATGTTAAAGGGGTCATGACCTAGCTTTTTACATTCTTTTATATTGTTGTCTGAGGTCAACTTATGATGTTTGCTTTGTTTTTACATTAAAAAACATCAAAATTAATTAGTTATACGCTTTTTTCTACCCTAGTTTTTAGCCTAGCTCAAAAACGCTCGGTTTTTATGGGCGTCTCGTATTGAAGACTTGGAAATTAACACCCATTGCTATGAGTGGATAACAGTTTTGCATATTATAATGAGTTTCAACTCACTTGCTTATGCAGCGACTGTCTTCTTCCACAACCAGACATTGCACGATATTTTGTATTGCTCACGAGGTAGGCATCTATGTTATTTAGCTATGCATGTAATGCGCAAATCGGTGGGCGGGGCTAAAATCGGCCGTGTTGAAGTAGGCATTGATCTTCTTCTGCGGCGGTGGTGTGTTATCCTCTTTGATGTCATAGTTCCCCACTTTGAAAAACGGAGTCGTTTGCTGAGCCTGGTGTCAATAATAGCTTTTATTGGACTAACAAGGACATTTTCAGTTCTGAAACTTACAGGATATTCTTATAACATGACGACCTCTTAGATGTCAAAAGCTCAAGGAAAATTTGATTTCTCAGTTCATCACCACTTTAATAAAACTATATACAAAACCGAAAATTTAATGAGATAATGGCCAATTTCCACAATTAAACATACAAATTTCAACAACTTTTTTTTATATACTTGTGTAAGTAATCAACTTAGGAAGTTTCATGGTGATATCTATTATGTAACAATCTTATTCACCTGTAGTCTCTCCCCTTAAAGAAGCATTTTCCCCATGCAGTGCTCAAAGGAGAAGAGTTTGGATGTAGCTGTGAGTGTTTGTGGACCTATAATGAAGTGACCATGGGGTTGACAGGTGCTATTATTGGGAAAATGAAGTGAGATAAAGGGCTACTGGCTCCCTTGGACAAGATAATGATGTTTGTACTGGAAAGAAGAAAACCAGGAACTGTTTAAAGTTGCTTTGAGGAGAAAGTGAACGAGGGTTGGCATAGTGATATCTTCCAGATGTGTGCAATGGTTTAGTTAGGTTCATGCTGTAGATATCTCAAAGCGTCAACATAGACAACCATTTTGCATATACCACTTGAAATCGTTGTCTGATGTTAAGTAGGCAGAATGTTTGTAGTATATTCCAACATAGGCTCAAAACTGCTTTCCTCATATAAGCACCCATTCTTAATGAATTAATGAATTGATAATGTACAACAAAGGGACGTTTTACCATTATGTAACCTTGTTTCACACGCATCATCATCGTCCATTGATTTTTTTATGGTATTCAACACTCAGGAGGATATTCTGCGTAGATGCTTTAATTACTAAATGCTGGAGCAGGGAATTCACTGTTGTCTGTGCACTTTAGTATGTCAGCTGCTCTATGGGGATTCTCAAGGGAAACTAGACTAAATGATTCTCATGAAGATTCTGATAAACAAACCCCCCAAACAAACACAATTAACTCAATTGGGGGCTACTGACACAGATTAATTCAGGTCACTTAATGAACCTGGTTGTCTGTTGTGTGGGTCCTCTGTCAAGAGCCCATAAATGGCAAACCTGTTATCTTCCTCCATGCGATTTATCTGATATACAATTAGGAGGAACATTTTGCCTGTGTATTTTCTTAAATTATGAAATTTCATCAATGGGCCAATGAGAATGTGGCCTGAAAGAGTGGGTAGGGCTCGTACCTTATTAATTTCACCGTCACCTACGCTATGAGCATCTCCAAATGTCAGCTGTGTGCCAAGTCAACAATGATAATTTCATGCCATGTGAGAGGAAGGGACATTTAGTTCGTCTCGCTGGGTTCAAGTGTGTGTGGGTGTCCTGGCTGAGAGGAGCATTTAGGAGGCCCATCTTTCAATGGGACGAGGAGCAGCCAAGGGCCAGCGAGCACACAGGAAACTAGTACTGACAGCCCAACTTCCTGTCAAAGCACACAGTGGTGTCTCATCCTTGCAGAAACGACAAACGCTCTCGCCCTTCTCCGCCGAGGGTTTCGTCTGAGAGTGATGTTTGATTTATACATACACAACTGTACACACAATAAAACCATAGTCCCCATCCTTTTCCAATCTCGCCTGATCCAAATGAGAGAATCACAGCCATATGTCAGCAGTCCTTTCCTCCCATTCATGTGGCGGAACGCGTGCCTTTAGTATGAATGGAAAACTACCATGAAATCAATGAGAAACTGCATTAAACTCAATTGTCACGCAGACTGACGGCTGGTGTGTTATGGGTAAACAGCGGTGAGCTTTGCCGCCTCAGCCCTGATTCAGCAAAGTCTTGTTCATCGCTCAGTTACAATGTCATAAGATGATTCCCTTTCCTCGAGTACTGCAAACGCATTCTGTACGCTCTCTCTCTCTCTGCAGCCTGACCTTTTTTACTTTTTTTGTGCAAATTATGTGATTTAAAACATAACGTTCCAAAAAATTCACAACCAATTTGTCTGTAATGAAAGTCAATGGGGTGCAATGACTCTGATACTTGATATGAAAACTTTTTTAAGTTTTTGAGTGGTAGTTTAACTTGTCTCGCACTGTTGTGCATTGTGTATTAGTAATTAACAACATGTACTTACTATATAATTAGGGTTAGGGTTTGGTTTAGTCTTAGTTGCTTGTAATTATGCATAATTGTGTGTTATTTCTACACTAAGTACATGTAATATATTTAACAAGGACACTGTAAAATAAAGTGTAACTGCTTCTTTTGACTTTCCAACCACTTAGAACACCATATGAATGACTTAAGAGCTCTTAGCAACTTTATAGAAATACCATATAGACCAGCCATCTCAAAAATCCCAGTTTTACTCAAGCAAGCGCAATCACGTTTCTTGAGAATATGTAACATTGTAGTGTAATTTTACACTGTATTTGCATTGCAAACCTGCTGTTTAACTACTTCCTTTTTTAGCTCGATCCCTTTTCCTTGATATTGTTTTTAGTTATTTTAACAAATTCCTCTAATAAGATATATAACGGTTTACAGTCCCATACAGTCATATAACTCAATTTACAGCATTGCACAACAGCCCTTAAGTGTTTCAGGGCCGTTAAATATTCCATATGCTTACAGAGCCCCTAAATTTTATTAAACGATACATTTGCATTCCTTTTCCACTCGGTCCTGTGATTCATAATCTAAACTTCATCTAAAAGCATTCAAATAAACTGTCTCTGGATCATCCACAAGGCAGTGAACTCACAGACCCCTCTGGCTTATGCATGTCAGCCTTTCCCAGCAGCTGACTCCCCTATTGGCTGAGTACTGTAACTGCAGGCTTCCAGTACCTGCGCAGTTATAGGCACTGCAGACTGTAGAGAGAGCCGAACGCTGCTGTTTATCAGCGGGACACTGAGGACGGGGACAACCTGGGCTCAGATACTCTTAAGAGGTACACACACTTCACTTGAGCTTAACTCTGCCAGGCTGAAACAACAGGGGCTGTTGACTGCTTCTTAGAGTCAGGGACAAAGCCTGGGGATTTGTGTTTTTGTTTGATGGATGTGTGTGTCTGGACGCATGTATGTGTGCACTGGCACACAACCTACTTGCGAGTGGAGGCTGCACTCATGAATGACGGCTGTATGAGTGTGTGTGTGTGTTCGTTTAATGCTGCGTGAATGCTGAGGGTGGCATAGTTGGGTTTTACAGCGGAGTGATGCATTAGGCAAACAAGCGCTTGCTCATTAATAGAGACAAAACCACAGTGTCAGAGCTGTTGGGATGAATTGAAAATAATGGGTCGCTGGAAATGAAACCGTGACGCATGATAAATAGCTGTGAGTGAAGTCGAGGGGTGCTCGGGCACTAGATTACTGCTGTTCACATGGGATCTGGGGACTGAAGAGCACTGACTGACTGACTTTTGGACGTGTTTGTGTTCATGTGTGAGCTTCTGCCGGTCTCACAGTGGGAAACATCAGCAAGTTCTCCCCTTGAAATAACGGGACGGGAAACTGTTTAACCTTGGCTCGATGCACTTCCCTCCATGAAACTATCAGATTGAAAGACTGCTTTACAACCAGTTTCCTTCTGCCATAACAGTCGCTTATTTACAGCTGCAGACCGGCCCATATCCCCCTCCCTTGTGTGTGAGTGTTAATGGCAGCATTGATTAAAGCATTTACAGTGTGCTGCTGGTTATCATGTGCATAGGAGATTCCAGCTTCTCTTCGATTTATTGTACGTTGCCTATGCTGATAAAACTGTTAATGGTGGTTTTCAATCTGTTTCTAAGAAAGTAAATGACTGTGGTAATAGTCCTCTCTGGGAGATTTCATCTGTATCCACTTCTATCCTCATTAATAGGATGCAGGGAGATTTCTTTAGTCTTATTTTAAATTAGAACCTCCTCTTACTGTTACCTGTCAGCTATTTATTTTTAATTTTCTGTTCTTTTTGCTAATTTTTTAAGCGCCAATCTAAAGCTGAAGTGTGCCGTTAAATATATACTCTTATCCCAGCTTAATATACAGAGACAACTGTGAGTAAACCAATTTCCCCTGAGAGTGAAAACACTGTCTCTGTGGTGTTTTCAAAACATTGCTTTGTTTGTTTTGCATCCTGACCAGCTCTGCACAGCAACATTAGCTCAGCCAATAGCGTTTGGGGAATGGCTGTTTGTCTGGCCAATGGTTGGAGTTTTGGGAAACCTGTTTGAGAACAGGTGGCTTAGAATTTAAAGTGATACTCCAGTTTTTTTGGAAATAGGCTAATTTTACAACTCCCCCATAGTTAAACAGTTGAGTTTTAGCGTTTTCGAATCCATTTAGCTGATTTATTTAGAAGAATATCAGTAACCAGACAGTTTCTGGTCTCATTGACTATCATTGTATATATATTTTTCCTACTATGGAAGTCAATGAGACCAGAAACTGTCTGGTGACTGATTTTCTTCTAAATATCAGAAAATCGGCTGAATGGATTCGAAAATGGTAAAACTCAACTGTTTAACTCTGGGGGAGTTGTCAAATGAGCCTATTTTCAAAAAAGTGGTATCACTTTAAGCAGCTTTTCAGCAATGTTTCACATGTATAATTTTGACCGATGCTAGCATAATTTGAACCCTAAATTATGAACCCCAGTTTTAACAGTCCCAAAGCTACTCTATATAGAGTGAAGGGTTGTGAGGGAAAAAGGGAAATGTTTTGAACAATCAACAACCAAAAGTTACGTTTTTTGGTTCTTTTTTTTTAAATTCAGTTCCAACCCTGATTCAACACACGTGTCTGTATTTATCAAGTGCTCCTAAAGATATCAACAGTGTTAGGGAGTAGTTAACTACAAGTAGCGTAGCTACTAACTTAAGTAAATCTTTCAGTAGCTTGGCAGAATCTCAGTTGCTTTTTAAACAGTGTAGCTTTTCCAGCAGCTAACTACTTTTTGCAGCAAGTAGCGGTGTAGCGCGAGCAAAAGCCACATTGCTACATTGTCGAGCCTGCGCAAAACTGCGCGATGCAAGGATATTCTTCTTCTTAGATTACAAACTCATTTTTTGCCACTACCGCCACCTGTTGTTTAAACACGCATCTTGCGGCTAACGGTTCACTGACGTACAGAAGTGGGTTGACACACCCATATTATGATTATATAGCAAGACGTGACGGCAGATTTGGAGGATGGAGAAACAACTACAACGTAATTACCCATGGCCTTATTTGTCCAATTTCAATCAGTATTTTTGAGAAAATGTTCTACATGCAATTTACGTTGGATGTATATTTCGTTCTTGCAATGTTGTAGGCTATTTGTTGCACTTTTGACAAACAGTCTGAGATATATGAGTGTTGTGTGTGTAATAAAACAATACTCTTTGAAATCGTAATTGTAAATCGCCTTGTTTTAAACACTAAATATTTTACTCAAAACATTCCTCAGACACTTATTTCTTATGTATTAAATAATTTATATTTATTAATATATGCATATAATGATATTATTTAATATACGTTGTTCAAAAAGCAAAATTAGTTTCAATGTAGCTAGCTACTTTTTGATTGTAACTTGTAGTGTAGCTAACTACTTTTCTAAACGGGTAGCTTGACTGTAGTTAAACTACTTTAACTTACGAGTAGCTTGTAGCTTGTCAAACTACAGTTTCAGAGTTGCTTCCCCAACACTGGATATAAGCTGGATCAGTTGTGTTTGATCAGGGTTGGAGCTGAATTACAATTAGAATCAATAGAACAATTAGATATCCAGGGCTCGGTTGCACCAGCTGTGCGTAAGTTACAACTTAGCCTAGTTTTGACATAAATTTACCAAAAATAAAGTAAAGTTACAAAAAAACTTTCTCCCGCTTTTATCTCGTTTTATTCTCTCATCTTGCTTTCTCATATCATATCTCTCTCTGCTTTCTTTGTTGATCTTTGGGCGCTGGAGGCAATAAGAGGATGACAGAATTTTATTTCCTTCCTTTCAAAGGTCCAGATTGACAATTTCTGCCATTCGAGCCCATGAACAACTGTGGCACCCCTAATTCTCTCTGCCCCCGGTAGGCAGGGAAAATGGGAACGGAGTTGTGCAATCAGGGATTCTCTCTTATACTCCACTTTATCTGACCTTTCAACCACTGCATCAATTTGCCTCACCAACTCAGGTTAAGCCACAGATATCTGTCTTCCTCCTACATACTGGACTACTATGAACTAAAACATCAATATTGATGCCAAACCAAAGCAGAAATCACCTGGCTTACTACTGTAGCTGCTGCGTAAATGTGTAAATTCTTTGCTGTTTTCTCTGGCATGACTAGAGGTGTTGGCATGTGCGGTAGTGTTGGTCTATGTTTACTCAATTCTCGGAGGTGACTGTGGTTTGGAGTGGTGAGCTTTTGCATTGTGTTGTGTTTAAGTAGGATGGTGAGTAAAGTGTTCTTCATCACCCTGTTCTCGTTAATGACTCCTCTTCATTAGCTGAAACCACAACAGACGAAACGTTTGAACTGTGGCATCTTTGAGTGGAATGCTCCCTTTTGCCTGGCAAAGTCAGGAATGTTTAATTGGTTACTGTGTTTGAGGTGGCAAGAGAGTGTGGCTGTTTTTTATTTTATTTCGTGAGGCATTATAATATGGTCTAAAATGAAACGTGAATCTATGTGAATGAAAATTCCTTTGAAATTTTACTGGGTTCGTGGGAGTAAATGACTTTTACCACTTGAAATAGTTTTTAGTGCGTCATTCATAACTTAAACGTGAAGCATGGTGCAGATTATGGGGGTGTGGGGAGGTCTGACCACCCTAATTAAGGCTCAAACTGCCAAAACAAAAGATTTATAGCAACAGTAGGATGTCTGACCATTTTCTGCTAGGAATAAAATCAAATGGCACAGTGAAAAAAACAGAAAAGATACAGAACTGAGCTTAAAAAGTTTAACCTATTTGATAGTCACTGTATAATTCTAGGTCTGAACGATTAATTGCATTTGCGATAAAATCGCGATATGATGAAACGCGATTTTGTAATCGCAAGAGCTGCTTTTACACTGGTCACGTGACACGCGAGATCAAGCATCAACTTGCGACGCTACAGCGGTCTGGCGTTCAGAAAAGAACAGTTTATTTAATGTATGTGATATTGTGTTATTTATTCTCTTCCCAACAATCCTGGATCCATTCAAAGAATTTCAGAATCGAGTCTGAGCTTAGTTTTTAAACACAAAACGTTATGCGTGATGAGGCTGCGCGTGCTTTAGAAACGAACCGTGTTCTCTATTCTCTCTCTTCCTCACTCACACACACGCACACACACGACACCGCTCGAACCTTCCGAAACATAGTAACGTTATTTCATAAAGTTCGAGATTGAACCGAATTACAAGGACATTCGCGGGCTTCATTGAACAGGTTTTTGCCGCTTTGCTTGTTGTTATAACGTTACTCTTGCAGTGCGCGTTCTCTCCCGCGGGAATTTTCCTTACAAATGCTTCACAGAGGCATTATTTATGTCTTTTGAAAATGGAATGCAGTTGGCTTATATATTAAAACTATGAAAATCACTGAGAAGGCTGCTTTCATTTTAAAACACTAACGCGGGCTTTATTGTGAAGAGCGCTCGTGCATGCGGCTGTGAGCGACTCATTGGTTAAATGTATATGTGTATGTCAAAATGTCTTTTTGACGCGAAATTAATGTAAACACTGTCAGTTATATCTTAAACCAACAGGACAAACCACATTTACAATTTCAAAAGAGATATGTGCAAGTGTGAATGCAGCTTATCGTATCTACTGAGGGGGAAATCACTCCAGCTCTTGAATGAAAAACATTCAGACAGCCTACTTTTAAATAATGAGACACTCTTTGTTTATTGCTTGTAATGCTTTTTTTGTTTCTCTTTATTTACTAGCTTTTATATTTTGAAGCTATATTATTTTATATAGCCTATTTAAAATTCTTAACATGTAATTGGTTTAATTAAATGTTTTATATATATTTATTTTTTAAAGTGTGTTTTTACACATGTAATTAAAACATATTTTAAGTGTTATTAAGATTAATTAATAAGAAAAAAAGTAGATCGGATCATGAGCTACCTAAAGATTCCCATCCCTAATGTACAATGATTTATTGCTTGTCTTTGTCGACTCATACAGAGGGTTAAGAACTTTTTTTTTTAAATCGCATATTAAATCGCAATCGCAATATTGGTTAAAAAAATTGCAAGTAGATTATTTTCCATAATCGTTCAGCCCTATATAATTCACATACTGAAATCAAACATTACAAACAAAAGCTCCATACAGGCAACTATTAGTGAGAGGATGTGAGCTCTAAGAGTGTACCTTGCCACTGGAGTGCTTTCACTTAGGTAGGAAATGGAAAACCGCTTGCCTTTTGTGCAATGATATGTAATCCTAAGATCACAACGAACAAGCAGAGCTCTAAGATTTGCGACATGAGTATTTTAAGGGGCCCTAGAACTGACCCCTGAGGAACACCATATCCAAGGAACTTTTAGACGTATTACTGAGTCACTAGGGGGTTGCATTTGCTCGAACAGACCCGGTATATTAAGCAATAAATAAGGACTTTCTATTTAGTGTTCCCTGTATGCTGTTTTAACTTTTTTTTCTGTTTCACTACTGGCACTTTTCTAAAACTGTTATGTAAAAACGTTCATGAACCAGGACTTAATTTAAAAGACTTTAATGATGGTTTTTGAGCTCAAGATGCGATGACACCAGACTTAAGAGAAGCTAATTTGTTTTAAGTAGCTACCCGTTATCTGTGTAATCCACATCTGATTAAACAGATCAGCTGTGTCACAGTGTCATACTAGGGGTGGATTTTATCCAGTAGAAAATCCAGATAAGCTCTTACAAATGCTGAAGCCTCATTGATAGTTTTGATTAATTTGAACTCAACTTGTCCATACTAAAGATGGTTGTGTTTTCTCTCTTTCTCTATCTCTCATAGTATGTGGTTCAGGTCAATCAAACCACAAACACGTTTTACCTGCTTAGGTCCTCTTGGATATAAATCTTCATTAATCTGTATTTCCTGTTTTTTCTCTCTTTGATTTATTCATCTTCTGTTAATTAACAAAAATAATTCTTATTCCCTATAGATCTACACTGATTGGGCGAACCATTATTTGGCCAAGTCCGATTGTACAGCGGCTTATTAAGGACCTGACTCAGGACATACCCGATGGAGTTCTGCTGGCAGAAATCATCCAGATAATAGGTGAGTGCATGCACACACAGACACACAGTGCAGGCTAATAAATCTTCACAGTTCATTTGAGTGATCAATTATTTGTGTAAAACATAACTACTTACAGCGTTTCATTTTTAAGTTATTCTGCTCACGTTAAACTGGATTAGAAGCCGTAGAAAATCAGCAACATGAGAATTGAATTCTATTTCTGCACTATTAAAGCATGTGTCTCCCATGTGTTCACTTTCAGTGAGCCCAGAGTGGTTTGCGTTGTGTGCACGTGTGTCAGTCTGTCTTTTTTATTTTTCCTTCTTTCTTCGCCATCCCATTTTCCCCTCCTCTGGGCTGTCCTGAAACGTTATTATGAACCTCCAGCATACAATGGCAGATCTTATGTCACAAACTCGCAACCAACAGCTGATGAATTAACAACCGTTCATTTCTCAGCATTTTCTCCCACACTGCGAGCATACATATGCCCATTCTATCACAAATTCTCACAAACTGCAAAGGCAAACTTTCTTGCCTCATGACGGTGACCCGTGGATGGAAAGGCCAGAGGTTATGGTATGCTTTTTTGTTGTGCTGCAGAGGTTTAACCCAGCAATATCTCTTTTGCAGCTAATGAAAAGGTAGAAGATATTAACATCTGCCCCAAGACTCACTCTCAAATGGTAAGTGTCTTTTTTTCATCTATAATGTTTTAAAATACATTGCTTAATTGGTTAAATTGGTCCATTTGTGATTATGCGATGTAAAAAGAGTAATAGCATGATGATTGTTCTCTCCATCATTGGTTTTCATTTTATACAAAGACATTTTAAGGTTTTTTTTTACATTGGCAGCTATAACAATAGCTAATTCTTACAGAACTTTTCATCAGAAATTGAAAATACTTAAACCTAATTGTATATACAAATAAGTTTAAACAATTACATTAAATGAAACTGATAGTATAGGACACAATTGTCCAATATTACATGCAAACTTCTGTAGTAGTATTTACAAATCATGCTAGAATGCTTTTCATGAAGTTGGTTGAGATAATGCTTGTAATTCACATACTTTTCTATATGTTATTATATAGTTCATAACTATTTATAACATATATATATATATATATATATATATATATATATATATATATATATATATATATATATATATATATATATATATATATATATATATATAGACATAGCTATATATTATTATAAAATGTGTGAGCAAATTTTGTTACGTATATATTTATTTTTTTGTCACAATAGTATTATAAAGCTATTTGGCATTGCATTTCTATGTTAAACAGCGCATGTCACTATAGAATAAGCTAGTCTCATGAAATTGCTTCTGTCGCAAAATCATGGTCGACCAAATAATAATGTTTTTGCTGAGGATTTTCTTGTTATACATGTAAGTAAGATCCTCTATGCTTATGTTTTTTCTGCTGTGGCACATTGCAGTGATTAAACTCTTGCTAAGCTGTAATACAGTAAAGGCTTTAGTGGCCTCACAGGTCTTTTCTGCAGTAGAATGGACCGACTGGGCACTGGGCTATAACTCTCTGCATGTCAATGAGTACAGCAGAGAATGCTAGGATAGTTGCTGTGGACTTATCCTTACAACTCCCATGTAGGTATGCTTGTCAGATTTGAAGAGCACAAAGACTGCAGTAAAATATTTAGTTTTAAGGTTCAAGGCTGAGTGTTTTGGGGAGTTGTAGGAGGTTTCATTCAATGGCCATTGATCTTGCACCTGAGGCCAGCATGTGTGTGCACACGTATGTAGAGGTTTTACACTGAGGAAGCGTGCCTGTTTATAAAACTGTTTACAGGAAGTTGAGGTTATTGAGGAATCTGACATACACATACTGTATCACTGCCAAGCTTCACAAGAGTAACCTTTCAGCACTTTGTTGCAGATTACCGGGAGACTTGTCTGTGATTGCTAAGGTTTTTGTCAGTGTTTGATTGATAGGAACAGGTTATTGTGCTAAAACAGCATGCCTTGTTGATAAATGAGATGCTGGTGTACAGGGTTCTTAACCAGCTTAAAGGAGAAGTGAATGATGAAAATGAAAATGTTGTTTTTGTCTATGCAGTTAAAGTAACACCAGGGAACTTTTCAACCTTCATAATATATTTCCAACTCTCTTGTGATGGTACATCGACTTACAATAGGTTGAATGACACGTCTGTCATAGCCTGACGGGGTCTGTATTCGTTTTTAATCGTACTTTTAAACTTCGGGTTTCGGGGTTGCGAACAAAGAGAACTACAAAATTCGACTGCTGTACGGCATATACCTCACTACCACCACCACCCACTTCCTTAAAATCGAGACGTGCGAGCCAAATGTTATAGTCATGGCCGAAGCAGCACAGAAAAACAAGAAAGCAAAGGTTTTATCGGAGCAAAGCAAAAAGAGAAAAAGAGAAAGTGATCGCGTTAAAGGCAGAACGAGGATCAACTTTGGGCCAGTGTTTTCTGGCGTGAGCTGAAGGAGGAGAGGGGGCCGTCCGATGCGTACTTGACTATCTTGTTGTTGGACTAGTGAGTACGTTATATGCTTGCATTCTATATCTTTTTTTTGTCTGCCTTACTATGTTATGGAAGCTATCTTATCCTCCGTTTATCTTCAAAATAAAGTTAGCTGGTGTTTTAACTTCTAAACGGCGTGTACAGTAGAGGACAATACTGTTTCCCAACTGTAGGGGACCCCGAAAGCAAAAACTACCTGGTGTTACTTTAAAGTCAATTTGGTAAATTTTTTTGTACATTTTGGAGTGCTGTCAGTACAGACAATAATTCGCGCGTGCGATCTCGACAATCGACTACTGTGGACTTCGACCAGAAACAGAAAGTAAATACAGGTATGTGAGCTGGCTGAATTAACATCATTTTATTAATATCTTTCACATCTACTGCAGTCAGATTGACTGTGGTCACTCTTAATAACACCACTCACATGGCTGTACACTTGTAATGACAAATCAAGGATGTTAAGAGGCTAAAAGCAGGTTTAGGACATGCCCTATTGAAGTCAACAGGTGCGAAATTTTAAAAAGAGAATAACACTGTGTAGGCAACACCGATTTTTGTCATTTTTGTCTGTACTGACAGCACTCCAAATGTACAAAAAAATGAGCTCAATGTTAAAATTGACCGGACTTCTCCTTTAAGTCATGCGAGATGCATACATTCAAAGTAATCAGAATGCTGATTAAACCACTGGAGTTGGATTACTTTTATGATACATGTATGTCCTTTTTGAAGTTTACAAATTTTGGACACAATTGCCTGGTTTCTCCCAATGTTTTATTTTTTATTTTTTTTTATTCTGTAAAAATTAACTAAATTAATAACTTTTTTATAACAAAAGTGAATCATCACTGAAAATCAGCTGGACTATGACACTATTTTGTTCAGCGTGGTTGATTGTCAAATTTGTGACAATATGATTTAGGAAAAAAGTTGTGACTAGCTAGTTGATTTCTTCAATGATGCACTGTTTTATGGTAGTTATGCAGCTAGCATTTTTTGCTGGTTGACCATCAAAAATCCATGCTGGTTTTTGATGGTCTTTTCTGGGAGTTGTGTATGACGGGGTCATTTATATGTGTTAAATGAGAGGATAAGAAATATCCTGCCCTCAGCCTGGTTAATGCATTTAGAAATAAGTCAGGAAGCTCCTATTGTGCCCCTTTTCCTGTATTTGTTACTGTGTGGCAGTTAATATTAAACAGTAAATCCTGTCAAGCCTCATCGCTCAGGGAGTCGGCAATCTGCCATTGAGGAATAATCAATTATAACTATCATTCAGAAAGGAAATTCCTTATCGATTAGGATTAGATAGCCCTCCATGCATTTTCCGCTGTGAACCAATAAAACTTTACAACTTTGGCATTAGAAAAAAAACCCGCTTGTTCGTGTCCATTAAAAGCACCTGTTAAAAGTGACTCAGCTTCAGTTAAATGAGTGTACTGTTGGGTGCTTTCCCAGGCAATGAAGATGGTTGCTAAATTACATGCGTAATAAACTCTCTCTCATTGATCTGATTGGTCTCTTGGGGCTTAATTAAACTGGCATGAAGAGAGGCAGATAAATCGCCGCCTACAGGCTGTCTGTTCACTGACCCTTATGGAAACGTTTGTTTTTTGAACCGCAATTGCACAAGAAGCTAAAAAGGTAGGACCCACTTTTCCCATAAGGAATGGCTACGATCCCAAGGCTGGTATTCGTATTAGTCTGGAATTCTGAACATGTTGGTAAACCAGATGAGCCCTCTCCGCCATTCGCAGCGTACTCAGTGAGAGACAGTTATTTCGGGAGGTTATGCTTTAGAATGGGAGTTTCCCCGTACACAGGCGTCACACATTAGCTTGGCTTTTTTAGCAGATTCAGGGATTGCAACATTTGAAGCCATCTCCGAAGCATGTACACAAATTGGCTTAGTGGATGTTTTGTGGCTGACGGCTGCTTCATCAAATCCCTGTTTGCACCTCTTTCCTCTCCTATCAGGCATTGGTGGGACAAATTCAGTCTGACAGTGTTGTCTCCTCACTAAAACTGGAAACCACAGGAACTTTGCATGCAGCGCCTTTGAACACAACCAGATGCCCTCCAGCTCAGAAAAAGACAGAAAGAAATCCAAACAGTGCCATAAAAAGCCATTCAACCGAAAGAAAGGTGTCGCAATACTAATGTATATAATTACAAATTCCAATAAACCATATTGCACTTCAAAAAGCTACAGATGACTAGGCACACAATTGGACTGCAATTCCCAGAATGCACCACATAAATTTCAAGTCTGTCTATACACGTATGAGTTGCTGTCAGTGTCTCTTGCAGGTTTGATTTTGTAGGCGTCAGGAGAGGCTGACTGATTGGTAACCTCTCCAGGTCTTGTGGGAGGACCAGTGCAGTTAAGTGTGTTAGGGCTTGTAAAGTGGCTGCATCATCTGGGCTCCATCTGTTAGCTGACAGCTGAGAGATTCGCTCCCTCGCTGCGGACACACACATCAGCATATCCCTCTGATGGCACACCGCATTCACCTTTATATGATTAATACAGCATCTACCCAACTGGTCGTTAGAGAGACCTCAGATGCTCAGCAGGTTTACCCTTCTGGATGTCAGCTCGTCCACATGTCAGGATCAATGAACCATTGATTGAGGACGGACTGGACTTATAGAGTTTGTTTGGTTAGTGTGAAAATGAGTTTGTCAAGAGGATGGACTGTGCGACTTAATCAAGTTAGTTTAGTTAGTTAATTAGTGAGTTAGTTCCTCGAGAATAAGCTTTGGAACTTTATTGCGTTAGTTTGGTTAGTTAGTACTGTGTGTTAATTCGTCAAAAGAATGGGGCAATGGGCTTTTGGTGTTTTGGTAGTATGTTCAGTTCATTCGTGAGGCATGGCAAAGAGTCTTGATTGACTAAGTTTTTTTGTTTAGTGAGTTACAGTAGATCATTTGAAAGGATGGACTTTGGGTCTTTATTGAGTTTGTTTTAGATCTGAAACACAAGTAGCAAGCGCAAATCGCAAGTAACTTTATGGGCGGGTGTTGGGCGCTGTTGCTATTTTACCGCCAGGATAAATGATTCTTGCGCCAGGCGCAAGTTTAAAAGGGGTTGGTCTGAAGTAGCTTCATTATTCATAGGTGTGGTTTGGGCGTAACGGAAACAAACCAATAAGAGCGTCATATCACATTCCCTTTAAGAGCGTGATGAACAAGGTGCACTTGTTCCATGGCGTAATTCTATTTTAACGCGCATTTACCAGGCACGCTTCACAATCGGTTCACAGCCGAGGAGATCGATGTTCTCGTCAGGGCCATAAAAGTAAGAGAAGGGATATTGGGGATGGGACAAACCCACCTAAATTAGCTTCGGTTAAAGCCCGCTTTGCGCGGGTGCAAAATAGGGATGATAAATGCGTCAGTGTATAAAGTCATTTGCGCCGAGTGCAAGATAGAGCCCATTATGTTGATTTTGTTAGTTTGGTTAGTATGTTATTTCATCGAGAAACATGACATTGGGTCTTGATTGACTTGGTTTGGTTATTTAGAGTTCGTTATTTAGAGAGTTAGTGGATTATTAAGATTGGACATTGGGTCTTAGATTGAGTTAGTTTGGTTTATGAATATACTGTAACTAAGAAGTGTTCTCTGAGCAGAACATATTTGCATCAAATCATTCAGTAGACACTTTTTTTATTTAAAGTAACTCACAAATTAGTATTATTTGATTTGAAATATGTTCTAACTTGTTTTTCTTGTTTAATAGCATACTGTCAGCATTATTATTTTTGGACCATTTAAAAAAATAGCTTAAGATGGATTTTTTTTTCTGCAGACTTGTTTTTTATGTCTTACAGGTGGTTAAATATCAGTCATTCAGGTCAACTCTCACTCTCTTTCTCTGCTTAGCCAGCTCATAGGGGTTGAGAAGTTTGTTAATGACTGATTGACATTTCTCACCTTGTCTTCTTGTGTGTTTAACGCCACATAGTGAAACTCTACGTTCACATTTGATTTGTGACGTTTAGCATTTGACATTAGGAACGACCTTTCCACTTGGGCTTGTAGACATAACAGAAATTGTTCTGAATGTTTCCTGTCAGAAATGTTTACTGCCACTGGACTGTGATTGTGCTTTGACCTCTGCTGTGTGAGGATCTGTTTTTGGATTGATGGATTTTCCACTTTTTACTTTTGACAGGGAGACATTTTAGTTATTATAAAGATTTCAATCCGCTTAGAAATTACCTTGAGGTTGGCGGGCCCAGATGTCTTTTTCCTTCCTCAGACATGTTTGACATGCTTTAAAAAAATCTAATTTCCCTGTCCTGTTGTATTCATGTCTTCGAAGACATTTTCACAGTTATGAATAAAGGAAATTATCATTCATTATGGCAGCAACAAACATATTTGACAGACATTTTAATGGACTTCCAAATATCTGGTCTCCAATAGTGAAAAACAGAGAGTCCTCTGATTACATCTCATTGAATGCTTTTCTACTTTGCAACAATAAGCTTAATAATTTTACACAGAGGAAACTACACTCACCTAAAGGATTATAAGGAACACCTGTTAAATTTCTCATTAATGCAGTTATCTAATCAACCAATCACATGGCAGTTGCTTCAATGCATTTAGGGGTGTGATCCTGGTCAAGACAATCTCCTGAACTCCAGAATGTCAGAATGGGAAAGAAAGGTGATTTAAGCAATTATGAGCATGACATGGTTGTTGGTGCCAGAGGGAGTACTTACAGTAACAATGGACAGTTGAAGACGGGAAAAATGTTGCCTGGTCTGATGAGTCTCGATTTCTGTTGAGACATTCAGATGGTAGAGTCAGAATTTGGCATAAACAGAATGAGAACATGGATCCATCATGCCTTGTTACCACTGTGCAGGCTGGTGGTGGTGGTGTAATGGTGTGGGGGATGTTTTCTTTGCACACTTTAGGCCCCTTAGTGCCAATTGGGCATCATTTAAATGCCACGTCCTACCTGAGCATTGTTTCTGATGGCTACAGTTCTGAAGGCGAAAGGGGGTCAAACACAGTATAAATATGGTGTTCCTATTAATCCTTTAGGTTAGTGTATAGAAGTAAGCCTGTGAAATCCCAGCAACTTGTAGAAATCTACAATGATTAATCTGCGTACATGCAATGAAACGCAAATTAATCTGTACTAGAGCTTTTAAAATGAACAAAAAGAATAAGTAAAGTAAACAACTTTTGTGCTATATCCCAAGTCATCTAAAATTTAAGTCATTATTTACATAAACCTTGACATTTGCTCTATTGTGTGTTCATGAAAAAAACAATTTCTCTGACTTTTCGATTATTTAGTTGTTCTAATTCCCATTTTATAGTTATCAAACTGATCTCTTATTTATTGAGTTTTTCTCGGATAATATCTTTCACAGACAAAACAACAAACCATGGACTTGGACCACGTCACATGGACCAATTTTATGGTGCTTTTGGGTCATTTTTTGAAGTTTCAAGGAAGAAAATAACAGGCATTTTACCTTCTCCCAAATGGTGGACCTGCAGTATGAAATCTTGGCATTCTCAGATGTTTTGAGAGAGCAGACACATCAAAGCACATGTTGCAGGCAGTCTATCCTGCTGGTGCCATACCTCCACCAGTCTTGTGCAGGGCAGCGGCTGCAGCCTGATCCATTTAGCTGCTAATTAGATAGAGGAGGCCACAGGAATGTAACGGCTGTCTTCATTGGCTGGCATCATAATGGCTCAGCTACGGTTGTTTGTCTCAATGCCCACTGGGCACAGAGAATGGCATGCTGAAGTTGGCACTGGGATGGTTTTAACAAATAGACCTGCCAAGCATTACCATAACATTATTAGTGCAGACATGACTGTCCTATTGCATGAATTAAAACAATTAATAAAAGTTAGTAATAAAAGTCCTGAAGAGCAAAGTGAAAAAAGTAGTACTTTTGTAATAATTTTGTACTTTTGTGTAATTTCTATATATATATGTATATATATATATATATATATATATATATATATATATATATATATATATATATATAGCACATTTTATATAATATTTTTTGTTGTTTGTATTAAGATACAATTAATTTAACACACTTTATGGTGTAAGTTATCACAACAGGAACCTGCCATTAAACAGCTTTATCAGCAAAACTGATTAAACTTATTATAAGAATAAAGAAAGAGAAAAAAAAGTTTTGTTTGGCCAATTTTTTTTACACAACCGATATTTAAAACACAACTTGACTGCCAGCCCCAATATTTATTTATTTATTTATTTATTTATTTATTTATTTATTTATTTATTTATTTATTTATTTATTTATTATTTATTTGTATGAGTTTGGAAGACAGAATTCTCTTTAAATTGAAACTGAATATTACCTTGAAATATAAACTTTTGAAGACTTTTCAACTATTAAACCAATATATTTTTTTTTTTTGGTACTCGAACGCCCTGTTCGACAATGAGCCCCATTATGTTCTATTGCACAGGCTTTTTCTTTTTTGATTGTACTTATGGACAGCTCATCAAATTCATGTGTATGTGGTCACTATGATCAGAGGAAATTAAATGGTACAAAACGACTGCAGCTGTCTCTTTGAAAAAAAAAACAGAAGTGCCGGAGAAAACAGTATATATCTGTTCGCTTTGCTCCGAGTGGTTTTTAAGTGAAATCCATATAATTGAGGCTAGAGACCATTTGTATTTCATGGTAGTGTTGGAGCAGCAACACTTTCCAAATCCAACGCTCACCCCACGGTTATCTGATATCCTTGGAGTCTGTCCCCGCGCAGCTAGCTCGGGCCCCTCAGCATCTGGATCCACACAGCCGGACCCGAGTGCAAACATTTACTCTGCATTAAAGCCTCGCTCTGATAAGTGTGTTGTATAGATTAAACATGATCAGATTTATGACGGTTGCAGCTCGCAGAGACAGTAAACTTAAACAGCTTGCCGTTGTCATTTCGAGCGAGGGATGTAAGCCTACTCGTGGTAATTTTCCATCCCGTTTGCATCCGTGTCAGCCCTGAAAAGTGCTTGCTTATAAATTTCTCGATATTATTTTGTGAAAATATACCTCATCAAAACATTCTCCTCCCTAATTGCGTTTAATGGCATATCTGGTGCTGGAAAATGTCAGTTTATGTCGGAAAAACAGATGATCTGACTTTCCTGGAGAGTTGTTAAAATCCCACATGGTTTGAAAAACCGCTCAGCAAGCGGCGGTTCAGCATCTAAAGCTGGCGCTTTAGAGCTCTGCTCGCCATTAGCGTATAGAATCACGCTTTCTATGTGTACATCACCGTAGGCCGAGAGACAGACTCAAAAATAAACAGAGGGATGGGTTGATGGGACTGCTATTAAAAAGAGGGTGGAATTTCCAACCGTACTTATGGGATTATATCCGTAACGGAAACCAAACTTGATGATCTTCTCGCTTTTAAATCGCAAACCCCATCCATATGTCTGTTTGCGCACGTCTGTCAATCAACAGCATCCGCTCGCGCTTTTGGTGACGGCAACAAATGTCCAGTCCACTGCTGAGACATTATGAGCTATCGTATATCATAAACACTCCAGAAAAGCATTAAACGATGCGGTTGAAATGCCAGGCAAGCGTTTAGCGTTCGACCACATTAGTGTTAATAGCGTTTCATCTTCGCTGAGAATGTCTGAATCAGTTTTTGGTCAGGACTTGCAGTCGGGTGCCCATGTGCGCGGGTGCCGTCGTCTGAATGAAAAACAGCCCATCTCTGGTGCACCACACATGTTCTGCTCTGTGTTGCCATTAGAAGAGGTTTATGAGAGAAGATAATCAAACGTTAAAAGCGCATTAGGTTCCTTGCATGTGTGGCTGTGTGAGGGATGTGTGTCATATGAAAAACAGGCTACTTGCCATCGGGACAGATGTAAGAAGAAACAAGATGCTGTCGATGCGGATCACATTAACAATTGCTCGTTCATTCGTCTTTCTGTGTGTGTGGGAGTTAATACTGTATGTGATCTGTGTGGATCTTTCTGGCTCCATGCTGGACGCTGTGGGGCACTGAGGTCAGAGGATGGATGGAGTTGTGTGAAAGACTGTACATCTGTGACAGCTGTGAGAATGACGTTAAATTATGTTCCTTTCGGCCTTCATTTTAGTAAATAATGGCAGTTAGTAGTGCCTGTATGAAACTGTAGATATACACACCGCCAGTTCGAATTTTTAACCTTATTTTAATAGAAACACTCTAAAGGGTCATTTTTATAGATATAAGGACTCGCTGACTGGATATTATCCAACATATTACATGGCTAATTGAAAAAATGCAAGACAAAATATGAGTGACATGAAACTAGCACACACACATTTTTAACCATAAAATGCTGTGATTGACCAATTACAATAGTGTTCCAGGGCCGTGTGAAAATGTCAGATTTTTAATGAAAGCACTGTATGAATTAATTTGTTCGATTTCTGTTCACTCTGAATGCTTGCATTTAATTTGAACATGCTTAATGAAGCAAACACATTAGCTAACATTCAAATTTAAATGTGACTGGTGTTAGAAAAATATTGGGTAATGTTCATCGTTCTAATTGAAATTTTATTTCGTTTTTAGGGTTTTATGCATTTTGTGTTTTTCAGTATTGTTTTACAGTTTTATCTGCATTGCAGTATGCATATTAAAGAGTTAGTTCACCCAAAAATTAAAATTCATTAAAAGTCATTATTACTCACCCCGTGCTGTACCAACCCAGTAAGACCTTTGATCGTCTTCGGAACACAAATTAAGATATTTTTGATTAAATCTGAGAGGTGGATCACTCCTACATAGGCTTCCTAGGGATTCGAAACTTGACGGCCCAGAAAGTCAAAGAGGAAAATGTTTAAATATTCCATGTGACCACAGTGGCTTAAGTATAAGTTAGAGTTATCAAGTGACTAGACTACTTTTGTGCGAAAAACAAACAAAAATTACTTTATTTGACTATTGTACTTTATTCGACTATTGGACTTTATTCGACTATTGGACTTTATTTGACTATTGGACTTTATTCGACTATTGTACTTTATTCGACTATTGTACTTTATTCGACTATTGGACTTTATTCGACTATTGTAGGCCTGAGACGAGAGTTCAAGAGATTTCCACGACACATGCGCGAGAACTGAATTGAAGTAGTTGAAGGAGATCACAATTTCGCGCGTGCGTCGTTGGAAATCTCTTGAACTCTCGTCTCAGGAGTACAATAGTCGAATAAAGTCGAATAGTTGAATAAAGTTCGCACAAAAAGTAGTCTCGTCGCTTGATAAACTTATAATTGAGCCACTGTAGTCACATGGAATATTTAAACATTTTCTTCAATGACTTTCTGGGCCGTCAAGTTTCGATCCCTTAGGTAGTCTATGTAGCAGTGATCCACCTCTCAAATTTAATTAAAAATATCTTTTGTGTTCCAAAGATGAACGAAGGTCTTACGGGGTTGGTACAGCATGGAGGAGAGTAATTGACTTTTTCATTTTTGGGTGAACTAACCCTTTAATTAATTTTTACAATTTATTAATTGTATATAATCATTAAATATTATTTTTTTTTATTATTTATATGATCTACTTAGATTGTTTTAGTTCTTTATGTATCAGCGTGACATATTAACACGTTCTTCATTACACAGTCTAAAGTGAAATCTGAGGATTCTTTACAATACCCTTCAAAACGACATTAAAAATAGTAATACAAATAGTGGAAAACACCACTAGAGTGACATTTCGTTGTGAGACTGTGTATTATAGATACACAGGGGCAACCCCCTAAGGGTCTCGTATATGAGCTGAGTCAACTGCCTTCGCCTCTGTCACAAGGGTCCAACACACAGCACAATGCATTCCACATAGTATTGAGCTTGTCGCATAATAATATAGTGCGGTCTGGCCCATTGACTGCATCTGACCCGACTGTACGACTGTACTAGTGCAAAATATGCAAGCCATTTGTATCACATGGCTAAAGTCCCTTTGTGTGCCCATGAGTGGAGGCGCCATGATAATAGCACACTTTCAGTCAAGCGCTGTATTATTACAGCCCGCAATGTCATGCCTGGCCCGTCTGTCAGCGTGTGTGTAGGTGTGACACACTGCCATCCCAGAGTCACACTCTGGGTCCGACCCACAAAGGTTAGCCGGGGGTCATGACACTGTCTGACTCCCGACAATAGAGCCTTTGTGGGAATAAATCTGTGGACGTGTCCCCGCACAACATCGACATGCGCGCGTCAGCCACACGGACACCAGTTGAGCTGTCATGCATACTGAAGTTTGCTATTCCTGAAGGCGACCTTCAGAAGAAACCATCGCAGTCAAAGTCTTTGTTGAACTTTTAATACTGTAAGGAATGTGTGTGAGGTTCAATAGCCGCCTCGTTGACATCACTGGTCAATCACATTAACCGTCCACATCCTCAGTGTAATGGCCATGTGCTGGTGAGTTTGCTCCATGGCTGATCTCTTTGTTTTTGTCTTTCAGATTGAGAATGTGGAGGCTTGTCTGAATTTCTTAGGGGCCAGAGGAGTCAGTGTTCAAGGGCTCTCTGCTGAAGGTAAGACTCTGTCTGCTTGAAACGAAATAAATCCCTTCATATACACAAATAGGCCTGCTATTCTTATTATTGGTGTGTTTGCATCAGTATTATTGATACGTTAGTGCTTGTAATATAGAATTAATGGCTTTTCATTCTCACCAACATTAAGTATTACATTCTAAACATAATATACTGCATATTCAGGCTATGAAGTTTAATGATACCTCAAATTGTGTGGCTAGTTTACATTTATAAGCAATCATGAACAGGTTTTGCAGTACAAAGGATAAAATGGGTGAAAATCCCACAGATTTGTATTTAAATAGGAGCCCAAGACATATCGGTAACACTTCCTTTTACAGTCCAGTTACCCATGTAAGTACTATGTATTTATTTTAGTAACTACACTGTAAAAATGAATGTGCTTTATCTAATCAAAACAATTGTGGCAACATATTACAAGCAATATTATTTAATTAAATTTAAGAATAGAATTGAGTAATAATTAATTAAATTATAATTTCTTAAAAGTTAACCATTTAAAATGAGTAAAACTTACCAAAAAAGTATGATTGAGTCACCATTATGATGATCACTGTTTGTTTTAGGTTTGTTTTAAAATTACGGTTTTCTCCTTCAGTGATTCGGCTTGTTAACATCAGGTGTCTTCAATGTTGACAATAAAAATAAAGATAATATAAAATAATAAATCTTTGATGTCTGTCTGTTATTCAGATATTTTTGTTAAATGTTTTGAGTTTGAATTTTAAACAGTTAACTTTTAAGGAATAATTTGATTAATTATTACTCAATTCCAATTTGTTCCATTTAATTAATAATATTGCTTGTAATCTGTTGCCACAATTTTATTGATTATATAAAGCATATTCATTTTTACAGTATACAATTACTGGGTAATAACTAACCCCTAATTCTACCCCTAACCCATGTACTTACCTTATATTAGCAAGTACTTTCTAGGTAAGTACACTGTTAGTACACTATAAGTACTGCACTGTAAAATGAAGCATTAACGACATATCTAATGACTTGAATGTCATAAAGAAGTGGTTCTCAAACATGGGGCCACATGATGATTTTAAATAATTTAAACTATATTACAAATAAATCAATAACAAGTTATAAAAAAATCTAAATGTAAACTGAAATTTACTGTGAAATGTGTTTTTTACCCTTAAATAACTCTTTTGATTTCTCTATTCTCTATAAAAATGAGCTTAAAAATGACCAATTAGGAACCACCCAAAATACCCAAGCAAACACATAGCAACACCCTGACATAGTGGTGTGGTGGAATAATTATTATTTTTAGCATTTCATGTAATTCTGTATACTGTACATACACAGTTGAGTATCACCTCATTGTTACAGCTACATTGGTGGTAGAGTGTTTGGGCCCATAGATACTAGTTGATGTTTGAACCTTATTTTAAGATCTTTTTAGGCTTCTTAGAATGGCTTCACTGACAAAACCACAAAGATCCTTGATATTTTTTTTTCAGTCGGAGCTCAAGTGTGCTAAATTCTGTGTGGAATGAAATCATTAACCTAAAGCAGCTTGGATACTATATTCACTGCCCCGCTAAATTCAGCATCATGAGTGCACAGGGTCCATAAATGTACAGTGTATAGGGTTTCTCAAGCTTTCATCACACACTCATCCCCTACTTTTAGTGCGTGTATGTGCAGTACAGTATGTGTGAGAGTGAGTGAGTGATTAAATGAGTATGTGTGAGTGAATGAGCGAGTGTGTGAGTGAGCACAGTGTGTGTGGTTGTGTTGAGCATCTTTCCTAAAGCTGTGAGTAGTTGTCTTAATTAAATTAGCTGAGGTTTCAGAGTTTGGGTTTTGAAGGCTTGCATACGCTTGTGCTTAGTATTTTACGAGGCATGCCGACTTGAGACCTTTATAAAATAAGTTGATGTGCTTGACTGTGTAGGAGTTTTCCAAGGAAAATAAATGTAATAATGTCTCAACCACAGACATTATGTCACATATCGTATTTCTCTTTTTCTGTCAATTTTGAATTTATTTATTTTTGAATGTATTCAATTTTTTCTCTTCAAATTCAGAGCGAATTAAATTTCACTCCTCCTGAAATATCTTCGATTTATTAAATACAATGCATTCACTTATGCTATTTAGTTTAATAGCAATACATTATAGTAGCACTATAGTTCCATAAAAAAGTATTTAAAAAAATAAAATTAAAAATACCATTGTCATTATTATTATTGCCATTGTAGTCTGCATTCACCGGCTAATTAATAACGAATTAATTAAGACGTGTCTATGCATCCTGATTCCCACAACACATGACTTATTTACCTCAAAATGATAGAAAACTGTAATTTTAAGATGGAACCTATTCTTTTGAAGAGGAAGTAACAACATTCACTCCGAGACACTCCGAGACTCAATGAATTCTATTAGCACTAAAGGCCCGTTCACACTAAGCACGGTAACTATAAAGATAACGATAAAGATAACTATATATGCGTCCGCATCAACGACCGATAACGTTCCTTTTATTATAAGCGCGCACGCGCTGCGGTTTCAGAGTAGCGCGCGCACGCGCAAATGACCGGCTGTTGCTGCTACGTTACAAACAAATATCAAAAGGAAAAACAGGTGCTTTTTGTTTTGGGTACACGATCGCTTGTTTGGGGTGTAACGATGCCCATATCTGGATTTAGCTGACGAATTCAATGATGGGATAAAAACATCACCTAGTACTTCAGCAATGTTGTCAACTAGCGCTGGATAGCCCACCTGAGGTAATTTTGTAACACTATGCTACTCACCGTTTATTCCCAGGATGCTTTCCATACATCCATCTTTTTTAACGTATCATTGAAAAGTGGGTTTGACTTGTCAAACAGTGGAGAATTTTTTTTTTTTACCTGACGATTAACTTCTGCAATGTCATCTGCCATTTTAAATGCACGATTCTGATTGGTTGTCAGTGAAAATCATTCTGAAAGTAATCCCAACGATATCGTTCCTCATATCTTTATCGTTAGCTGTGGTGTGAACTCTGTTATTCTTTAATATGGAGAACGATTTTTAGAATTACATCTTTATAGGTATCGTGCTTGGTGTGAACGGGCCTTAATTTAATGTCATTCTTTGTCTGACAGAATGTTGAATGTACTTTAAAACAAATCACCATTCCAAATTTAAAAAGGCATTAGTTTAATAGAGCACCACTCTAACTGTGTGTGTACAGTTGTCACATTTGTTTCTATTTCTATCTCTTGGAGGAATTTTAAGACAAACATCTAAGTCAAAGTTGACACTTAATTGAAACCTAACCTCGTTCACTATGAAAGCGCATCCTCTGTGCAATAAAATTGTCCTCAGGGAAAGTTTCCTCTCGACCCCTGCTGAGTGTTATCCTAGCCCTCTTTTCCCAGAACAGTCCAGTAATGATAGGTGCAAGCTCTCAATATCCCTTTTCCTGCTGCACTGGCCATGACTCTGTGTTCACGGTGTGAAGGGTATCAGAAGGCACAGCGGGATACCGGTTTTAAGTGCTTTTCTAAGTGCAGGGCACACCATGACCTGAGCTTTGATCTCATTGGCTGTGAGGATCTGGTGAAAAGGTGCAGTTCATTAAATAGCAGGTTAGTCCTAAAGACTTCTCTTAGGGTCAAAGGGGGCACCTTCGCCGGTGACCTGACTGTGAAACCCACCATGACAAGAAACACACAAGACACTTGCGTAACTGACGTCAGCGTAACTGAAGAGGCGCTTCCTCTGAGCTGTTTAATCCCTCTGCTCAAATCAAAAATCCTCACAAGTCATACAAAAGAGATCAAGCATGACCTTCTGCAGGTATTCAAATTGAAAGTCACTCATTAATATGTAAAATACAGGAAGCCTGTTTTCATAGAAATCACTTTTCCTAATCTCAGCTGGTCTAAAGGTGTAGTTCACTCAAAATGAAAATTCTTATCATTTATTCACTCTCACGTGGTTTCAAACCGGTAATGACTTTCGTCTGCGAAACACAGAAATAGAGGCATGGGGGCTGTTAAACTCCAGAAATTATCTATTTGAATAATAATATAAATAATACAAAAAATGTTTATTGAGCACCAAATCAGAATGATTTCTGAAAGGCATGTGACAGTGCAGACTGTTGTAATAAATGATAATAAAAAAATAAAAAAATAAAATAAAATAAATTGTAATTTTGGTTAAATTGTAAATGCTTCACAATATAACTGATTTTACTGTATTTTTGATCAAATAAATTCAGCCTTGGTGATAAAATATCTTACCGACTCCAAACTTTTGAAGGGTAGTGTAGGCTGTACATCCAATCCACTTTGTAATTCTGTACAAAGTATTACTGTACATGTTTACTGGTACTTTTGGCTATGAAATGATAGAACGCTACTGTATACAGAGGAAGTGGTCAATGTCACATCACTGTAAATAGATAATATATTCACACTTCCCTGTCCTCACTTCCCTCAATGAACCCGCCTGAACAGATACGCCTTTGACCTTGTGCGGCAAGTGACAGAAAGAGCCTGATGACTCCACATTTAAACTTCTGCTTAAAGTGTGTTCATTAGCATACGATGCTTACTTCAAGTTTCCAATGTACTGTACATCCTAGCTCACTGGTGTTTACATGGTTTGGGGCAGTACTGCCATGAAAAAATAACATTTGATTAGTTGATATATAAGATTCTGAAAGAGAAGGGGGTGGGGGACAATTAAAATATATTTTACTGTACATTTCAGTTTACATCTTGATTGTTGTATAGCCTTTTATTGGTTTGTTTGTAATATAGTTTAAATTATTTCAAATCAACCTGTTGCCCCATGTTTGAGACCACTTCTTTATGATACCATAGTCATTAGATATGTTACGGTCCCTGTTTCCATGCAAATCTATGAGATTTTCACCCATTTTATCATTTGTAATGCAAAATTTGTTCATATGATTGCTCATAAATGTAATCTAGCCACACAATTTTAAGTATCATTAATCTTCATTGACTGAATATGCAGTATGTTATGTTTAAAATGAATTAAAAGGATTGTTAACCCAAAAAGGAAAATTCTGACACCATAACTCTCAAGTTATTCCAAATCTGAATGTCTTTCTTGTTGCACTTTATTTCGATCTTTTTTAGACGTTCTACTAATTATAAGTAACTTTTCAACTACGTGTCAACTAACTCTCATTAGAGTATTAGTATATTATAGTAGTCAGTAGACTGTTATGGTTATGGTTAGGTGATTGGTTTTGGGTTAGGAGAATACGTTTACTTGTATTTGCTAAGTTACTTATAGTCAGTTGAATGTCTGTTTGGGGACCAACAAAAAAAGTGTTAGTAGATATTAAGCGGACAGTCTACTAATACTCTAATGACAGTTAGTTGACATGTACTGTAGTTGAAAAGTTACTTATAGTTAGTAGAATGTCTAAAGTGGACTATTGAAATAAAGTGTTACCAAATGTCTTTCTTCTGCTTAACACAAAATAACATATTTTGTAAAAATGTAGGTAACCAAACACTTGATGGGCCCTATTGACTTCTATAGTATTTTTTCCCCATGCTATGGAAGTCAATGGGGCCCATCAACTGTTTGAAGTAGTTGTCATTATCATTTATTATGATTTTACAGTACTAGTAATACTAGTAACTGTGTTATTTTCTATAGTGGAATCATAACATCTCATAAGCCATGTTCAATTCTCTGATGTCTGTGGAAATCATTAATGGCTTAATGTGAATCAATGTAGCCCCCTAGATGAAACCTTTGCCAAAATCTAAATGTTCTCCATATGCTATTACACAAAGCAGTTGTGAGGAAAAATAATAATCCCCTCCATTAATGCAAACATAAAAAATGCATTTACAAATTAGTTCTTCATTTTCCGCAACGACACCAAATAGAGCCAAATTCCTGTCGCCTGACCCAAAAGTATGTTCAACAGAAACATACCATCCAAGTGCTTATTATGTAGACTACAAATTACAGCTCCGCATTGTTCCCAGATTGAACCGGGGGAAGATGAATAACCCCAAACATCGCTGATGGGCAGAACAAACAAGACGGGCTGTCAGAAATAAACCAGATTCTTTTCTTCAGCGCTGCCTCAGCACTGCCATCCTTCAGTTGCTCTCTGCACCAGCCATTAGCAGTGTGTGACTATGAATGAAGACCATTTCATAAATGGGCACAAGAGAGAAAAGCGTCTCTGGCAGGCAGAGCGCAGACAATCGATGCTTTTGCCTTCATCTTCAGTCCTTTATCTCTGCGATCAGAGCAACGCCATGTTAGCACTTATTCAAACTCACAACCTCAATTTGGGAAAAGTTTGAAAAGCATTTCTCGTAGCACACCTCAAAGCCCTAATGTGCATAGGATAATAGCGTTTGGGCTTCTAAACTCCATCCGGCACTTCAACGATTTGCTTATTGAATCAGCATCTCCTTGTAAAAGGTCTCGAATTAAAGTCAGATCTAGTCGTTACAGCGACTGTTTACAAATGTTAGCATCTAATTTATGACGCACAAGACTCCAGACAGTCAAATGACCGTGCTAAACTTGGATCCTCCAGACTGTGTATTACTTCCTCATTCAGAGAACAGAACTTATATGTGCCAAATTCTCAACTGATTGTAAACACAGTTTGAACTTCCTTATAATGATGCTCAATGTGACTCAACGGCCATTTATTGACTTGATCCTGTACTAAAAACATGATGTGCGCTTCAATGTAATGCAGTCGTTTGCAGGATTAAAGAGCTCTTCCTGTGGTACTTTCTAAATCTGGTGTGTTTGATCTTCAGAGGTGTGTAATGGGAATCTGAAGAGCATCCTGGGTTTGTTCTTCATCCTGTCCCGCTACAAACAGCAACAGCAGCACCAGCAGCAGTACCTGCAGTCATTGGTGGAGCTTCAACAGCACGTCACGCATCAGAGCACAGGGGTGGCGCCAGCGAGTCATCACAAAACACAAGACATGCAGTCCAGGTAGGACACATCTGTTGCTGCCGCTCCTCTGTTTGAGTTCTGCGACTTTAGTCATGAAATATATGGCTAAATAATAAATAGAAAAAATGCTGAATGGCCTTAGTTGAATTCTATGTTCATAGACCTGGTAAGACTTTTATTGTACCGTCTTAATTTCTAACAGCCGTGAAAAATGGAGCTTGTTCTGAAGATGTTTTGCAAAGTATTTTCTGTGTTTTGTCATGATGACAGGTAGACATAATTACCAAAACAGATCACATGCTGTTCACATAATTTTTTTTACTGCATAAGATTAATTAAGAAGTTTCTACACTGGAAGCAAACAATGTGTTAGATTCGAGTCCTTCTGAAAAAAAGGTTATTAGTAATTTATAAATATCACATTTATTATTTGTGGTGAAAAAGTAAATTGATATAGTATCATATATATATATATATATATATATTATATATATAATATATATATATATATATATATATATATATATATTATACTGTAATAATATAATATAATATACAAATGTAATATAATACAGTAATATAAAATGTTTGCTTTTTTACTAAAGACACTTATATATATATATGGTATGTATGTATATATATATATATATATATATATATATATATATATATTGGATGCGATTAATCGCGATTAATCGCATCCAAAATAAAAGTTTGTGTTTACATAATATATGTGTGTAGTGTGTATAATTATTTTGTATATATAAATACAAACACATGCATGTATATATAAAAAAAATTGCATGTATATACTTCATATATATTTATACATAATTAATGTTATGTATAAATATAAATATTTGATACATTAAGAACACATTTTCTTAAATATATACATGCATGTGTGTATTTATATATACAAAATAATTATACACACTCTGCACATATATATTATGTCAGATTAATCGTTGCCCAGCCCTAATTATATATATATATATATATATATATATATATATATATATATATATATACACACAGTTACAAGCCAAGTGTCTGTAGTGTGTGTGTATATATATATATATATATATATATATATATATATATAGTGTATACATATATCATATATATATATATAGTATATATATATATATATATATATATATATATATATATATATATATATATATACACTATTTGAACAGTTAAACATAATAATAGAGCTGTGAGCGTGTGTGTGAGTGTTTGTGCATGAGGTCATAATATGACGACTATGAGGACATAATATCCCCACAAAGCTGGAAATGTCCAAAATCCTTCTACTTGTGGGGAAATGATTTGGTCCCTATGAGGAAAACAGCTTATGATATAGTGTTTTAATTTGTTTGAAGATGTAAAACTGCAGAAAGTTTTCTGTGATGGGTTTAAGGGGTTGGGTTAGTGTAAAGGGATAGATACAGTTTGTACAGTATTAAAATCATTATGTCTATGAAAAGTCCCCATAAAAATGAAAACGTGTGTGTGTGTTGGTAAAAAAAGGAAGGTCATAACTGTGATGTAAATAGATGAGTAATCTTAGCAGCAGCTACGGAGAGAAGATGCCACACATGAGTGGCGTTCACAGCCTGGCTCACGTTACCTGGCCCAGAATGCATTTGTGTGTGTGTGTGTGGTACAGGCCGAAAAGCACGAGTGTGCGTTTTGTAGTGCTTCTCTATGCTGTCAGCGTTCACAAGTGCAAAGAGAAGAGGGAGAGAGAGAGGAAGAGAGTGAGAGAATGACAACAGCTGCCCCTCATTCTTGTCCGGGGCCTGTGGGATCTCTCTCAACTCAGATCCAGCAGTGACAGGTGTTCAGAGGGCCTTGGACTGCCAGCCTGAAACACACACACACACACACACACACACACACACACACACACACACACACACACACACACACACACACACACACACACACACACACACACACACACACACACACACACACAGCTTTAGCATTCCACACACACCAAATGACATCAGTGAGCAGAATTGGGCCAGGAGGGCTGTAGATTGGCCTTACTCCTTCAGGATGTTGTAAACGCAGTCTCTTCAGATAACCATCACAGTTGTGTCCAGACAGTCTGGTAAAAGGAAGCTATTGTATTGTGTTTAGGAAATGTTTCTTCAGACGTTTACTGGCTTGGGGTTACAGGTGTTAAAATGGGTGGCTGGCTGATTAGCTTTCTGTGTGTGTGTGTGTGTGTTGTAGTCACAGGGGTCTAGATGATTCATCAACTCTGGTCTTTGGCCAACAGCACAGAAACACTTAAACAGACTCCTGGGAGTTTCTTAAAGCATTTTAGCTTACTGGCAGAAGCGTATCACATACTCAGTGAATAAACCCATTATGTTTAATTCAGTGGGTAAAACGGCCTTCCATACTGTACACTGACCTAAGCAAGCGCCATTCGTCAAGTTGCTGGTAATAAAAAAAAATCCTGTTCATACTTAAAATTTCTGCTTAACAAGACATTTAGTTTAGAAGCCAGTCAGAAGATATTTCATGTTATTTACAGTACAGCAAATTGTGGAGCAATTACATTTCAGCTACTCAGCATTACTCCCTTTTCTGATAATATAATTTATTTAATTACATAATATTACACTGTCAGTGTAAATGCTTATAAAATCCCAATTTAAGTTTTTAGTGGTAAGCTTCTATTAATTGTATTTTTAGCTTTTAGACACTCTATATTGTATTGTATTTCTTAAAGTTAACAGCAATATATTTTAGCTGATATATGCATTAAAAATACTGATGACTCATCTTGCACTAGTGGCATACCTGAATTTTTAACCAATCAATTGTTCTCTAGAATAAACATGCCTTCTCTTAACCATACTTGCTATGTTCTAGCCAAAGCATCATTGTTTCAAGCTACACTCTTAGAAGAAAAGGTTATATATAGAACTTTAAAAGGTTCTATCAGCGCTACATATTTGGAACCCCTAAAAGGTTCTATACACTCTTTAAAAAAGGGTTCCACTGGGTTCTATATAGAACCTTGGGGTTCCATACTTGGCCAATAGAACCTTTTGCCAAAAAATAAAAATGGTTCTATATAGAACCCACAGGCCATTTTGGAGTTCCATATATGAAGCGGGGGATGGAACCATTTCTGATTCTAAATAGAACAATTTCTTCTAAGAGTGTATGACATAAACTAAAGACTATTGACTATTTACCCAAAAGAACAAGCCCTTCGATAAGATCCGCCCCAACTTTCCGTTTCAATAGGAAATACATCAGCACAGGAAAGAAAACTGCTGCATTTAGTGCTAATACCTGTACATAGATTTACACACAGTAACTTTTATCACTTTTTACTGGTAAGGACATTATATAAAATTCTGTTACTATGACTTTAAAAAGTGAAATTGACTTAACACTTTTGACACCAAGTCAGCTGGATATCTGTTTTGTTTAAGAGATTTAAATACCTTAATACAACTCTGTCTGAGATCCCTGGGAATGAGGGGGGAGCTTTTTATAATGCACTCTTGCTGCTTTTACTCACAGCCTTGCTCCCATTTACAGTTTTAGAGATCCAGGCTTTCTATAGCCGACACCTGCTGGAGTGTCGGTCAGCGAGAGAGGAGAGAGAGAGAGAGGGAGAGAGAGGGGATAGCTGGACATTGTGGTGCCTTTAGGTCTGGGGAAGATATGGGGGGTGAAGTGTCATCCCTCCCTCTCACCGCACCATGTCCCAGAGGTGAACAACTCGACTCGGTTGTCTCATGTCTCACGATTGCCTGCCCCCAGCTCACGGGACAGGAAGAGCCGACTGTCCTATGGGAGAAAGTCTGACAGCAATAGGTACAGTAGTATTGGTCGTGTTCCATATCTGGGTAGATGCCTTGACTGGAAGCAACATGGCTGTGTAGTTTATTAACAGTTTTTTTGGACTGTCCTGTTCAGTGTATTCAGGCTATTGTGTCCCTCCAAATTGATCATTATTCTGGGTCTAGAGTGTGACATTTTATATTCAGGTGTTTAGTTCCTTTTTTGGAAGTTGTCTGTTCTGCTTTGAAAATGAGTTGTTTCTCTCTGGGAGGTAAGTTGAAACTCATTTTACGGGTTGTTGCACTTCTATCCGTTTAAAACTTTTCTGTAGGTTGGCCATTCTTTGCTTCCTCTCTTTTGCTGTAGAAAGTCATCTAGTATTATTGCATTAGAACTTGTACTGCTAGTTACGAGATTTTATCTACTGCTAGTTACGAGATTGTTGTCCAAATATTTTAACTAAATCATTACATAACATCTGAATATTAATCTAGATTATTAATTAAATGTACAATATGTTAAAGGGATAGTTCACTTTGAAATTAATTTTTGATATGTTTTAGCTTAGCTACCTCAAGGGCATCCAAGATGTAGGCGTCTTTGTTTTTTCCACAGTATTTTCAATTTTGTGGAATATTTCAATTTTAATACTGTGGAAACAAAGACACCTGCTTCTTGGATGCCCTTGAGGTAAGCTAAAACATCAAAAATTAATTTCAAAGTGAACTATCCCTTTAAAATGCAATATAGGTTATTTATTATGATAGACATTGAGTAGTTTGTTACAACGCAAATGTTACATCTGCAATGGTTCTATGTTGTTTGATACACTTTTTTTGTCAATTGGAAAGTTTTGACTTAGAATTTATGCTTTAGTAATGTGTCTTTTGTTTCTCTGGTCGATCGCTTATACTGTATCACTAGAAACGGCACAACATTTAAGATTTTCCATATGCATCCTTATCATTTCGATGCGTTTACATTTGAAGTAAGTAGGCTAAATCTTGATATTTCCCATTAGACAAACTATAGTTTTTATCCTCACTAAACCTAATTGTTTAGATTCAATTTAAGATTTTCAGAACAGTGACCTTGGTGGATTTGGTCTGTGTTTGATTTCTCACTGTGAAGTACAATTTATCCTTGAGATTGTCAGATTCACCACTGTCGTATTCATACTGTTTGGCTGAGCACTTTTAGAAGTGAAGGAAAAAGAAAGAAAGAAGGTTGTAGAGCAACTGTCCCAGCTGAGTTCCTCTTTGAGCTGGAGGAGAAATCATGGGCCTCATTAATCATGTGGACATGATCACATTCTCAAGAGAGAGAGAGTGAATGAGAGAGTGAAAGACCTGTCTTTGGTTACAATGCTTGTTAACCTGCTGTCTTGCCTCCTTCTTTTACTGTCTTCCTCTCGTTCGTTCAGTCTGGTGAAGTCTTTGTTGCTCCTCAGGGTTTTACCTGAGGTAGTCTAGCCAGCTAGACTCAAGCCAGCTCCTTGTCACGCACTCGCCGTAGAAACATTCATGGTGTTCATAATGATCTCTTTCTGAGAAGACACACCCAAGCTTGGTCACTTTGGGCAACTTTTGGAACAATGGATTAGAAATTAGAAATTCCTTCTTTTTTTTTTTTTTTGGCCTGAATAGATATAGTTGATATCCAACAAGATAAAGCTGGTTTTACCTAATGTCTAAATGGTTATGACATGACACATTCTCAGCCAATGAGAACAACTTAAAAAAAAAAAAAAAAAACTTTTGCTGATAATTTACTAGGCTCCATGTCATCCAAGATATCCATGTCATTCTTTCTTCAGTCGAAATTAAATTAAGGTTTCTGATGAAAACATTCCAGGATTTTCTCCATATAATTGACTTCAATGGTAACCAAATGGTTCAAGGTCCAAAAGACAGTTTCAGTGCAAAATGAAAACTGTTCAGAAGGGCTTTAAGACGATTCCAGACGATGAATAAGGGTCTTATCAAGCGAAACAGTAAGTAACAAAATAACAAAGTTTAAGTTTTATAACCTCAAATGATCGCCTTGCTCTGTTCTGTGATCCACGTTCGTGACTCTCCTGTTCAAACTCGTTTATCAAAATGAATTAATCTTTTTTCGACTCATTTGGTTCATTCAACGAACGAAATTAACGCAATTGACTTGAAAAAAGATTTGTTTATTTTGATGAACAGGAGAGTCACGAACGTGGATCACAGATTGAAGCAAGGCAAGCATTTGAGCTTATAAAACTTAAACTTTGTTATTTATTTAATAAACGAGGCGATCGTTACGCTCGATAAGACCCTTATTCATCGTCTGAAATCGTTTAAAGCCCTTCTGAACAGTTTGCAGTTTGCACTGAAACTGTCTTTTGGACCTTGAACCGTTTGGTTACCAGTAAAGTGCATTATATGGAGAAAAATCCTGACATGTTTTTATCAAAAACCTTAATTTCTTTTCGAACTGAAGAAAGAATGACATGGATATCTTGGATGACATGGGGGTGAGTAAATTATCAGCAAAAGTTTTTTTTTTTTTAAAGTGAATTACTCCTTTAATTTTGTGGAACAGGTTTTTGAACCAATGAAATTTCCACTAAAGAAACATGAATCAAATGACTGAACACTTGTTAATTCTGGTTTAAATTGGTCATTCATAATCCAAGATGGTGTAGATGATTGTTCAGCTCTATTACCGCCTTGTTTGGACCTTGTAAACCATTCTGATTGGTGGTGGTAAACCATTTTGGACTAGCCACAAACCATATTGATGACCTTTTGCTGATGACAGATGCTGATATCAACTAGCTACTGTTTAGATTCGATGTCTTCTTACTGTAACTGTTGAACCGTTGTGAACTGGACATTCCCTCTTTATCATTCTCTCTCATCTTTCAACTTTCATCAATTTTCATCCATCCATTGACATTCCCATTCCATCACGCAGCGCTCACAAACCTGCTAAATGCAAAAGCTTGTCAAGGCACATTTACCGCTTAGACACAGCATATACAAACACACACAAACAAAGATGCACACCCACAACTAACAAAGGCATTGTCAGTCAGCTGTCAGGGGATGGACAGAGAGAGAGAGATTTGAGAACTATACAGCCAACTCTTCTGTGTTTTCTGTTTAGCCTGAGGTGTTTGGTTTGTGTTTTATATGTGTGTGTGTTGTAAGTACAACTCCTACCGGCAGGACCTCCATCTATCATTTATTCTATCTGACAATGTATTCATTCATCCAAACCTCGGCAAGGGTTTTTAAAGAGATCAGTTCGGCTATATTTATTATTATTAATATTACTAACTTATCACAGTTTTCATTATGCACACTACTGGTATAAAGTTCGGTCAGAGTTGGTAAGTTTTTTTTTATGTTTTTGAAAGGATGTTATGCTCTCTAAAGCTGTATTTATCCATTCAAAAATGGTCAAAACAATAATATTGTGAAATATTATTAGAATTTAAAATGACTGTTCTCTATGTTGATATATTTTATTAATTTAATTTATTTCTGTAATAGCAAAGCTACATTTTCAGATTTATCTTCATTTTAATCATTCAGAATTCATTCTAATATGCATGATTTAGTGCTCAAGAAACATTATTATTATTACCATCACACACTGTAAAACATATTGTTGGTTTAACTTAAAAAAAATAAGTAACTTTGTTGCCTTAAAATTTTAAGTTGCTTGAACTGAGAAAAGTGAGTTAATACAAAAAAAGGAGATTGATTTAATCATCAGAAACTCAAAATAATAGGTTATCTGAAAGTTGATTTGACAAAAGAAAAACTTTTGTGATAACAAATCTTGAAAAAAAATATTACAGTTGAAAGTTGTGCTGCCTAATATTTTTGGTACAAACCGTGTTACCGTTTTACCATTTTTTTCAAGATTATTTGAGGAATAGAAAAGTTCAAAAGAACAAGTAAAAGTGCATGAAATCTTTACTGTCACTTTCGATCAATCGAATGATTCAAAATAATGCATTCTTCCTAAACTCATTCAAAAACTAAAATCAGGATCTGAAAGATCTTTATTGCCAAGGAATTTACCTTGGTATTAAAGCTTCCAGTTAAAATCTCACTTACCCCAAACTTTTGAACGGTGTGTGAATTGTTGTACACAGTTAAAGTGTTCCTGGAAGAGGTGTGTGTTTGTGTGAGAGAGTGAGTGTGAAGTTTTTGTTTGTTGTTGTTTTTGTGACTGGACCTACAGGAATATCATCTCTGTCATGTGGGATTACTTTCTTTGAGTTATATGTTGTTTTGGAGGTCATTCTCAATGGATCAGTGATTCAGCACTGACGAAGAATAAAGCTCTTACTGTATTTCACATACGCACAGGTTTATAAAGAGTGTGGGCTTTAAACTTTAGATCTACAGCATGAAATGGCCACTAGAACAGTAGGACGGTCTGGAGGAAGTACACATACTTGTGGTCGGAGACGAGTGACATGTCATGTGAATCTGAATAGGCGCACACAGAGGCCATGCTGTTTGCGTTTGCATGTGAGCGCCCAGCCCTGATTGTTGCTCGCTAAGTGCCGCCCTTATTGCATTAGAAAGAAAGATGCCACAGTTTGAAAAAAAACAAAAATTCAATCCAATCATTAACCTCATTCCTTTCTCCTCCCTCCCCTCCCTCTTTTTTCTCTCCCGTTTTTCTCTCGTTCTCTCCCACTACCTCTTTACAGTCTCACCGCATGATATACAAGTCCACCAGGTCACAGTGGAATAGCAGCCCCTCAGAAGAAAAACACAAGGTAGAGTCTTTACAGTATCTGCCTGCTCTCGTTCTGTTCTGACACCTGAAACTCTCCGCAGACCTTCAGGCTAGAGACCGGGAAAGCCGATCTACTGATGTTCAAAGCTGTAGCAACAGTTCTGGGTGATGGAAGTGGTGGATGATAAACGCATGCTGGTGGTGTCCGTTCTTCAACTGTAGTCTAGTTTTTTCTCCCCATTTTTGAAACCTTTTTGCTGAATATCTTGGTTTAGCTGAGGCGAGCGGATGCAGAACGTCCTGAAACATCCCTAGATCTTGAACGCTGTTTATCTCTGACCGTTTTAGCCTGGAGGTTTCTGTAGTTTGAAGCTTCGGCAGCAGTTGTTTGGCCCTGAAAGCATTTGCTCCATCTCAGAGCTGGTGGGAAGCTGAGTGCTGGCGAAGCATTTCAAGCAGCCCCTGGCCAAACTATGTGAGAAATGTGATGGACACTATGTTATATAGTGCTTACTCCACTGACAGCCTGATGGCTAGGGTTCAACTGATGGCATTATTTGCTCAAAGACAATATGTGCCTGCTGGGAAGGCGCAGGAATAGAGACACTGCTCTTTTGACTTATATGAGGTCTGGGATCTCTCTCAAAGCACTGATATAAAATGTGTCCTGAATCAACCTTTTTTCCATAGTGGACTCTGCTCTTGTCCGCAGTTCAGATGTACTGTATGTTTTATTGTATAGACTTTTAAATAGTCTGTTAGGATGTAGAGGGCTGCTCAAAACCTATGTTATGAGTGGGCTACATTACTGGCAATAGCTTTTGAAAATCTAATCAGATATGAGATTTATGGGTGGTTTTAAGTGAAAACTACTGGTAAAATGCACTGGAAAATTGATAAATCTTATCAAATATCTCCACAGAGAAAAAAAAAAAAAATATATATATATATATATATATATATATATATATATATATATATATAAATTGTGAATTGTATATATAATTATCTATATAAGTATCTCTAAGTACACACTTTCTCCTGTTTGTGTGTTTGTGTTTAGAAAGATGCATGTAAACTACAATTGAGATTTAAATTGTAACTAAAACCTAAACCAACTTCTTTTTAGTTAATGATCTGTAAGAATGGATCTTTATTAATACCAGTTGAGTAACTTTTTTGACATTTGTGTATAAAGTGTTTTATTTCTATAATATATGGTGTAAAAACGTCTTAGTGCTGCCCTCTTCAGGTTGAACGGTGGCTACTGCAGTTGAATTTTCCTATTGGATGTTCCGCACTTCGTGACGTACACGGGTTTCAGTTCACCACGCTCTTGGTACGCCCTTGGCAGTATAAAAACCAGCTTGTTTCGTCAAAACCACTGTAGCTAGTCAGGAGTTGGAATTGCGAGTATTGAAAACGAATCAAGATTGAGAGTTTTAGCATCTATTTCGTCCTCTCTATCTCCACTGGGGTCTGCCCACTTTTTCTGCATTTTTCAAATATTGCCAGTGGGTGGAGTCAGGCTCTGACCAGGGGTTTAGTTACCCTTTAATTGATTAAAGGTACAATATGTAGGATTTTTCGCCACCAGGGGTTGCTAACCTCTTACAATAACAAAGATGTATATCGATGACGCAAAGCATTAAGCGGAATAATGGATCTTGTTCGTCAAGTGGATGCGTGAATACTTTGTTGTTTTTAACATGACTGTAGTGTGAAGCAGGGCGCAATTGCTAATGAGAGATGAAAGTTATACCAGTGCCACACACAATGCGAGTCCTGTGGATATAAAGGAATAAGGACATTCATTTCTACCGAACTACACACAAGCGCTAAATGAATACTCACACAGGTCAGTTTATTAGAGCGAATGAAACTTGAGGTAATGCAGCGCTGCTTCACTTGCTCTAACAGTTACACGATCACACTTAAACGGCATTTAAGTGTGTTGAATGTTGGTTAGTTAGGTTGTTTGCTGGCTTTCATCATGTTGAACTACATAACATTGGGTTAGTTTTATGTACATATGCTCACTTGTCTCTGTACATGTACCAGTACATGCAACACTCATGTCTCTGTCAAGTCAAAGCTAGTCGCGGACGTGTAGCTCTCGGCATCTCGAAAGATGTTGATCTTCGTTCTCAGTCCTCTTTTTGTCTCAAAGTCTGCTTGCCATGATCCATAATGTTTGAACAAACAACAACAGCGTCCTGCTAAGCATAAACCAGTTGTCCACGTATGTCGCCATGGTTACTATGGCAGTACGAACGAAACGCGGATATGACGCCATTGACTGGCGACTCCTCACCCCTGCTGACACGTTCCGTTTCCTTGGTTAAAATCACATTTTTTCTCACAATTTACAAATAGTTAGAAACATTGGGGATATTGTAAGTAATCAATTAAACAAAATATATAACATTAGCCTAGTGGTTTTTGGCTATTTTTACTGCAAAAGTCCTACATATTGTACCTTTAATTAAACAGTTAAACTGTTTTTTACAAAAGGGGAAACCAGAATAGATAATAGTGCATAAATTAGCTGTCCTCTAGAATCTAAAACTTTCACCTCAATCCAAAGTACTTTTTTTAGATTACGAATTCACTGGCGATGACAGAAATAGTCTTATTTGATCCTGAAACATCCATCTACTTGGCATGATTTGAAAGATTGTATCTTCCATAAGGCCTTTAATGTATGCAGGACACATATTGGAAAAGATGTGACATTTTTAATAAAAATCAGTTAATATTTTATCAGTGCAAATGTTTCATAGTTAAACCCCTTCAAACGCTCATCGATTTTCATCTGAGCCCCATTAACAATTTAATTAGTACCATAAATAATCAAGAGCAGAATCCGGAGACCTGATCTTCCTGTTGACCATCTCAACTTCAGGTATAGATTTTTCAATATCAGCCCCTAAAGCAGAATATGCCATTCTCTTTAGCATAATCTAACAACCCCCATCCAACAAAAAAAGTCATATTTCAAACAAGCTTCCCTGCCATTGGTCAAACAATCAGACAGTCCTTCCTCAACTTGGCTGTGTTGTCGACTTGTTTTCAGGATACTGAAAAAGTAATGCTTTAAAAATACCACAGATTTTTCCCCAGAAATTCAGCCTATAAATGTCATATTTGTCAGGATAGGATAAAGTATTTTAGCACATCGCTGAAAAAAATTATGCACCACAGCTTTAATTCAGGTCTATTTTAGCAACGTTCTCTATCTTCAAATGCCTCGGTAAGCACCAAATTTATCCTCTACAGGCATATTTGTTTGTGTATGTATAAATGATACGTATTTATGCAAAGCACAGTCTAAGGAACATTTCAAGACCAAATTAGAAACCCAAATGTCTTTATAAATGCTGATGTCAGATGTTGCCTGCATCTCTGAAACAGGGCAAACTGAATCTGCTCACTTTTGATGTGTTTTCTTTGCAAATTCAGGGAAAAATCTGCAGATTTCAACATGATAAAATGCTTTACGCTCAGCTGAGGATACTACGGTTGTATTGATAGCTGAAAGCATGATAAAATTAGTCAACATATTTAATAAACAAACACATGAGGGCTGATGTGAATCTGCTGAGCTCTCAATAGACATCAATTCCATGTTGGCCTGTTATAACATAAACTTCTAAAACCTGTTCATTCAGATGCTGTTCTCGATTCATGCAAAGCTGTCCACCCCAATTTTCACAGAAATAACCTCTCTGAGAAATAACACGAGATATGCTTTTCAGGGCCGCTTTTCGCACTTAACAGGTCAATAGGGAAACAGACGTTCCTAATGGGAAATTAGGAGTGATAAAGCAGTGTCATTACAGAGGCTTGATGAGACATGCACTGAATCATTGGTTTCCAATCCATCATTTTGAGAAAGATATTTGCTCTGATTATTTGTAATAAGACTTTTCAAACATATTTGATTAGAGATGAATTTCAAATGATGATGGAAATTAAAAATGGTTTTATTAGTTTATCAACTTGGTTTGTGAAAATCGAATGCCCTTTGCCTTAATCAAATTTGAGTAACATCAAACATTTCTGTTTCGGAGGGAAATTAATCAGCTCTGTGAATATATACTGTACATGTCAATGAACCTGTAAATCCCTGCCTTTTCTGTTCTCCCACGACCATGTTTATGAGATGTTGTTAGGCTGATGTGTCACGGGATTGTGTTTCCCAATTAAAAACTACCACTTGTGGGTCATTAACAAGCTTTGGTGCAGGAGTAAATCATCAATAATGTGGATACAGCCCAGTGCAATGCAAAGAAGAACACACACAGAAACACACACACACACTCCAGGCTAGTTTCATTGCAGATTTTACAGCAATTAAGAGCTGCATATTATGCTGGCTTGTTGAGGAATGAGCTGTTTGATTCCTAAATGGCATTAATTTATTGACTCAAAATGCATTACCAGAGCTCTATGTTATCTATCTATCTATCTATCTATCTATCTATCTATCTATCTATCTATCTATCTATCTATCTATCTGATCTATCTATCTATCTATCTATCTATCTATCTATCTATCTATCTATCTATCTATCTATCTATCTATCATATCTATCCATCCATCCATCCATCCATCCATCCATCCATCCATCCATCCATCCATCCATCCATCCATCCATCCATCCATCCATCCATCCATCCATCCATCCATCCATCCATCCATCCATCCATCCATCCATCCATCCATCCATCCATCCATCCATCCATCCATCCATCCATCCATCCATCATCCATCCATCCATCCATCCATCCATCCATCCATCCCAATCCCAATCCGCCCCTACACTTTGGCCCTACCCCTACAGTTTTTCCACGTCTAGAGGTAGAGTGTCCCGATTCTTGTTGAGATCCTAGGTAGGGCTACATAGCCCTCGAAACAGTGATTTTTCAGAGGCACACTCCAAACGGAGGGCTATGAGAAAGTTCACAGAATGAATCACAGATCAACAGGAATATGGCTTCGCAAACGACTAAAACATTTTAATTTAGCGCCAGATGATACCACTATGCACTTTATTTGCTCTTATAATAATAGTATAGTCATTTAAATTAAGAAATTGTATAATAAATGACCTTTCAGAAACAGAAAAGACATGCATTTCGAGGAAGGGATGTTTTAATCATCATGTTTCCTCAAAGTTAAGTGCAGCTGCGCTGATTGTCAGTCGTTGTCATGGAGAAATCCTGTAAAAACTTGTGTAACGGCAGAGCCATTGCCGATGACTGATGACGTATCGAGTTCATGAAGAGTTGTTTCATTTTGTAGGGAATATTTCAACCCCTTGGCCCTTGTAACTCTGTTTTAAGGGCCAAGGGGTACACTCAAAAACAAGGGGTAGGGCCAAGGGGTGAATTGGGATTGAGCCCAACTGTCTTAGACCATCGAAGTGAGGTCAAATTGAGTAAAGTGAAGACATTTTGGATGGTCCTCACTTTCTAAGAGCCGTTTAAATGCCTGTTTGAGGGTCAAGACTTGGTTTTAGGCATCAGGTTATAATTGCAAAGGGTAGGTTTATGATAAGGGTTTGGGTTTGGCAGTTTGTTGTTATGGTAGGGTTAGGGCAAGAAGATTGAAGAGATTGAAAGATAGTTATATGCAATCTCATACAGCTCATATGCAGTGATTGAAGACCAAACTAATGTGTTAGTGTTGTGTGTTACAGGTTACCAGGTCCTTCCAGAGTCCCCGCTGCAGGCAGCGGCAGTAGCAGCAGTAAAGCCCACGGCTCCTCAAACCTGAACCAGAAGAAGCCAGAGCTTCAACAGTATTGACAAGAGCAAACCACTGCAGTATGCTAGCGGCAACGACAGAGGTGAGTAATTGACAGACTTTACATTTTCTGACCTTAATATTAAAATCACAGCAGCAGCTATATCATGTTATCCACTAGAGGGTGCCACTATCTAAGAAACAGCAGAGCTGTGGGAATGGCGAGATGCTCCAAGCTGGTTCCCCCCCAGTAAAAAAATGCATTTCTTATTACATTTCATAATGATGTAAATAAAATCTGCAGAAAACACATTTCCTGAGGAAATCTTTGGGGCTTGAAGCATAATATTGAACTGCGGTTTCTTTGTGGTGTGTTATTCACATCTAAAAAGGTGATCTGCCCTAGGCATTCACTGTCCTCACCCTACATATTTAGAGATGACGTTAATGTTATATTTTTGCTTCATCCACATAACCGGCCTATTCAGTGTTCACTTCAGATTTCATCTTCCTGTCAAAGCCTGAACCATCACTCTAAAGCCGACTTCATAAAACCACACGGCTATTCAGCCACCAGTGTGTAAATCTCCACAGGCTAGTTGGTTACTTCATAAATCTGCGCTAGACCTGATGGAGTGTGTCGATTGAAGTCGGGTTGGGAGTTCAAAGACGTGTGACCTGTGTTTCGCCCCTACCTCACCCCTCACAGCAAGGATCCGTGGCGATCGTTGAACAAAACGCAACTGATTTCCCTCGCAGACTGTTTGTTTTGGCTGTGCTGCCCGATTAGATTTATACTGGACTTTACTGGTCCTTGTTCACCGTTAGCACAGATGCTGGTGTTCTCAGACACTGGGTACGGCAGAGGTGGAGACCAGCGCCAGACAGAGGTTCTCACATGGCAGACGGAGCTTTGATGAATCAGAGAGTCCTAATAGGCGACGTCTCTCTTGAAACCCATGGCTGCCCTTTTCCGTCGGGCCTAACATTACTCAAAACCTTGATTTACAGGGCTACTGCGCTAATACCTCCACAGATGAGAAAAGCAAACTCCCTTCTGCCTTTTTTTCCCTCATCTTCCTTCCTTTCGTCTGTCCAAAGAGTCTGCCGCACTGGAGGAACCATGGGAGGGGCTGGCAGGGAGAGAATGAGCTCTGTTCCAAAAACTAGTGCGATAACTTCTTAGCATTTTAGGACACCATACTGTAGGTGCACTGTTGACACCAAAGCTGTTCCAAACAATAGGCAAACAAATGATCTCTGCCTTTTGAGACTTAATGTTTCGACCAAATTGTAAAGGTATGGTCACATTAATGAAAGAAGGTCCATTGTGGATTGTCAATAGTGTAGCGATAGTGTATTTTGGTCAATGTGGTGAATCCATGTGTCCAACTTGAACCAGTTGGGGAAATCTTTCACTAAATGAAAATTTCCTGATTGAAATGACTATTTTACCTGCAAAGATTTGCCGTAAAATGGTAAAAATGGTTGCACCTTCATAGGGAGGATATCCCATAATGCATTTTGCCAAACGAGAAGCTGAAAAAGCTGCAGGAATGGTCTGGTACATATATGATTTGGAAAAATCGTAACTGTAGTCACACTATACAGTTAAAAGAGCCAAAAAATAATGTATTAGCTGGACCAGCCTGAAATTTTTTTAAACTTGCATTATTTTTATGACGCCATTGTTGTATAATTCTGTTCCTGATTTGAAAGGTGTGGTTAAAGCATCATTTAGATTTCGGTCCCTATTCAAAAAAGATCAGGAATTTGCAAACTATTTTGTCCCTTAGTACCCCATTTGATTTTTAATTCATATTTCAATAATTGAACAACACATTTGCATGTTCATGGTTCTGTGAAGTTTTGTAAGGGTTACATGAGATGCAGGTAAATGTTTTCATTTTTATAAAAAAGAATAATAATGTATTTAAAATGTACATTTTTATGATTTAATTAATTATTAATTCATTAACTAAAAGCTTTTTGGCTCACAACCCCACTGCAGTTCCCTTACGTACCCCCAGGGGTTCACAAACATAAGTTGCATAAGTTCTGTAACCCTGTAATTAGATATAAAATATATATTATATAAATGGGCAGAAATACCTTGCGTATGTTGTTATTGTTATCTATCTATTATGCATATTGTAAAAACTTAGCATAATAGCAATGAATTAGCTTAGCATCATGCAATCAATTAAGATGTGAAATGAGTTTTATTTGCACACTATGCTGCCTACATAGAGTTCCAAATCAGGCACTTATGACGGTTGGGATGCTGCCTTTGTAGCCCTTTAGGTAGCTCGCTAGGTTCTGGAACAGAGCTAGCATGTAGTCTTTTATTTTATGGCAGGCTTGAATACAAATTTCATAATCTGGAGTTTGACCTTTAACTGGTTTAATCCTTAACCTCAAAATCTGTCATCAGCACCCAGAGCTACTGTCACCTGCGTATCTCAGCACAAAGCCTCTCTGTGGATGCAAATCTCACACTGTTTATAAACCCTATGCCAAGATAGTAGGCACAAACACTTGTTTAGTAGTCTTGTATAACAAAGCTAATTTCTCCATTCACACATGCAGGAGTGAATCAGCACGTTTAGCTCAGTTCAGGAGGCTTTCAAAAGCACTATGTCCAGTTCCTGAATTAGTTTGAAAGAAATCATTGTTATTTAGTACACTCAAAGAACTTCTGGCATATCTTCATACAGTAGCACCTGTGACTGTGGAGATATAGCAGAACTGGGCAGAAGATATAATAAAGAAAGCCAGAGGCAAAGGAAATGGCTAATGTGATCCATTCTGGATTAGACAGTAGTGAATGAAGTATTTTCATTATTAGAGTTGCTGTCAGTACACCTGTTAATATGTTTGTTTTGGAATGTGTATGGCATCCTACCAGAATTCCCAGACCAAAGAGGAATTTCACTTTCAACATATAAAGTGGTGTAGAGAAAAGACTGGTAGCTATGGTAACCACGTTTCGAATGGTCTGGTGTGTGTGTGTGTGTGTGTGTGTGTGTGTACGTGCAAGAGAGAGGCTGCTATTTAAGCTGCTGTTATCTCCAAAGACGGGGTTAATTTAGCTGACACATGCACTGAAGCTCGATCCACACAACACTCATTCATAGTCCAATCACTGTTCCCTCTACATGATTTTCAATGGAACCAAATGAAGTCCCATCTCCTCCTCTCTTCTTTTGTGTTTAGAATTTTTCAGCTTGAGACTTTGATGCAAATCAATGTTAGGAACAGCCTGAGTTACTCAGAGATTAAGCAGATTTACTTGCAGTTTGTTGTGTTACAAGGCAGCTGAAGCATTGGTGCATTAGTGATCTTTTTAAATTCACAAAAACTCATTAAAATTTTATTTCATTTTGAAGTTCAGTGAAATCAATCTGATTTAAAACACTTGAGAGTGAATCTCACAAAACAAAGTTTTATCTGGCATTTATCGTTTTTTTCATTCTTAATATTATTTTCATGTTTACATGTTAACATGTTTTATTTTTTACTTCCTTTTTTGGAATTTTCTCTAATTCTAATTAGATTCTCATTACTGCAATTTAAATGTTGTTTTTTACAGTATTACCATGCAAATTTGTGAAGAAATTACTTTTCAACACCATTTATTTTTATTTTATTTTTTTTAGTACAATTGTACAATATATAAAAAATATGCCTCTGTCTGGCAGCATGAGCTTCACTCTTAAAATGTAAAACATACACTTACAAAGAAGTACTTGTGTACATTAGTGGAATAAGATGGTAAAACCTTGGTGATTAGGTATGTATGTTGGTACTGTATGATAATAATTACTGTATTTATATGCCATATTCATATCCATAGAAAAAAGAAGAAAAAAACAGTTTGGTAATACAATTGTACTTTTGTGTCAGTAATGTACAATCCACAGAAATCTGAGTCGAAGTAATCTGATTTATCTGAGTTCTGCACCCTGAGCTTTGCAATGGGAAGTAGTCGTTATTGAACTGAAAGTCAAAATTACATTTGTGCAATGTCATGATCTAAAAGGCTTGATATATGTAGATCTGTGGACATGATGTATTTGTATTGGATTAGATATGTTTATATATATATAATTATGTGAGCCATGTTGATTCTCTGCAAAACATCACTGCATTTACAAAGAACAAGAGTGTGTCTGGCAACAACAAAGTATTTGAAATCCCAAAATCAATTTAGGAGCCAATTTTCTGCCTGAGTGCATCACAGCACTGCTTGGGATTTTTAGTATGCGGTGGTTGCAGAGTAAAGATTTGGTTTGAGCACTATCTACTGTATTTCTCACATGCTTATCCCTTTTCTCTTACGTTAATATTTCATTATTGCCGCAGTCATACAATTTTTTTTACAATTTTCACAACTCAAACTTCGTATTGATTCTAGGGTGTAGTTTTATCAGTCTAACAGATGTGTCCACTGTGTGGTCTGTTTCTCTGGCACAGAGTCGGTGAAGGGCATCCCTCTGCCAGGCAGCATGAACGGCAGTGGCTCGGTGCCCTCAAGCACCAGCGGGCAGCAGCTGGCCTCTGCCATCCCCTCTCCCACTGCTGGGAAGTCCTGGCGCAGCAAATCCATGAACATAAAGCACAGTGCCACCTCGTCCATGTTGGCCACCAAGCCGCCTAGCCCGACCGCTTCCCCGACTCCTCCCTTATCATCTGATCGCCTCCGGCCCCCGATCACAGATGCCTCCAAATCAGCCCCCGGCAATCAGCGCTCCATGTTGGAGAAGTTCCGGCTCATCAACCCTCGCTCCGCATCCAGAACCTCGCCCTCGGTGGCCGAAATGGCTCTTCAGGAGGAGGAACGACTTGTCAGAGTTTGGGGATGAGGGGACTTGCAGTCCCACACCACCCTGTGGGATCTCGAAACAGCAGGGGAAGACCTCTGCATCCTCCTTTGCACCCCCAAACAAGACCAACAACTGTAAGAACCACAACAATAAGTCCTTGCCGCAGCCCAAAGACAAAGAAGAGAAGAGCAAGACAAAGAGCAAAGCCAGCACACCACCCAAAGAGGAGCCAGTAATAGTGGAGCCCTCTAAGAAAGGCTCAAAGATCGCCAGCTTCATCCCCAAAGGAGGCAAAACATCTGCAGCCTCTGTGAAGAAAGAAAGTGCAATCCCCGCCTCCAGCGGCATCCCCAAGTCTGGTCTAAAGGCTCCGGCGGCGACCACCAAGCTTGCAACAACTCAGCCTAGTGTACCTACTACAAGTGAAAAGACCAAACATAGTAAAGGCAGTCAGTCTATATACATGCAAAAATCTTTGGGAGGTTTGGAGAATCGTAAGACCAGCATGGTGTCATCAACCAGTACCTCTGCACTTTCTGGATCCGTCACTTCAGGGCTGGGTGGTGGAGGAGCTCTAGGAGGCAACGGGGTAGTACAACTTCCCCAGCAGCAGCAATACAACCATCCCAACACAGCAACCGTCGCCCTTCATGTATCGGTGAGTGATTCTCAAATACAGTTGGACATGATTGTTGCATTTTCAAATGTCTTGCTTTGCATATTGTGAATGATGGTTGCCGAAGTTGTGGGTACCTGCTTAATTGTCCTTGGGTGCGTTTCCCGTACAACAACGTAGTTCACTGCTTCAATACCATGGTACGATGCATCATTGGAGAAATCAACTAGCTAGTCATGACTGTTTCCCAAAATTGACTGTCGCAAAGTATGATTTAATACTTACGCACGTGGTGTTGGAGTAATAACTACTTTTAATGAAACTGTTTGAGATCCAATTAACGCTAGATTTATTTTATATAAATTACAGATATGTCATCTGAGGACTATTTCTAATTGTTCTCATTTGTTTTGCTTTATTACCAGACTCAATATTTGGCTCGTTCTTACATAAGCAGCGTTTCCACCGCAGGAACTTTCCCCAGGAACTAGGAACTTTGGGGTGGTACTGGGTGTGTTTACACCGCAGGAACCAGGGTCTAAATGAAGTTCCGGGTAAAAATTTCCCCCCCAGAAAGTCCCTGCTGGCGAGGTAGTGCTTTTTCAGAGTTCAGGAACTTTCAGGGTGGGACTTGTGCGCTGAACAATGCTGATTGGTTCTTACCACGCTATTCTTTCTGCCCGATGGCGCGCGTTTGTCCCATCCATCTCACGGTCAATGTCCGCTGATAAAAAACGTCTACTTTTATATCTAGCATTACGAGCTTTCTGAATACGCTTTGGGTGCTCTTCTCTTTTCTGCCGTTTTGTTAATTACCTCGTTAGTAAACCAATCGCACACAAAAGCAGCAAAGCTTGAATCTCCTCCATACAAAACTCAAAACAAACGCGCAGGCTAGGAAGAGCAGTCACACGCAGTTTAACCATGAGTTTAACGTCACTACATAATCTTCCCGCCTCGGACCGGTACTTTAGTACGCGGTGTAAACGCAGTAAGCAAGCGGTCTGGGAAAAAAAGGTTCCTGTGAAAAAAGTTCCTGGGACAAATAGTTCCTGGTAATTGCGGGTGGAAACGCAGCTATAGTCGAGCACGTTCGCACATGCGCACTCTTCAAACACGTTACTTCAAATCTTTTGAAAACGTATTCTGCTCAAGATAAGGATTTATATACGTCCAAATGTGTTGCAATATAGAAACCATCGCCTCTAACCACAGGTCGAGAGCTGTCGTTCAAAGCCCACACAACTTTGCGATGCTGTTTGCGAATGTTCGTTGGAACGATGGTTTCGGGAAACACCTGACTTCATTGAACTATACTGATAACGACGGAACTTGCTGATCATAGTTGGCTAACGATGCTTTTGGGAAACGCACCCCTGTTTCACAGTCTACAGAAGAGTCCACCTCTGTCATATTACATTCACCTTTATACCCCTAGTGAATTAATTAAGAGCAGGTGGACTTTGCTTGTGATCAGTGTACTTTGTCAAATTTCGGATAAAATTCAGATACAAATCCCTCAGTGAAGAAAACAGATACCAACTGGTCATTTTTCAAAGTTTCTATGCCCTCATCATAGACCCTGCTGGCTTCTAGTCCTGGCAGGGCTACTGGGGTCTACATATCCAAGAGACATTAAAGTGTACGGCTCAGATAAACAGACAGATCTGGGTTCCTTGGTTCTATTCTGGGTTGGAAAATCATTATCATTATCCATGAGACAGCAGGACCATGTCTCTGTAATTACCCTCAATAGACAGGCAAAGATGAAACCCTCATCCCCAGGAGGTCCAGAATAATTACCTCGTCTTTTACTCATTCTGCACATTGATAACCAGTTGAGTGGCTTTTGCCAAATGTAACAGGTACTATTAGTAGTTGTTCACAATATACACCATATACAAAGTACAGAAAATCCAGTTTTTGTTTAGATGTGGAAATGAATATCTGCATGAACAGTCTGAATCTTATAGAGTTGGCCTGGTGGGAAATGCACATGTTCCGACATGTGCGCAGTGGTGTTTCTGTGCAGGCAAACCCAGGGTTTTAGTCATTTTCACATCAATCATTTCTTCTCTCTCCAAATCTGTAGGATGTCTTGTTAAATCTGACTGTGGGGGTGATGTTAACAGGATGGATCTCTTTTCTTTATAGACTGTCTAGACAAGATTCCTGTTTTGACCAGACGGGGTGAGACCCCTCTTACACACATAGGCTAACAGAGCAACATAAAGCATTAGTAATTACAGACAAATATATGTTGAACTAATCATCTTTTATCAAACCAGCTTTTAAACTCACAAACACACACCCACTGATCATCTGTCCATTGCATCACACATCCAATCTGTGCAAAGCTTTGTAAGAAAAGCAGTGGGTAAACATCTCATCTCGACAGTGTTAATAGCCCGAGTGGGAACCACTGAGACGTTTGCCAGACCGCCTCGTTTGAGGGGCGTGGCTTCCCTCAGTCCTCACCAAGAGACCGGTGACATCACAAATGATGACTAATGAGGGTGAGTGGAGGAAGTAGGAACAGAAAAGAGAATAACATGTGATTGATCGGCAGAGGGCATTCATAACAGTTTGAGTCAGCTTGTTAAAAAGATAATGGTCCTATGAAATGGAAGACAAAGATGAGAGTGTTAAAAGCGAGGAGGAAGAGCGATTGTGTATGTTCAGTTACGTTTAATCCTTCTCTTGATAAAGAGCTCTCAAACCTGTTGACCCCCGTCTGACATGCCTGCACAAACTGAACCTTTAAAGCTCAACGGCTCTCATAAAAACACACTCACCACCTTACCTGTTCATTATTCACAGGAAGACGATGGCGTTTTCTTAAAGCTGCGTTTGGCATTCTCAGTGTCGTCTCATAAGGATTATAACCTAAAGTCTTAATGGAATTTTAAACTGAAGCCTTTATCACACTCCACCACTGCAGATCTTCCTCTCGAGAGCTTTGCTTGGCACTGTTAAACCTGCAGGGCTGCGACAGCGCTCAATGGAGCTGCTGCATTTTGAATGGGTCCACATAAAACTACACTTATTGACATGTTTGGCAAAGGTGGGTCAGTTGATGTAGTTGCATTACCAGCCTCAAAACTGCAATTTTGTGTTAATGTAAATATTCATACACTATTCATAATAAGCAGGTTGGTAAGATTTGAGCCATTCCACCAAAAGTGTGACATTTCTGTCCCCAGGACATTATATGTATAAAATTGCATGAAAATTAACTTTAAAATACATTTTATTATTAAGCAAAATGTCATGAACATTACGCTATCTACAAATTTAAATACGTATAATTAAAAACATTAATAAAAACGACACAGAACACCAAAAAATAGCATTTTCTGCATGTCCCAACTCTCTATCTCTAAACTTTACCATGAAATATTATGATTAAAATCCTTCAGAAATCTGATTTTTCTTGCATTGTTGTGTGACTTTATATCCAAACTGCTTTAAAATGAAAAAAAAAAATAATAATAATAATTTGATCTAATATTTTAGATAAAATACACATTTTAGTCATGTCCCCGGGTTTTCACTTAGTCCTGTTAGACTATTACATCCCCCCTCTGAAAAATACTATATTCCACAAGACACATTTTCATCAGTAAGTTTCATCATCTGGATCTTCTGAAGGCAATGGGCGACTATAAGTCACTCCTCTTATTTTCATTCCTGTATATTTGATGAAATTGTAACTATGAATGAGAAGGTCAATTTCAACATGCAGTCCTGTTACCTAAATATTTTCTTAGATTATTATTATTATTTTTTTTACTTTTGGAAAGGCACTAGAAAAGGCTCAGTGTCCTCACGCTATTGGCATCAATGCTATGTGACCATATGCCATATATTTGGTAACTTTTTGCTTAAAAACTCAATCCTGTTACTTTCAGTCCTGTTTATATAATTTTTTTATTTTTCTAAAAAAAATACATTTTAACCACTATTTTTATCAGTTTTGTTTGGCCCATAATTTATAGAATTATTTAATTAATTAATTCTAAAAAAAAATATATAAGCTTGAGGCTTCGGTCGTCTTTAAAATGAAAAAATGTCTTTTTTTTATCAAAATACACCTTGCTTTAATAGTGGTTTTAGTGGCACAAATATTTTTTTTTTAACATATAACCAACAATTTCTTTAAATAAACACTTTCTTGTGGGGAAAACAAAGGAATTAATTGACATGCTTCTAAACTTGCTTTTTAAATGACACATGATTTTCGGTAACAGGATTGAGAAACATGTGTCCATATTCTGCTTAAACCTTGTAAAAAAATAATTAAAGTTGCCTGAGATTGACCAATATACATTTCTAAATAGGTAAATATGTGTACATATTAGATTCAATGCTAGAAAGAACAAGCAAATGTCACCCATTCAGTGGAATTGGAAAAACACAACATGTATTTGATTAAAGGTACTGTGAAACAGAGGTCTTTTTTCCACTGGGTTGGAGAACAGTGCCTTATTACCTCCACCCAACAACCCAGTCAAACCCTAGAAATGACCTCTTTCAGGTTGGGATGTCTGTGTTGCATGAAAACTATATTAAAAAAATGTCTGATGCCCATAAAATCTCTGTATGTGTCCTTACCCGACCTTCTGTTGAAACTGTGTGTTCATTCAGTTCTCCCACCTGACACTTTAAGCCCTCTTCCTTTCTGCATCATTTGCTTATTTGCATTCTCAGGCAGAGTTTGTGTGTTCGTGGGTGAGTGTTTGTTGTCACAGGTAATTCAGTGTGTGTGGAACACGTGGTGAAACTAACAGTGTGACATGCCACTGAAATATTTGGCTGGTGAATTGGATGTGTGTGACTGTGTGCGTGTGAGAGAGAGAAGGGAATGTTTATCTGGGCGAGTGCAGGTATCCTGGGACAACTTTGTTGTAGATGTGGTTGTTATGCATATACAGAGTTTCTCCCAGTCTGTTTCAACTGTCTGAACAGCGTCGTATGTGCATGTTTTTTATCAGGTTTTGCTATATTTTTGGGTACCAGGTGTCCCCACAATGACAGTCAAACCATAAAGTCACTATTGTTAGGACGCTATGCAGGCAAACTAAAAATATGATCTTCTCTGTGCAAAATACTAATAATTAATATGCAATTTTCCCTTTTGCTTCACTCAGGACGTATTCAGAGAATGACTGCACTACTGTGGTCCCCACTGAACCGTGTCTCAGTCCCACAAAAGACCTGGTCTACAGCAAGACCGCCAAACAGTGCCTGGAGGAGATCTCAGGTAGGTCGAGTGCCGCCACATGTGCACATACACACCCACACACAGTCAGACATACACATACACTCACTCAGGCACAGATTCTCTCTGCATGCCTCTAGTTCCATGTTGCTATCGCAGCAAGAAAAAGGTCAATTATGACAGGTGGACAAAGGCCGGCCTGGTTTGGGAGGCCAAGCAGCAGAATGTGTTGTTTATTTGTGCTTCTGTGTATTTCTCCATGTGTTGGACTATGATGTGACAGCTGATAGCTGAAGATAGGTGCATGGGGCTCAGGCTCTGCTCGCGCACATATTTTAACAGCCAATCTGTGAGAAATAAATGCAAATTGTGCCCAATTGCTGCATTTACCTGCACTGCAGTTACTGGAAATGGAGGCTGCACTATGACATACGTTCCTAGTTGTTCATTTCCTGTGTGAATATTTATCACAGCCACTGTTGTTATAGCTCTCTGCTAATGCATGGGTTTAGTTAATTAATTTTGTTTGAGATACGATTTTAATCGGTTTGCGATCTGGCCGCATGTGTGCATCCCTGAGGTTCCCTGTTGTTATTTTCATACATTTTGTATCTAAAAAAGCTAAAAATCCAAAAAATAATTCTCAAACCAGCCAACTCTTCTTTAATGAGATATAAATTAGTGCTCCAGCTTGCACAAAAATGCCTGGAATGTCAAATTAAAGTGAATAAACTGCAGACGAACACATAAGCACAAAGCGGTCAGTTGTATGTCAATAAGAATGCAGACATTATGACTCATGGTCAGACATTTACTGGATGTTTTGCCCTGCATTGGGAGAGTTTGGGACAGTTAATGGCTGATGAGACTTAGGAAAGCATAAAATTGTTATTGTACCCTGAGCTGTTGAAAACAAATGAAGGAAATAAATACAAATTCTAAATAGTACAATCCAAAGTATATACATGTACAATAATTTAAGATTAGACTTGTGCTCTAACAAAGCACAAGTGCTCCAAATGCTATATTTGTATTATGAACTCCAATGTTTCGCTACTATTATATTCATGCACAGGATGATACTTATTTTAAACAGAAATTAGAACTCTTGAGCTATGTAAGGGGAGCATGTGAGGAAAAAAAGCATTTTCCTCTTGGATAGCATGTCTACAGGCTTTTTGTTCTACATCTGGGCATGCTTGAAATGCTGTGGTTTGTCCAGTGATGCGTCAGGGAAAGCCCTCACATGGACTACTTTTAGATGTGAACCTCAGAACTCACTTCCTGTTAAAGTGCATTGTGGGTTCCACCCTGTTGTAAAATGTATTTACTCCATGCAAGAAGAACAATATCTATGCATGCACCTGCTTTGTTTTTGCACATTTAGATGTCTGGTTGGTTTGGTGGTATGCAGATACAGGTGGTTAAAAAAATAAGAAAAAAAATCGTCCTTGCATTTGTTGAATAATCTAGTTATGGTAACTATCTCTGTTGGTTAATTCTGAAACATCAGGCACGCTCTTGTGTTAATATAGCTTGTCGGAGTCCATAAACGGGTTAAAATAAATGGTAACACTTTACAGTAAGGTTCATTAGTTGATAGGGATGGGCAACGATTAATCGCGATTAATCGCATCCAAAATAAAAGTTAGTGTTTACATAATATATGTGTGTGTAGTGTGTATAATTAATTTGTATATATAAATACCCATTCATGCATGTATATATTTAAGAAAAATGTGTTATTAATATATGAAATATTTATATTTATATATAATATTAATTGTGAATAAATATATATAAAATATATACATGCGCATATTTCTTAAATATATACAAGCATGTGTGGGTATTTATCTATACAAATTAATTATACACACTACACAAACATATATTATGTAAACACAAACTTTTATTTTGGATGCCCATCCCTAGTAGTAACTAACATTAATTAACCATGAGCAATACATTTGTTATACTGTATTTGTTAAACTTTGTTGATGTTAGTTAATAAAAATACAGCTGTTCATTGTTTGTTCATGTTAGTTCTCAGTGCATTAACTAATGTGAACAATATTTTTATAAAGTATTTTGTAAATGTTGAAATTAACATTAACAAAGATTATGAACAAAAATGCTATATAAGTGCAATTCATTATTAGTTCATGCTAACTAATGTATTTAACTATTGAACCTTATAGTACCAAATAAATAATAAATAAATATGTATATATTAATAATTAGGGCTGTCAAATGATTACTCGCATCCAAAATACAAGTTTTTGTTTACATAATATATGTGGGTGAACTGTGTGTGTATATATATATATATATATATATATATATATATATATATATATATATATAAATGCACACACATGCTTGTATATATTGAAAGAAATATTTTCATGTATATATTGTATATAGATTTATATATAATTTATATTATATAGAAATATAAATATTTTATATATAAATAATATATTTTCTTAAATGTACATGCATGTGTGTGTATTTATATATACAAAATAACTATACACAGTGCACCCACATATATTATGTAAACAAAAACTTTTATTTTGGATGTGATTAATCACGATTAATCATTTGACAGCCCTATTAATAATATCATATCATATCATAAATAATAATACAGACAACCATTTATATTATTATATGATATTATATGTCTTAAATCATTACAAAATCATGCTAGTCATTTTTTTAATTATGATTTTAATTTTTGAATGCATAATAAGAACATTTTTATGAAAGATATTCATTTTAATATTATTTAATAATTTACCTGACCTAAAAAGGTTGAAAATCTCTGTTTTGGGATATATTATGGTCTTTTTTTTGTATGATTTCCTTTCTTTTTCCATTTGAGCTGTGTGCTGCAGCATTTCCAAATGCATCATCTTAACACCCTTCGCCAGTACGAAGGGAGAGAAATCACAGTGTTACAAGCCAGTTTTGTCTTGCGCTATTCCCATAACACACACACACACACAAATACCTGTGCTGACTCGGTAGCTAACAGCAACAGGAAACCAGCCATCATTGCTGCAAAGAGAAAGACAGTGAGAGGAAAGGAGGAGATAGATAAGGAGAATGAAGCAGCTCACAGCATGTTAAAAGGAGCAGGCGGACCCTGAGCTCGCATCTCGTAGCGCGCGCACACACTCAGTCTCTGCTCCTGTCCCTTGGAGCGAGCCACATGCGCTCACTCCAGCCGGTAATTAATAGACAGAGTGTGTGAAGAGTCCTCGGTTGCTTGGAGAGAATCAGGAAGAGAGGGAAGGATATGTATCACAATTTAACCGTAATCGGGTGCAGATCTGCTTCTCGCGAGCCTCTGTGCTGCATTAAAGGAAAGAAGTGATAGAAGAGAAAGAGAGGAGGAAGACAAGGAGGAGTGTGGTCTCAGCACGTGCACCTGGATGCTGGTTATTGGCTGCGGCGAGCGAGCGTGTGTGTGGGCAGGATGATATTTGAAGCTCCCTGGTGCAAGGGGCAGTTTTGCGACTGAGCTTGTGTGCCAGCTGCCACCTGAGGCACGCGGATCATGTGAGTCGGAACAAACTTCAAGATAAGGTACAACAAGTGCAAGGGATCCTAAAGAACGTGTGAAAATATGAAGCGCGGAGCTGACTTTTCTGTGTTCCAGGGCGGCAGCCCGCCTCGCAAGTCACCGCAGTCTCTCCCAGACAATCTCAAACCTCCGCAAGCAACGTTCTCTCGGCAACCTCGTGCTGCTTAGTGATGGGGAGCAGAGGGTTTACACCTTTGAGCTGGACGAGCCGCCATGCCCACTTTCATCAGCATCCGGGATGTCGTCTTCGTCACCTTCGCCCCAACATGGCCGATCCAGCGCTCGTAGACACCCCGAAAGCAGCACCCGAGCTCGGTCGCTCTCGCTGTCCCTCACCAAGATGCTCTCCCAGATCCGAACACTCCCTTATACCTGTGCCCTGGGGTCGTAAGTCCAGCCGGATGGCAACTGCGCATCAGCACCCGCGGCCAGAGTTGGTGGATAAAGCGGGCAGCAGTAGAAGATCAGATGAGGACACCCGGGCAGGTCCAGCGGGCACCGGGGGAGACTGGGAGCTTGAGAGTGCCAGAGACGAGCGGGCACAGCTGGATAAAGAGGTTATACTCACTATGCTGGGAGACCTGGAGCAGGTTTTAAACCCGCAGACACGCCGTAAGTGCCGTGCCGAGTCAATCAAACTCATCAGTAACAGTCTTTGTGCCTTGCTTTGTAGTAATGGTCATATTTATCCCTGTACTCTGTGTGGAACTGCATTAGAAACGGTTGTTGGGGATGTCAGGGTGAATTATGGTTTTCTGATTGTGCTTTAGGAGAACATTTAGAAGCCAGACTCACCTGCCAGCTATGGAAGCATTGCCATGCTGTCTGCTCCTCTGATCAATAGCTCTATTTACCCTCCCGTCGGTGTGATCCATGCTTTTATTCCTCACCCATCTAATATTAACCGCCAACCACAGGGCTGTTTGTTCACAAGCCCACCAACTCATCTTATTGAAGTAATTCAGTTCCCTGTAGTTCAGTGTGATCGCAGCATCCTTTCACATTGCATTCAAGTTAAGTGAGGACATGTTTTAGAGAGCTATTTCTTACTTGTTTTAGTGGTCACTGTTACTAGTGCTAATTCTTAAAGGGTTTGTCAGCATGAAATTACAAATTCTGTCGGAAAATCATTTACTTGACCTTATGTCATTACAAACCTACAGTATGTGCATTTCTTCCTTCTGTGAAAACAAAAAAAAAAAAGATATTTTGAGAAAAATTCTGTTCTTTATTGGAGTCCAATGTTGTTTGGACTGCAACAGTCTTCAAAAGAATGTTTGTAATATGTAATGATCATATTATGGTCATAGCCTGCACTCGGGGTTAGATTGCTTAGAAAAGTAATAGCGCATCTTACATAAAAAAAATATATATATATATATATATATATATATATATATATATAGGTTATTATATACATATGTATATTTATTGTATTTATTTATTTTTATTATTATTTATTTTTATGTAAGGTGCGCTATTACTTCTCTAAGCAATCTGGCAATTTTGTTGACTAATGCTTTTAGCCTTGCGGACGATGAGATGCATCCCATAAAATGCTACTGTTATTACTGGCTAACATCATTATAGGAAAACTATGGAAGCTTGTTTCCACCATAGAATGAAAAATATAAAAGGTTATTGCGACTTTTTATCTCATAATTCAGATTTTCTTTTTTTTCTACAATTGCAAGATGGAAAGTCAGATATTGCGAGATATAAAGTTAGAATTGCGTGATATAAAGTTCGCATTGCGAAATATAAAGTTAGAATTGCGTGATATAAAGTCGCAATTGCGAGATATAAAGTCAGAATTACGAGATATAAAGTCAGAATTGCGTGATATAAAGTCACAATTGCGAGTTATAGAGTCAGAATTGCAAGTTATAAAGTCAGAATTGCTAGATATAAAGTCGCATTTGCGTGTTGTAAAGTCAGAAATGCATGATATAAAGTCAGAATTGTGAGATTTAAACTATTCTGAGGGGAAAAAAAGTTAGTTTTTTCTTTAAACAACTCATTTGTCTTTTTTCCCTTAGAATTGGCCTGATAAGTCACAATAGCGAGTTTATATCTCACAATGCTGCACACGCACTGAGGCGAGAGAGGTATGTATCAACTCGTCTTAGTTAATAGGAATAACAGTTTAATTTGAAAAAACAGTGGAGTATCCCTTTAAGCGTGTCAAATCGAAAAAATAAAGCAATAAATAAATGCTTTGTTTATAATGAGGAGGTTGTTTTAAGCTATGAAACTTGCAGGATTTTTTAATGGTACAAAGACCTCTCAGGCCGTGTGTCCACCAAAGCATTTTTAGCTAGCTGAAAACGCCACACGCTCTGCTGAAAACGGCGTGCTTTGGGCGCTTGAGAAGCGTTTTGACAGCGCAGCGTTTTTCCATTGAGACGTTTCGTTGCTATGATACTGAATATCCACAGCAGTTTGAATGTTGTGACAGTTGGTCGGTGTGGTATTAGTCCCGCCCCTCCTCCACTGTGATTTGGATGGCTGGGTAAAAAGTGACAGTGATAAGCGCTGGGCGCTCGCGTGAAGAAAACGCTCAGCGCCTCGTACGCTCATGGCGTTTAAAAACGCGGCGCTCCCATTGAAAACAATTGAAAACATATGGAAAAATGCTTTGGTGGACACACGGCCTTACTGTACATGTCAAAAGATGAAGGCAAATTTGATTTCTCGTCATGGTCCCTTTAAGCAAGTTTTTGCTACTGTATCTTTAACACTACAGTATATTTAATTGGCTAAACTCTTTGCTATTAGGGCACAGAAACCTGCTGTGTCACCCTTTTTCACTTGAAATGAGTGATACGGTACAACATTGCTCTGAATTATGCAAAACACAAGCAGCACAATGCAATCTGCGAAGATTCCAGTGTGTAGCTGTAGACTCTGAGGTTAGCTTTCACACTGGCACAATGAGGTTAAATCAAAGCAAATTCTCAGCTAACATCTGATCAGACAGAGCCAGCGGTGTGTCCTCACACCCTTCTTTGCTGCTGACAGGCTCAAATGGTGCTTACAGAAATGTGTCTGCTCGCCCAGAGGGCAACAAGTGCAGTTATACCACCCAGAGCCCTCTTGATCATCAAATTACCGAATCAGAAGCTCTTGTAGTGTTTGTTCATTTCCAGGATTCACATGCATTGAGAATGCACATGTACCTATATGCTATATGTGTGGGTTTTAAATTGCCCTTTGCTCTAGATGTGAGGTAGTGCAGAAAAGAGAAATTACCTAATTTGCCTTACACAGTTTGGCTGAATTGCCCATTACAATGCTATAAAATAAGCCTTCTGGGTAATAGACGGCCTGATACATTCATAGTGGCTCGTGTGTGTGTTTGTGCTCCAGGGCTATGCCTCTCTGGGTTGAAGGGATCAGGATGGTCAACTAGTTTAATTAGTGAGGTTTAGTGTTATTTTTTCTGTTTTGTTGTTTTGAGTTGTGCTATAAAGGGATGAACTTTGAGATTCACCCTCTCAATTGGGTTTTTAGCATGGTACTGTAAAAGGAATGTCAACACGGTAATCTGTCTCACAAATGTTGTGTCTCTCAAAGTCATTCCCTTTACATCATTACCGCCACATTCATCTTTTGCAACAAATCAAACTGTCAGCTGCAAGCAATATACTTTTGAACAGTTAGAGATATTTTTGCAATGTTGGTCTATGTGCACATCACAATAGATGTCTTGCAGTGAACTTTTAGTTTTTTAGATGCCATATCAAAAACAGTTTGACTTTTTAAAATGCACCTTAAAACCCATAACCCATTTTTACATAATATGCATGCAAACGTGCTCCATTGCTCAGAGACCAGCTTGTCAGCTTTTTCAGTTATGAAAAGATGTTGGTTTGCACACAGTGTTGGAGCCTTACAACCCAGAATTTGACATCCATAGAAATCTTGTCATTTCTGTCCTGTGGCAGAATATGCATCTTTTTAGATCGCTCTAAGTTTGCACTCTGGCTCTGCATTGATGGTCAGTCATGACTCCTCATACGTGGTTGAGCTTTCTCATCATGTCTTCAATCCTTTCGGACAGAACATCCACTCAGATGACTTTTGAGTCAGGCTCACTTACAGTACATGATGGTTTCTGTTTGTCAGATGGTTTGCCTACTACACAATATTGATTCTGACAATATCTACTGTATGTATACGAGTCACAGCTCTGCACCACAGTAACGTTTTCTTTTACAGTCCTTGTTACTCATGTACATACTATGTACTCATTATAGTAATTACAATTACTGGATAATTACTAGGTACTAACCCTGAACCTACCCTAAGCCCATGTACTTACCTTATTTTTGGCCGGTGCTTTCTAGCTAAGTACACTGTTAGTACTATCAATAAGTACTGTAAAAGGAAGCGTTACCCAACAAAATATGAGGTGACATTTAATAACACGAGAAATAAGGTTTGGCCTGGAGGTGTTTGACAAGTGAGAGAGGCTGTTGAAAATCAGTTCTGGGATGTAAATGTTAATGCAATTTGTTATGCCATTCCATCATGGTTCACATGGGAAATCACCTTTTATATTTCTTGTTTTTTTGCTAAATGCTTTTCCAGACACTGTGAAAGTAATACAGTACAATCAGGTTTGATTTAAAAGCTCATTTTAAATGCTCGCATAATGAGAGTTTCTGCAACTTCAACACATGAGCAAAGTAAATCCAAATAAATACTTAAAATGTGAAATGCTTAACATCATTGCACCATATACTGTATAATAGCAGATTTTTTTGTTATTATTTAGTGATATAAGTATTATTAGTGTTTCATATCATAGATTATGTCATTGACACAGTATTTTACAGACAGGATGTGATAAGGCCAAGACGTGACTGGATAGAATAAGCAGGTCTCTGATGTGATGTGGGAGTCATGCAGACCTGCTATTAGACCTCCTACTGCCATCATCAACTTGTATGAGTGTCTCTTTGTGTGACTTTGTTCAACGAGTTTAATGCACAGTGGAAAAGAAGCACTTAACTGAACCTCTGCATATCCAGAGTCAGGAGTTCTAGTGGTGTTGTGGCCATGAACAAATGAAAAGTATTTCAGAGTTTTCTTTCTTGCAAAGTGCACAAATGCCTTTAATGTATTTCCCTGGCTTCATTGTGATGTTTTTGCATGATTGATTTATTATTATTATTTTAAAAAAGAAATAGCATGATAAACATAATGTCCAGCAGTTGAGAAAATAGAAAAAAAGATGTGCTTTGTTAGACATTAGTGGGGAAAACCCTTATCTTTAAACAGTCCGCTGGAGTATCTTTGTACATTTTTAAATGGAATAGGTTGAGCTGAATAATTCAATGACTCATTCACAACACACAAAAAACACTCTTTGGTCATTAACAATAATACTGTAACCATAGATATCTATATAAAGGCTAGATGTGTCGTCCATGCTGCTGGCCAATGGAGGTTCGATGCGTCTGCACCTGGCGGCCATCTTGTCACAGGCAGCTCGCTCACTTCGTAACATTGTGTTAATGGTACGTGTTCTATTTAAATAACCATAACTTGCTCAATTTTCTACCGATTTCAAACGGTTTATTTTGTTAGTAACGTTCAGAGATGTAGCTATGACACAGCATACTTATGAATAATAAGTGTATAAATAATTAATCATCCAGATAATTATAGCCTTCGTTAATAACGTTTGTAAGAAACCAAACCGTTTGCTAAATCCGTAAAGTTCAGACAGACTAAGAGTATTTGTGTTCGTGTTGACCACTCATCTTACATCAGCTTACCTGTGACAAGATGGCCGCGGTGATGACGATAGAATCTCCGGCTTAAGACATCTAGCCTTTATATAGATATCTATGGCTGTAACCTGCAGAAAAAGATTCACTGAATGAATCAGTGAATCAATCTGAAGGAATCGTTTTGGGGTAACAGATTAAAATCATTTAAACCACTGAGACAATTTAAAATGTACACCTCTATTGAGTTCATACCTAATTTTCTTCACTTCTATCCAGAAAATGAGGATGAAAATATGTGCAGTAAATTGACGAATTTGACAGATTTTCTTCTTTATAGGCGAAATCATGCTCCAGCCAAACTTTGAGCCTGGCTTCAGGGTTAAGAAGCGGTGTCATAGCGCATGGATTACTCTGTGCTCGCGAAAAAGTGATGACCGTGAAATCTGTCCCTTTATCCCATCAGCTGCACAGCAAGCTGTAACTTCAGCATCTAAGTTGACATGCAAGAGCAGACAGCCTCCTCTCACTAACCGCTGGCCACAGCACGTTTGACTGGTTCATGTGCCAAGTCTGTTTTTCCTTCCAGACTATTTACTAGCAAGCGTCTGTAGCAGGGTAACCAATGTTTTCTTTTCTTGCCCACCAGGGGAGGATCCAGAGGCTAGCGAATGATGTACCAGTGAAGAACATCGCGATATCGAGACAGAATCTTAGAAGTCCATGTCCAGTTTCACGTGGGACACAGATAAGCCACAGGTGAGTTCATCATTAGTTAGGTCATCATTCCAAATATTGGAAAGCTTTTTGCAATGAGCCTTATAAGATATATATATACACTACCGATTCAAAGGTTTAAGGTCGTAAGATTTTTTATGTTTTTAGAGAAGAAGTTTCTTCTGCTCACCAAAGCTGCAATTTTTTGATAAAAAATACACAAAAAACAGAGTAATATAGCTGAAATATTATGACAATTTAAAATGACTTTTTTATGTTAATATATATTAAAATGTAATTTATTCCTCTGAAAAAAAGCTGAATTCTCAGCATCATTACTCCAGTCTTCAGTGTCACATGATCCTTCACAAATCACTCTAATATGATGATTTTATGCTCCAAAAACATGTATGATTATTATCCATGTTGAAAACAGTTTTTTACATTTTTATTTCAGGATTCTTTGATGAATAGAAAGTTCAAAGAACAAGTGATTTGTGAAGGATCATGTGACACTGAAGACTGGAGTAATGATGCTGAAAATTCAGCTTTTTTCAGATAAATAGATTACATTTATATATATATATATATTACCATAAAAAAGTCATTTAAATTGTCATAATATTTCACAATATTACTGTGTTTATTGTGTATTTTTATCAAAAAATTGCAGCCTTGGTGAGCAGAAGAGACTTCTTTTAAACACATAAAAAATCTTACCAACCTTGAACTTTTCGAATCGGTAGTGTATATCAGTAGAGTAAAACATAATAGAAAGTATGTCCCATTCAGTTCCAAAAAGTGACAGCTGCACTTGAAAAATTGGGTTTCTTTTGCCAATTTAATTTCTTTAAAGATAGAGCTCAGTTTGGCACTCACAAACAATGCAAACCCTCACTGTGCCAACATCTTTGCTAACAAAGACACTCACTAATCTCATTGTGAAATGAAAAATGCTCTCTATTTTTGTTGAGTTAATTGTTTATCAAAACCATATTGCCTGTAAAATCCAAATTCCAAACACCCAATTACTGAAGAAAATACTTAACGTTAACCACATTTGTCCGGCTCTGAGATGGCCTATTTCTCAACTCTCTCTTTATCTCACTCACAATGTGAACGTAATTTCACAGGAAAGTGGTTCAGAGGCAGCGCTCTGACATGACAGATGGTGTTGGGCCTTTCTCTCTCTTTCCCTCATGGGGAGCATCTTCTTTGGAAATCAATGCTTGGCCTTTTTGTTTTTTTTACAGCACATTGCTTCTCAAAGGAGCCAAAAAGGTGTTAGACACTTCCTCACACTCCCTCACGTAAACCTAACCAGTAAAGAGCCCATGAATCAAAAAACTCCAACCTTTCTTTGTGTGGAGTTCATAATGCTCAGATGTATTTGTTGTTGATGCACGGCTGTCATGCTGTGTACTCGATGAATGAAGACGAGGAAAAACTATTAATCACTGTAACAAATGGAACTGAGTAATTCAGGGCAGGCAAGATGGAAAGATAGCGATCTAGCTATTTATCCTTAGTCGTCAGGAATTTGACCTGTCGTCTTCTGAGACGATTGACCCACTATGTGGATTCCATCAAACATCATATAACTCGCAGGAGCTTTTGAAATTGACTTCCATTATTCTCTTAAACATACAGTACCATATGATTGGTATACAGTCTGGAAGAGTATAGAGTACACACATGTTCTTTCAGAAATTCACTGCAGTGCTGGGAACGCCACAAAGCTCTATTGATCTGGACCTGTGCTTGTGTTTGGAAGGTTCTTAGACCTTAGAATATTGTATTGATTGATGTTAAAAAAAATCCTCAGTATATGAGTTTGGGATCTTCAACATCAAGGTCAATACAGCATCTAAAGAAAATGAAAATCCCATTTAGACTTCATGGGGATTTAGTTGATGGAAATTCATTATAAACACTATACAAGACACTGTATAGGCAGATTAAGTCGAATAAATATATGTTGCAATGCCCTTCAGCCGTGACTTATTCACAATACAGCACAGCCTCTCGTACCTGATTGCTTTTATAAAATGGTCACTACACAATATTAATGTATTAGTGCAATTTTCATTAAAGGGATAGTTCACTTTGAAATTAATTTTTGATATGTTTTAGCTTACCTCAAGGGCATCCAAGATGTAGGTGTCTTTGTTTCCACAATATTTTTAATTTTGATATTCTTCGGACATTTAGATATACAGGAAATCGCGATTTCGATATATGTAAATATGTTTAGTGAAAGGTAAAACTTCTGAAATCTCTGTCTAAACAATAAGAGATGTATACACTCAAATGATCACTTCTGGCGCATGCGCAGAACGAAGCGCCCGTGCCGTCAGATCAGTTGGACATGGCTGTGATTACACAAGGTAAAAAACGATAAATAAAAACTGTTCGTTTTGCATGTATGGACCCTTATTATGTTACTGTGTTAGTGTGGGGCTATTTTCAGCCTTGTTAGTGGTATAAACTAGTGATTTCTTTTTACTTAGTAAATGCCCCCAGTACTAGCATTATACGCTAAACAGTTTTTAGAGATAAAACTCTTTACATTCGATTATCATGAAAACAAATCTCAGAGAACGATCGACTAGGTACCAATGTTTTATTAGACCAAAGGTTCATTTTGCGCCAGAGTTCTCCTTTAATTTAGTGGCTAAAATGCTGCTTAACAAGCGATAATAATAAATAAATATTATTTTGATAGATAAAAAATCATATTTGCAAAAGTCTCTCCACATTGTTCCTCAACCCACTTATCCATTGTCATGCCACCTGGTAAATCAAAATTTACTTTAAAGCTACACTGTGTGATTTTTACCCCATATAGCGGTGAAAAGGTATAGGACCATCCAGTGAATATTAGTTTCTGTTCCTCTTCAATTCCGATTTCGTTTTAACTCCTACGGTGGCCAATGTAGTCCAAGATTAACATGGCTTTCCAGTTAAACCTCGATCCATGAGTGTCAACTCAAATGTAAACGCGAAAGGCGAAGCTTGAATAGAGGGAATGCGCGGTGACAGTCACCTCCGGCCGGAAGTGCTGCAGTTTCTCACAGTGAGTGGCAAAAAGACTGAGCGGCTGTATACATGGGCTGTATATGTGTTCAGCGTGAATGCCACGAAAACAAACACAACACATATAAAGTGGGAAAGAGCTTTGCGATTGACTGTACAACTAGATTTGACAAAAAATCGGAAGTATATTTTTACAGACTGCGATAGAAAGAGGAGCAAATGGATCACTGCAATTCACAGAAACAACTGGACTCCAGTCAGCGAAAGGTGGATTTGCAGTTTTCATTTTGTGTCAATATGCTGAATTTAGCTGTAAAACCATACCCATATATTTTGTATTGTTATATATATATATTAACAACTCATCGATTAAATATGTATCATTCCATATTCTGCATTATTGGATTTTTTTTTTAATAAACACTGACTAAAAAAAGAAAACTATAGGCTGGACAATATGATGATATATAGGCTATATATAACACTGATATAAGTAATCACCCAGATTTAAACCTATATTGTATTTATATAAAACATTCACAGGCAAATTTGCTTTATGTTTACCGTCTAAGTTATATTGCTTCTATTTTCCCAGGTGTCGAAATCAGGCAAACAGTAAATGTCACAGCGACACAATTCCTGGCTGCATGTCAATAATATCCATGGATCACTGATCTTTAGTAAAGTTGTAAGGAACACTTTATTGAGTCCAACATTTAATTTAAATTGATAAAATTGTTTGTTTTAGTCGCATTTTTCGCAGGTTTCCCTATTAAATCCAGTCACGCAGCAATCTGTTTGCCACTCGAGTCAGTGCTGGAGAGGGGGCTGTTCCGGCGGAAAGTCACGTGTATGCATTCCCTACTATTAACGGGTATGTCCTCTCTTTGACTAATGCACTTTACAAGATGGAGGGGCAACATGGCAGACCAACATTTCAAACCCTACTACCTGTATGTATTTTCAATGGCATATTATGACACTCACAAGGATACTTTATTAAATAGAGTGAATAGTACATTAATGAGCACATATATTTCTGAAAGAACTCTAGATGTTTTTCAGCTAAGAATAAACTGAAAAGAGTTACACAGTGTAGCTTTAAACATTTTAGCCTTTTCTGTGTTGGACTATGTGCGTGTTGCTAAGGGTGTTGCTAAGGGCATAGTGATAATATACGAACCGTTGGGTGAAGCGGTCAGAGGCCGTGTTTTATCATTAATAAATCACAGGCACAACATAATCCAATCAGAATCAAGGATTGTATCTACACCGTTTTATAATAAATAAGATGTAGGCTACATAAAACTGCTGAAATGAATTTATTGCATATTTTACACAGTGTAAAATTCTCTAAAATGTGCATAATGAATTGATAAAAATTGTCAAAAGATTTACAGAACAGCTCCTGTTAATTAGCAAGCATGCAAGATTACTGTATACTTCCTGATGTAGAGGATGTTGAAATAAGCTCTAGCGCTTTTTTATCAGCGGTAGCTTTTATGATTGTGTTTCCATTTCATCAGGCCATTTGATTTCTTGCCACTCGTTCAAGGCATAGCACCAGGAGGTCGCGGCAACTGAGACTAATGCTGCAGTCTTACCATTACCCAGTAGCGCTAGCATGTTGCTAAGAGACGAGGGGTTGTCAGAAGACGGAGACATCGGGAATAATATATATAGAGGAACTGTCAGCTGTCATGGAGGAGTGACGTCAGAGAGGAAGATAAATGCTGGTGACTTGGCCAGAGGGTGATTTGGAGATCAATAGATTAGACAGAGCATCCTGCCGAAATGTGCTGCATCCAGTGATGTTTACATAACTCCAGATTCATGATTTATGTTCTTAGCGAGCCATAGACCCTGAGCTCATACACTTCCTGTTGGCTTGGATTTGTAGAGGAAAAGGGAAGTCATTGTTTCTTAGTTGGTCTGGGTTCTTTGTTCAACACTATTGGGAGTAGTACACATGTACCGTACTGCAGCGATGCTCACATTACACAGTTCAGTAGACACTTTTAGAAAATACTGGGTGACTGGAGGGCAATGAATAAAATGACCCAAAATCCTGTCACTGCACACCAGTCAGTGAGGATGATGGTATTCCATATTCGTATGTTTTGCGTAATACTTTACAATAAAATTGAATTAATTAACATTAGGCATGATGAACTGACAATGAACAATACTACAGCATGTATTAATTTATTTTATAAATATTTTGAATTATATAAGTCAGTGTTGTTTTAGAATTATTAATATACTATTATAGTAGGTATTAATATTTTCAATTTGCATTATTTTAAAGGGGACCTATTATGCAAAATTCATTATTACATGAATTTAATGTGTGTCGGCAGCGCTACACTCCTCTTTTTGCACACTCACAATGCACACTCACATTGTTTAGGCTCCGCCCACAACTGCTGACGGACTCTGCCCTATTAGCATACACCCCATATAGATATCTACTGTATGATAGAACCCGCCTCTGAGTGAGCCGTACACAGTCGGCCATGTTTATCTCCTCTCCAGAGCATTTAACAGCAGCATCCATGTAATAAATGTATTCTTATTATAGGTAGTCGATGTTCAAAAACGTCCATAGAGAACAGAAAAATATGAACAGGCTAAAAAATATGAGCAAAACAGAATATAAAGATATAAATCGAAGCACCTGAAGAGAATAATTTCATCTTTTCTGTACTTATAAACACTCCAAATATACAACAAAATGACATTTAAGGGCTAGAAAAGTGGATTTTGCATGATATGTGCCCTTTAATGATGCATGCACGGAAAGAGCATGCACTTCAAATAAGCTTACACTTATTTATTTCATTTTTTAAGTTAATTTTTTAATCAAATATTTATATTCTATTTTATTTCAGAATTATTTCGATTACCCACAATTATTTTAATAGATTTATTTTATGCTGGTATAAGTGGCCATATAGTTGATGTATTATACATGCACATGATTTTACTGTAGATTAATAAATGCTGTAAAAATGTTAATTGTTAGAGCAGGATGTTCATAAATTCAAGTACAAGTACCACAGTAATTTAACAAGAAAATATGAACTGCAAAACTTGAAGTATGCCTGCCTCTGCATAAATCCATCTAACCCATTTTTGGGTCAGTACTACCAAGTCAAGGCAAGTTTTTTTTGTCAGTTTTTTGTTTGTGTATTTGTTACATACATTGCTAATCCACATATTTGCACCATTTTTTGAAACAACAACAACCTAATAACCCGACCTAATGTGTTCTGACTGTGAAATTCAATATTACTGTTCAAATACGGTGCGTGTTTGTTTTCCATCTATACAAAAACACAGATCAGCCATGAGCCTGACCATCTCTAGCTCTGCATCCACCCTTCATTGCTGCTGAGTCACAACTCTCTGGTGTATTTCATAACACCAGCGTCCATACACTTTATGCTAGTTTCAAATATGACCACAGCACAACAGAATGAACACTGAGCGGGAATGCTGTTTCTGTAAATTAGACCCTTCGATTCTTCAATACAAATCAGTATCTTCTTTAAATACCACTGTAGTTTGCTTTTTCACAGTACATGAAAGCTATCTACTTTTAAGGATGTTGTTAACCAGCTTACATGCTAGCTAACCACTAATGAGATTTCGTTCTGAATGGACTTTGATGGAGAGGATATTAATATGCCGGTTCTGGTAGTCATACAGACGCGCCTTGGCGCTGATGACTTATTTGTTAAATGACACTTGTTTTCGGCACCATGCTGTTGTCCCTTCATGTGAATAACTGACTGTCATTTTGATATATGCTTGTAGACATTGTTTAAACAAGTTATTTCATATTCATGAATTTGTATATTTAATGATAAATATTTATGCGTAATTTGAAAAAAAAATATGTCCGTAATGTGATTGTCTCACCACTAGAGAGAGCTGTTGCAGGACAGTCTTCTTGTATGACGGGTGTGTCAGTATGGGCGTCTGCATTTGAGCATGTGTCCATATGCTGCTTTCTCACATCAACAAGCTTGTGAATGTGTGGAGACACCTATACACACATCAGTTCACACATTTATATTCACACAATCAAAGGTCAGGAGGTCAGACTGAAGTTGTGCTCACTGGAACACGCTTGTTGATGGCTTGATGCTCGTTGAAGTGGATTAGATATGAAAGATGGGAATAGTTTCCGTTTTATGGTGAGCAGAAATCAAGCACAACCACATTGGCAATCTTTCTGCTTCAGCTGGGTCCTTCGCCACACTGAACACTCACAAACTACAGATAGAAGACCTGCTGTGGAGAGACGCTGTCTAATATAAAACTCTTCTTCCTAACAGTTTGCTTTAGATATAGTTTTTCTCAGTATCTATCTATCCATCCATCCATCCATCCACCTACCTACACTCGAAAAAATGCTGGTGTTCGTTTTTAACTCAATTTCGGGTAAATATGGGACAAACCCAAACGTTGGGTTAAAAATGTCATTTAAAATGTTAACACCCAATTACTGGGATTTGTCCATATTTACCCAAATTTAAGTTAAAACGACCTAGCATTTTTAGCGTCTATCTATCTATCTATCTATCTATCTATCTATCTATCTATCTATCTATCTATCTATCTATCTATATCTATCTATCTATCTATCTATCTATCTATTCTATCTATCTATCTATCATCTATCCATCCATCCATCCATCCATCCATCCATCTCATATATCCATCCATCCATCCGTCCGTCCGTCGTGTCTGTCTGTCTCATCCATCCATCTATCTAGCTATCTAGCTATCTGTCTGTCTGAAATAAACAGTAATGATTGGTAAATCTGGAAATAAACTTAAATAATTCACTAATACCACATATATTATTAGCTATTTATTTTTTGTTTAACATCAGTTTTCCAAATCATACTAGTTATTGCTGTATTTAGCAAAAAAAAGGTTTTAAAAAAAGGGTTTTGGCCTTCATTTAATGATTTATGGCAAAAACATTTTAAAAATTGTACCAACCCTAAACTTTTGAACATGAGTGTAATTTGAAAAGCAAATGTTTTAGTTGTTGAACACATTTGTGTAAGTCACACAGTTTAAGTGTTTTTTTTTTGTTTGTTTTTTTGTTGTTTTTGTTTTTTGCACCATGGAAATAATCAAGAGAGTATAGTAGGTGGATATTTGAAACTCCAAACTTTACTTTAGAAATTTTGCTGCATTGCAGGGTACAGATTGGTCCTCAAACAGTCAAGCAAACTCCTCACCTTGGCACAGGTGTTAGATATTTATGCATTTTAATGCCAAGTCAGCTGTTTCAGAAGCAGGATATTGATCTAATTACCCAAATACGTCTGCAGTCCCCAAAATCTCTCCTCTAATCTCCTTCTCTTCCTCTTTTCTTTCTTTTTGTAGTACCCTTGAGACAACATTTGACACCACTGTAACTACAGAAGTGAACGGCCGTGGCCTCCCTGCCCTCTCAAGCCGCTCTTCCCCCATGTCTTGGCGTCTCGCCCAAGGGTCCAATCCTCGTCTTCAGGCCGGCGATGCTCCTAGCTTCACCCCGCCCAGATCCAGTGCTTGGCACCACTGGTCGCTATGGTGACTCGTCGAGGTTGTTATACACTGCCCCCTGAGGAGAGCGGCGGCCTCAGGGGTTCGAGGTCAGAGCCGGGAGAGAAAGGTGGGGTTTCTGAGGCGGGGCCAGAGGTGGACGTGACCGGATACGGGAGTGATGGGGACATGACTTCGCCAAGAATGTACATGCAGACGAATATCAGTGGGTAAGAAACTACAAAATTTGAAACCATATTGGATAATAAACCATGAAAAAAAAACACTTTTTAGGGGTGTTTTCCAAGAAATGAATGCTTAATTGGTACTCTGCAAGGACAAAAGTGACAGTAAAGACATTTAATGTTATCTGATTTCTTTTTCAAATAAATGCTATTCTTTCTAATCATCAAAAAATCATGAAAAAAATGCTTCTACGGTTTTCGCAAAAATATGAAGCAGCCCAACTGTTTTGAAGATTGATTTTCTTCTTCTCACATCTCATAGTTTATATCAGGCCAGTCGAACAATCAATCACTTTTTCTGTTGCTGTATGCAGTGTTCATAAAAAGAATGCTTTAAAAAAAAAAATATATATATATATATATATATATATATATATATATATATATATATATATTTGATTGATTTATAACAATTATGTTCATTCCATTAAAGCAAAGAGGGAGTACTGCTGTTTCTCAATATCATTATATGGGTGAGAAACACTCCACCATCATATGTCTCTGTTTGGAGGAATAGCTCAGGGTCACGTATACATCACTGTGTGATGCGCTATTGCTTTTGCCCTTGCTGTCTCTATGCTGATGAATAGACTAGAGAGAAATAACTCTAAAAATTAAGTTTATAAAAGACAGACTCACAAGGGAACCAAAGTATATACCATGTACTTGAAGAAGTTCGCAGGAAAGCAATGGATTGGCGATACTAAATACAATAAAGCTCAAACCTGCATTCAGTGCATCTGCCTAAAACAGCAATTTGCAGAAGTATTGCACTAAATATTGGAACATTAGCGCTAATCTATGGCATATATTTAATTAACTGAATCTCATCAAAAAGTATTACATACTGTAAGTTGAAAGTAAAAATTATGCTTGCATTTATGCACAACGGCTTGTTGTTATTTATATTCTATTATACTATTTATAAATATTTTGAATCACTTTCAAAAATGTTCATGTTCCACTTTTCCATAAAATAAAAGCTGATGTCAAGCTTCAGAAATTACAAAAAATGCATATAAGTTCAAAAGCTCATTCATTATGTGAGAATTTGGAAATTTAAATCCTCATTCACTTAAAATCCCTTTGTCATAACTCTCATATATATATATATATATATATATACACACACACACATATATATATATATAAAAAATTTCAAATGGCATTTAGAGGCTTTTATCTGAACTCTTCATATATATATATATATATATATATATATATATATATATATATATATATATATGAAAGTTCAGATGCAAAAGCCTCTGATTTGAAATTTTCTTCTAAAATGACCATTTTATCGAAGCTTGTATATTTAAGTTCAGTAATTTCACTTAAATGACAATTAAATAGGTAATCTTCATTGCCATTTAAGTGAAATTACTGAAATTTAATATACAAGCTTGATAAAAATGATCATTTTAGAAGAAAATTTCAAATGGCACTTAGAGGCTTTTGCATCTGAACTCTTCATATATATATATATATATATATATATATATATATATATATATATATATATATATATATATATATAATGCATATGCATACATTTGCAAGAACCAATGACATTGTCAAACCACCTGACAAATGCTCTCTGTGTATTTGTTGTTTAACCATTAAGGTATCACACAGACGGAGGTCTTTACTCTCCGGAATGTCGATCTTTACTCTCAAAATGTTGGTCGCCCACCTGAGATGACGCACAGACTTGAGAGGTTGGTTCAAAAAGGAGTCAGAGAGATGCAAGGGAAAAGCAGGGTAAGACATCCTGTTATGAATCAAACAAATAGAAATCATTCACCAATAAATGTATTTCCTGACTGATTACAGGAAGTTATTTAGACGTTTTCTGTAATATTTGAAATATGTCATTCACAATTCTCAGCAGTACTGTGTGATTTAACAGTAGAGATAGTGGATTTCCACACATTTAAGGTCTCTGACAGGCTATGAAACAGCCAAGTGCTGACCGGTTGAGGGGAAAGCTCACTTTAAGAGTAAGAAGTTCTGACAAGATTTAAACGGACGTGTGACATTTCCCGTAACTGGAAATTTGGCAAAATGTTACAAGTTCATTACATTGCTGGTCTCCTTCACTGTGTCATTTGATAATAGGACCCATAAATCTTTTTTTTTTAGCTGAAGCTCTAATCCAAAGTGATTTATATGAATGTAACTTTGAGGACTTCAGCAGAGTTCATATTGGCAGAGTTCAGATCAGATCACCTCCGTCAGGTGATGAATGAGATTCAGCGATTGACGAGAGCTGATACCACTTTCTTTTGATCAGTGAGCTGCTTCCTGCCTTTATCTGTGCTGGATGAGAACAGACATTAATGACTGGGAGTGATTCTAACTGATGAAGTCCATAGCGGCCTGCCAATCACATCCAAACCTACATCTTGTCTGCCGTCAAGCAGATTTAAATAATTTGAGCCTTTTTATTATTATATGAATAGTAATATATATACATATACAATATAAAACATAGTTTTAGATGGGCAACTCTCATTGTAAATAAAGATATCAGGAATAGTAGATCTCTTACTCATCGTTTAGGGTTGTAAATGTAAGACGTAATTCATTCTGAAAACAAAATGAAATATAGGTGTGCTAAACAATGTGTTTACTTGGTCCTAGTAGTTCCTCAAAAGTGGTTCCTTCAATATGAGTTTCAATGAGAAGCCCCGATGTAAATGTTATATATGTATTCATTGATTTATTTACATACATACAATAACCAGTATGGTGTGAGACTACAGTACCTGCTTCATGGTTTTGGAATTTTCTTGCCATTTGAGCTGTTTCCTTTCTTCATCGATGTCAAGTGTTTTCACAACCAAAAATTCAGTACAACGGCACAGTCTCAAGCCTCAGGGAGGCACTGTATTTTAGTCTTGCCTCCGGTAAAAGTCAGTAACTCTGTGGATAAGGATCAGCTGTGCTGAAGGTCCCAGGTCCCCAGACTAATGAACCCTACCTGTCCAGAGGGGATGTGATTTGAGGAAAAACTGTCAGCTCAGGCCCCCTGCTACTCTTGATTGGCATTGGAAATTACTCTCTCTCTTTCTCTCCAATTCGTATAGCTTTCACTCTCTAAGCAGTTTATTTTAATAGAAGCCCACATATGCTATTGCTCTAAATGATAACTGAATGTTTAGTAATCGGCACCTGTGTGTTTTACGTATATGTTAGGATTTCACCGACCCCTGACTCCCTGACCAATTACCAGCTTTAATTGGGAAGATAAACATGATCCCTGTGCGCTTGTTCTCTGTGCGATGTGATGTTATAGGGTGGAGAGAGCAGGAGGTTCCAGAGGGACTCATTACAGTTGCTGCTTAATGTCGTTCCAGTCCGTCTCTGACTTAAAATCTCCAGCTAAACCCATCACTCTGATTTTGGCTGCAGAAATCAGAATAATACTGATAATTAATAAAAAATATGTGGAAATGTATGCTGTTTTTAATATATCAGTAGTGTTGCTTTTGGTTTTATGGATTATGGGTTAGGGATTTGAAATGATGCTTAATCATCTATCCTATCCTATCATTGCATTACATTATGCTATATCATTACGTTATATTTTAAGTTTGGGGTTTTCCCTAGACATGAGCAGTGGATATTGTTTTGCGATATTAGCAACATTTAAAGGAGTTACACTATGATTTTTTATGTTTTTAAAAGAAGTCTCTTCTGCTCACCAAGGCTGCAATTTTTTGATAAAAAATACACAAAAAACACAGTAATATTGTGAAATATTATGACAATTTAAAATTATAATTTTTTATGTTAATATATATTAAAATGTAATTTATTCCTCTGAAAAAAAGCTGAATTTTCAGCATCATTACTCCAGTCTTCAGTGTCACATGATCCTTTACAAATCACTCTAATATGATGATTTTATGCTCCAAAAACATGTATGATTATTATCCATGATGAAAACAGTTTTTTACATTTTTATTTCAGGATTCTTTGATGAATAGAAAGTTCAAAAGAACAGCATTTATTTAATTTGAATCTTTTCTAACATTATAAATGTCTTTACTGTAACTTTTGATCAATGTAACTCATCCTTGATGAATAGAAGTATTGATTTCTTATTTATTTCCCCCAAAAATAAAATACAAATTCTTACTGACCCCAAACTTTTTAAAGGGTAGTGTTTAATGTAACAAAAGCTTTCCATTTCAGATAAAAGCTGTTCTTTTAAACTTTTATTCATCAAATAATCCTGAAATAAAAATGTAAAAAAACTGTTTTCAACATGGATAATAATCATGTTTTTGGAGCATAAAATCATCATATTAGAGTGATTTGTGAAGGATCATGTGACACTGAAGACTGGAGTAATGATGCTGAAAATTCAGCTTTTTTTTCAGGGGAATAAATTACATTTTAAAATATATTAAAAATAAAAAAAGTCATTTTAAATTGTCATAATATTTCACAATATTACTGTGTTTTTTGTGTATTTTTTATCAAAAAATTGCAGCTTTAGTGAGCAGAAGAGACTTCTTTTAAAAACATAAAAAATCTTACTGATCTTAAACTTTTGACCGATCAGTGTATATGCATGTCTCGTTTTCAGACTTGAACTAGCCTACACGAGCGTCAAGGCAAAGGTTGAATTGTCGACGTATGGAATTGATATTAACAACTAATATCAATGCTTCACATGCTGGAAGCTCACTAAGTTTCATCCGTATTGGCAGTGTGTAGTAGTGTAATTGGGGCTGTCATATGCTTTGAGCGGCCATCTGTGTGTAGTACCTCAAAGAGTGTGACTGCTGAGATTTGGGCATTTAAACAAAGCTCACTCCCTCTCTCCTGCTGTGGCGTGTAGCTCAGTTTGAATCCCTCAGGCTGGGGAAAATGAGATTATTTCAATCTGCTGTTGCCCTTTTAAAACTCCGACTGCTGAATAAGCAGCGATGCAGCCCGGCCAACAGCAACACGTCTCCCGTATAATGGCAATCATTTTGCTTCGTAGAAATCCGGTCTGAAAGTATAAAAGTGGGCTACTGCTGCTACTCTAAATCTTAATCTCACAGTGTTGTTTTTAGTAATCCTATTATAACATTCATTAAAAAGACAAAAGACTGTGCTGACTTGCATGAAACAGGTCACTTTACTGTCATAAAGCCATTGCAGGCTGAATGTTGTGGGAATTTATTGCTTGTCTGACAAAAAGTTGTACATGTCTCATTGTGGTGATGCCATGTGATTAATCCAATGGTTGCTAAAAGTCTTTGGCTATAAATACACCCACCATGCAACATAGATGAGGCATGGCTAGCGGCAGCTCTGTGGTTGAGAAAGCAGGACCCGTACGGCGGCGCGCAGAGATGAATAAGTAAAACCTTTCACTTTCAGACTCGGAGAAAGAGGCTGGCTGCTTATGACAGCTTGCTCGGCATTTTTGTACTTGAAAGGAATGCTTTTGGGGATCGGTTTGTGTTTATTCGTGAGAGCAAAGGGTTTGTGTCTGTTTGAAGGACTGATGCTAAAATGATCTGTGGTTTTGTCATTCTGTGGTAAACAGCGGGAGGATTTTGTAGTGATTTGATTTTACAGTCATTGACAAAGATTCCTATTTGACAGCGGTTTTTGTGACTGATTCAGTTTGAAGGCATGAGTCGGCCTCCTGCGCCTTCATTCATCACAGTCAAATGGAGTCATGGATTTCTTTCAGGTTATAGATGGTCACCTTACCATCTCATTTGGTGCAGGAAATCACTCACTAATTGAAATTAATTTGCGCGCTTAATATGGGTGACTATTCTTGGCCTGTTCCCAAAAGCTCCTTCTTTAACTCATTATTGATTATTTACTATTAGATTAAAAGGGAAATGCTTTTATGTTTAAACCCCTCTTTTATTGCAAAGAAACTATTAGATGGTAGTTCAGAAACTGATTCAGTAAGTTGATCTGATGCAAGTTTTTGTCTTTTTGACTGATTACCTAGACAAAGCATCTCAAAAGACGATTTATCCATGAGTCTGGACTGCATTGATTGTGCTCAATACTTGTTTTTGTCTTGTCTTATGCACAAGATTCATTGTTTGTTCACTGTCTTCTGTAAAATGTAATGGACTATTTGCACAACTTCTTCGTTCATTCCTACTCATGAGAAAACAGATTATTACTGCGTTTTATGGCTGACACTTGATTAAAACAATGAATCATGTTCTCTGTGTGTTAACATGAATTATATTGATCCTGCTGAGATGTTCTTAAAAATAAACTTTCTTTCTAACCGTTAGTGGAGAAAAAATATACAGTATTTCTCCACTTATCTGCTGCAGTCTGGTGCTCATATTCTTATTTAACAATGTTTTCTCTTACTGATCAGAGTTCATTACCTGTTTACATTTATAAATACATTTTAGTGGTAAAAAGGATTGCAAATAGAAATGTTCCATTGAGTTTGGAAAATTCTTAAAGGGTTAGTTCACCCAAAAATGAAAATTAAGTCATTAATTACTCATTCCCATGCTGTACCAACCCCGTAAGACCTTCGTTCATCTTCGGAACACAAAAGAAGATATTTTTGATTAAATCTGAGAGCTGGATCACTCCTACATAGACAGCCTAAGGGACTTGCTCTTGACGGCCCATAAAGTCATTAAAGAAAATGTTTAAATATTCCATGTGCCTACAGCGGCTCAATTATAAGTTTATCAAGCGACGGGACTACTTTTTGTGCGACTTTATGCGACTATTCCATTACTTCCTTTTGGGCGCATGCATGAGAACTGAGATGAGCACGTTTCTTCTTCGACTACTTCTTGTTACCGGCTGCTCACGCTTCAGGAGTATTACCGCCACCTACCGTATAAGATGATGATCCATATATAAGGCGCTCCGGATTTATAAGGCGCACTGTCGTTTTTGAGAAGATTAAAGGCTTTCAAGTGCCGCCTTATAGTGTGGAAAATACGCTAATTGAAAAGTGTATGTACAGCGCGCATCTTCCTCTTGCTTGTAAACAGAAAGTTTTGTGCTTTTAGCTATATCAGCACATCATCTTATACGGTAGGTGGCGGTAATCTTCCTGAAGCGGTGAGCAGCCGGCTAACAAGAAGAAGTCGAAGAAGAACGTCCTCATCTCATTTCTGACGCATGCGTTCTGGAAATCTCTTCAACTCTCGTCTCAAGGCCCATAAGGAAGTAATGGAATAGTCGAATAAAGTCGTTATTTATGGGGGTTTTTCACACAAAAAGTAGTCTCGTCGCTTGATAAACTTATAATTGAGCCACTGTAGGCACATGGAATATTTAAACATTTTCTTTAATGACTTTATGAGCCGCCAAAAGCCAGTCCCTTAGGCAGTTTATGGAGGAGTGATCCATCTCTCAGATTAAATCAAAAATATCTTCATTTGTGTTCCGAAGATGGAACAAAGGTCTTACGGGGTTGGTACAGCATGGGGCAAGTAATTAATGACTTAATTTTCATTTTTGGTGAACTAACCCTTTAATGTCCAGATTTTTAAATCTTCTTGTGGCGTTTAGTCAACCTGGCACACATTGAAAATATACCTAACTGGAAAAAGGTTTAACTTTAAAAAAAAAAAAAATGTGTCATGAAGCTCAGTGTTAGTAGTCCATTCAATCAAGTAGATTTAGCCTGTTTTGATTTTGCTCAACCAATTTAGCTCGAAGACCTTTTTCAGGACATGGATAAAAAAAAAAAATATTTGTATTTGAAGAAAATCCATCAACTACGTAAGGTCTGTTTCATTTTATGAAAGAGATCAATTGCTGATTAAAAAGTTGATAGGTGCTTTTGAGACCCTTTTCTGTATTTGAAGTCCCCAGGAACACTTCGCAATATCCGTCAATATCCCAAGTCATGACGCCTCATGCTCACCCCCTGCCAGCCTTCTGGGTTGTGTTTCCTTCCCGCTGCAGTCAAACCATCCATCAAAGTCCACCAAATCCACCATAATCGGACTCTAGACAGTTTGAGGTCAACCAACATGGTCTCTTTCCTCAATAGTAACAGGTTAATAACATTTTGTTTACTCTCGAGTATTTTCTGACTAATCCATCCTCATTTGCAACATTCAAAGGTTGTTTTTGGGTTCCTAATCTCTTTTCTTCTAACTCCCTGGGGATGTTAAATAGTAACTAATAGAAAAAAACTGCTCAGATACTGATTTTGTTGTTCAGCACATTCAAGTTTTGAACTTCAAGCCACAAGCATTTACCGAAGAGCAGAGTAATTATTGCGTGTTCACCTGGGATAAACCCTGAAGAGTGCTGCCTCAGTATTTCACTATTCACTTTTGTCCTTTATGTGTCTTTAATTCTGAGTTGGCCTGTAAGACCTAAGGCTAAAGGTAAAATAATAGCAATTACACACCACAACTAACTGTAATGGCACAGAGAAACATTATTTTTCGAGTATTTTTCTTCCAGCTGATGAATGAAACATTGACAGCCAATCAGAATCCATCCTGCCTTACAGAGCATAAACATTTAAAGCAGCAGGCAACAACTTCAGTTCACTTATCATAAACAATATGTTATTCTGTGTTCAGTGTGGACGCAAATATATTTTTGTTATAGTTATCTTTATAGTTATCATTCTTGATGTGAATGGGCCTTTAAGCTTGATGTGGACACATTAGCATTACTTCTTAGTGAGTTGCCTATCTAGACAGCCCTTTTAGGCAAAATGATGCCACCTTTTAAGATTTTGTTATCCACTGTTTATTACAAATTTTCAAACTGAATTGTTCAAATTGTTCAGGATGTTTACAAATGGACTGTTTCCCCAATATTTAGGTGTACTGTGTATGATTTGTACTTTTTTGGATACTTGCTTTGGATAAATTTAAGTTCTTCTAGTCAATTCTACCTAGAAGTATACTGCCTTTGTACAGCGTTGGAAATTAGATATGAATCAGATATGGCAGCTCTGACATGGTCATTTTTAACACTGTTATATGTTTCTGATGTGCTGGTCCTGATCAATACAGGAGCATGGTCTGAGTGACCATTGCTGCTCCATCTATGCCAAAACAATTGGCATGTTTTTCTAGAACAAATGATAAAAGAATGAATCCATTCTTCTTTGTAGAATGCGTTGAGTTTTTGGGATTCATACTGACTTCTTCATACAGACAGTGTGCATCTGTTCAGATAATGGATGTAATAGGAATACTCTGACTAGTGACAAACACTGCTCAAAGTCAGTAAGTAATGGACTATTAGGATTGAGCATTGGGATGTAACAGAAACACTGTCCGCATAAACAAACAAGGTTTCATTAGCTGCCCAGACAGAAACCGGCCTGACATTACTGACGCTGATATAATGCCTAACTCAAGGGTTCGATGCCAAAGTTACTAAATAAGAAGATCTCTTCAGTGGCGGTTCTACGTTGAATTACACCTGAGCCAACTTCAAATGCAAGTATTAAAATATTATCTCTAAAATATTACTAATTCACAATAATTGTTAGCAATTCACATTTGCACATTGACGTGTGTGTCGCAAAGATGGTAAATATCCAAACTCCTTGACTTTGTGGGGCCATTCTTTTTATTCCTATGAGGAAAACAACTTATAAATCATGCTTAGTGATGTTTTTATATTTATTAAATGTATGTGATGGGTAAGTTTAAATTTATATTCTTAGCTGATGAGAATATACAATTTGTACACGTATACATTTTTTCCTATGGAATGTCCCCATAAAACATGGAAACCCAACAACGTGTTTGTGTGTTTGAGTGTGTGTGAGTTAGTCTCACAATCACCACACTCATGGTTATCATCTGTCATTTCCACACATTTTGTGACACACATGAAGAATGCACTGAAAGAATGCTGTGGTGGTGCCAGTGTATTGATTTCCAGAAGTAAAGGGTGCTATGTGCTGTTCAGTTATGCAGATTTCGGTTGTGGCTATGTTGTCGGTTTCCTCTCTGCAATGCAGAAGTCAAACACATTTTTTCACTCAACCCAGTGGAGTGACGTTTGACTCTCCCTGCTTTCATAAAAGATGGCATTGTCATACTCTGCCTCCACAAGGTCATTTTATTCAAAGTGATTTAATTCAGCTGTACAAATACAACAGCTTTTTTACCTTGAATTACGCATCTTGTTATAGCAACTATGCATTTATTTTATCAAGAACATAAAGAATGTATTAATATGAGTCAGTATATGTCTAGTTTCCAAAGGTTCAGCACATAAAGGTCATTGTGCATCCTTTCCCTTGTGTTACCCAGCATGCAACTTCAAATTTGAGCCCTGACTCTGACTTTGATTGGAGTCTGTGTCTTCTGGCAACGCCCAGTTGGTTGAGGATGTCTGAAGCATTTCTCAGAGTGCATGATGGGCCCTGGGGAGGGTGAGGTGTGGGGGGTGGGGGTGGAGCTGTAAGAAGTGGCGAGATGTCGTTCTCTTTCCTCCAGCCCGTGCTTTCGCAACCAAGCAGGTGGGTTGCGATCCTTCTCATCCTTTTCCTCCCTCTCCTCTGCTTTTTCTTCCTCCCTGGGAGCTACAGCATGACACGAGCAGCTTGCAGAAAGCCAGACAGCATCAATTGCAGGGTGGTGAGTTAGTGTCTCACCCTTTTGAGCTCACTTCTTGGAAGTCATCAGTCACTGGTTTTGGGACATACTTTGGTATGTTGGTTACTCTAACAGGCTGGTCACCATTTGTTTTTATATATAGCCTAAGGCTCTAGATAATAACTTTAGTAAAGGTTAGTACAGAACACTTTGTTTTCATTACAAATGTATGTTGATAAGATTTACTGGGTTAAATTGGATCATTCTTTATGTTTTGTCATCATTCACAGACTGCTAATTGTTGTACATTTTCCCTTTGGGGACCATTGGATAGCAGATTGTGTCTGTAAAAAATAATTTGCATGGTGTTGTGGCCTTAAGACTTCTTATGCTAATCTTTTGAATTCTTGTACTTATGTGTTTGGGTTTAACTTGAAGAAAAGAAGAAAATTAAAGTGGCTGATGGCTACATGTTCTTAAAAAACTGCATTTGAATAAACTCAGTTGAGGTTGCTACAAATAGGACTGTTATGCAACCATACAGATGATGGTTAATTTCCTCTGGAAATATGTTGCTTTGCCATAATTTAGCCACAGCATGAAACATATTTAACAGACTAATAGACACAGCTAGTGATAAAGAAAATTGATTTGTTTTGATCCACTTAGAACGCAAAATCTGGCTTTATTGAGTGTTATTGTTTCATGGTTCTTTCAACACTGAATATTGCATGAGAATATTACTGTACGCTTGAATGGGACGTTTGCACTGAACATCGAGTGAAAGTCAAGCGATGCCACCACTCATATTGTGAGGCGTTTTAATTAAAAAAACAACAGCCCATGGAAGACATTCTGCCAACCAATCACAGCTGCTAAAATCAACATGTTTTGCATATATAAGTGATTCAAGTGTAGGCGTTTCGACTAGTATTGCTGTCATAAATGGACTGGTGTCTAAGGACATGGTCCGACCGTCACAGATATGACAGCACAGAAATAATAAAATATTCAACCCATATGGGCAAGCTTTTAGGGCAGCTCTCTGGGTCTTTATCCTGCTAGCAGAATAGTTTCTGACTGTTCTTATAAAATCTATTCTGAATCACAATGGAATATTGCTGTATAGCCCCAGTAAAGTATGCCATTTTGTGGTAGTCTGCTGCCTCCTCCACAATTTAGTGCTTGAATTAATTTAACTTGGACTGGCTTTTAACAGGTAAAGACTTTTTTTCATAGATATATTATCCATAGAGATAGTGGGCTATATGTGGGACTGGACAGTGAAGTAAAGTGAAGTATCCCATCCCCTGTTGGGGATCTACCAAGTCACAATTCAGTTTAAATAAGAATGATTGGAGCTAACAACATGTGTGGCCCTGTAAAACATCAGTGGTTAACTAAGAAGTATGTCTTCTTACCAACTAACCTGCCTACTGTATATTGCCTATTCCAGGCATCAGCCACTGTCTGTAGAGCATTGCATTTTTCAAGAACAATGAACCACCCACCCTAAGACTGTTCTGCTGAATTAAATGTGACAAATTCCAATCCAAAAAGCCAAATGTTGAGGTAATTATTCCCTATTCATGAAAGCATTAATTGATATTTTAGGTGAATCGCTTTTTGTTTTGGTAAACAATCATTATAATTATGTCAAATTTGCATAATAAGACAGCATTTGCTTCTAAGTGAAGAAAAAATGTATGCTGTTAAACAGTCAAATTGTTAAAATCTTACTTTAAAGTCATGTAATCTCAAACTGCACTAGAGGGGAACTCATTTTTCCATTGACAATGTGCTTCAATACAATTTGTCACATTTCATTTCTCATGGTCAATTAACAGGAAAATTGAGAAATGGTGCCCATGTTAATGGTATTGAAACTGAAGATATTGAGAATATGAAACATTCATAGATCATGTATTTCCTACTGCGGCATCTGTGAAGTCACTAGAAGTGAAGGTTTAGCCACCATTCTGGCTGTACAACAGTGACATTCCTGCCGAAATCACTCTCTCAAAGCAGTGGGTGCACTCAGCGGGGACATAGGTGTGTGGAAACAAGACTGTCAAGGTGACCTTAACCAGTGAGCCCATGCCAAAAAGTGTCCTCCTTGCAAAGGATGCCCAACTAAGATCCAGTACCACAGTTTCAGATGTTTACCGGTGCATTGTGGGAGGGCAAATACACAGAAAGCACTAGAAATCCTTTAGGCAGGTAAGGTTTCGGCAGAGTGCATATTAGGGGAAATTGTCAACTGGCCTGGTTATTGATTTGTGTTGGTGGTCCACTTGCAGCTTCAATTCACATTCGTCTGAACTCAAGACTACCAGAACATCATAGCACCAACAAGTCAATAACTCTACCCAGGTGTTAAAGCATTAGCTGCTAATGTGTGTAAACTCACTGGATACTGCAGATATTTTACTCTTAATGTGTAGTTTAGACAAGCACAACCATTGTTGATAGATTTTAATATATCTCATGCTTCAACTAAAGTCTTAAGGGTTTGGAAACGACATGAGGTTTACTTTTTGAGTGAACTATCCCTTTAAGTAGAAATGGTGGCATCAGCAAAATAATCATAAGAAATAATTTTCTGCCAAATATAGTTAATTTGTCCTACTGTTGGGTGTTTAATATTGTGTTGCAGCTTGCTGTTTTACTTTACTTTCTGCCGTGAAATGTATTTCATAGAGTATATCAACTTTTTACAGTGGCTTCAAATGCTCATCCAATCAGACTTTAGAAAAGATCTGTTGTGTAATAGACTTTGTGTCATCTCTAATCTTTAATTTACATTATTGTATAACAGTATCAGATCTCAAGCTAAATGTGTCAAGTGCTCCTGGAGTTAAATAAGGGAGAAACAAGGATGTTGAAAAATCAATAATGATATTTTTAGTGTGATTGCGCTCATACTCGCACCCACCAGAGCCTATTTCTAATGCAAGAATCTTCAGAAACACCCACATGCTGGTGTTAAGAGCCCTGCAGGGTCTCTCACAATTATTATCCAGTCGCTTTCAGCCTCTCAAAGTTTTCTTTCCTTCTCGCCTCTGCCCTGCATACATTATAAAAGTGAAAGAGAGAGTATGTACTAGCTCGTCAAACATTTCAAATAGAAGACCAAATGTCCTGGACATGAACGTCTCCTGGGTAGACTTGAATATATTGAATTTTAGATGTAGTTCTTGCAAGAATTACTCAGCATCTTAGAATCGATATGAATAATTGAACTGCAGATATTGACATAATGAAATAGGTTGAATATTTCAATCTCTTTTTATGTCAGATTTCTGTAAATGCCAGTATGTTTCTCTTTGTCTTGTATAAATGGATTTCACGTCAGATATAGCTGTCAATTTAGTCCGTTAAGCCGAACAACAAATAGCCAAGAGTCATGAGAGAGTTGAAAACAAAATATGATCAGATCTGAAGAGCTGAGGATATGCATCCACAAACATGTTCAGACTGAGCTCACTTAGCAACACAAGAGAAAGAGGTAACACTTTACAATACGGGTGCACTAACAAGCATTAATTCATGCTTAACTAATGCACAGATAATACTGAATTAATGTGTAACTGTAACTAATGATTATTTAAGCTAGTCATTAATCATTACCACATTAGGAACTAATTAAGAGTATGTAAGGTTAATGTATTAGTTCATACATGAATTGTTATTAATTAAATATGTAATTGTGGATTAATTCCATAATAACTCATTTTTTAGTAGTGTCAATTAATATGTTAATTACCAGAATGAGCCAAAGCCTTGTATTTCAACCTCCAGATAATATGACAGGTACACTTATATGCATTAATACATGATTAATTACTTCATTGTTAGTGCAAATTCATGTGCAAATTACAACATGACTAGTTAATAATGATGTGCCCCAACAAGTAAAGTCATAACATAATGATACCTTTGCAAATCATTAGCTAATGATTAATTAAAGCAGACAACTGGAAGTTGAAGTGCATAGCTTTGACTAATTGTGGTAATTAACACATTAATTTACACTATTAGTTCATAAAATATGTTAAGGAATTAATGCACAATGACACATTGAATTAATAGCAATTCATGTAATGCTTAATATTAATCATATAGACTCTTTATTAGTTGCTGATGCAGTAATCATTAATTAATGGTTTAGTTCTTTGTGAGTTATACATTAACTCATGATTATCTGTGCATTAGTTAAATAAATTCATGCATATTAGTGCACCCGTATTGTAAAGTGTTACAGTAAATGATAAATATCAGTATATCGATTTATCTTGTGTAATAGACAGAAAATTAGTTTGTTATTAACTGGGCCATGTTACACAAGCCCGTACAATTCTGCTTTGGCAGTACTAATAACTTCATATGCATTCACACCTAGCTTGGATTTTCAACTGGGTCAACAAAGTCGAAGAGTGTTAAAGCTACTATTTAATATCCTTCATTAATTAGACATGATCTGGTAAATTGAGAAGAATGATAACTTGAGGACTTTGGAGAAATGACAAATATTGTCAGTAGTTAATGAGAATAGAAGTGGCAAGACACGGAGAACACTAATTAAGAGAAATCATATGAATAAGATGGTGACAGTGAGTCAACAATACTGGGCTATAAAATATGAATGAAGGTGTACTGCAATCATTTTTTTCAGTTCTGGTTCTTTTGATGAATGTTTGGAAAGGTCTAATAAAAGATAAACCTTGTGGGGACAAACTTTCTCTAAAAATTCTAGAAGATAAAACCTTGAAAAACCAATCAAATGGCCGGCCATCTCCACAAGGGAATTTATTTGTTCATAAATCAGACTAATAATGTCCTTATTCGATTTAAAAGTGATACACTATTTCCTGTCACCAGGCACGATAAGTAAGGAGGCTGCCAAAATTTGGGGTGTTTTTGTTTCTGCTTCTAATTTTGTTTTACTCTTTTCTCTGTCTGTCTCTACAGCTGGGATGACAGTAGTTCGGTCAGCAGTGGTTTGAGTGATACTTTAGATAACATCGGCACTGACGATCTGAATCCACCAACATATTCCGGCATCTCATCTCGCAAGAGCAAAGCAGCACAGGTGTGCATACTCTCTAGTCTTATGTATTTTTTCTCCTCACACACACATTTGTATTAATAGCTTTGTATCAGCAGTCTGTCAGTAGGCCACAGCAGATTGAACAGACTGAGTGTTTTGGACATTTTGCTTTGGCTAGTAAGAAAAGTTTAGCCATCTGTCAGACGGATTGCCAATGTGAGATTACTGTGTTTCGTGTGTCTTTGTGGTTCACAGTCAAATAAAGATACACACAGTCATACCGAGCAAGATGGTAGCAGCTGGGCTGGTGCTGAGGATCTGAAGAAGGTTGATGAAGAGATGGGATCCAGGTATGGACCCTTCCTGCAAGTGGAAGTCTTCATCCACTTCCTCTTCATGTCAGGGTGAAGACGTTGGCCAGAAGACAGCTTTGCCCATGTCTCAAACAGGCTCCTGGAGGAGGGCATGAGTGCCCAGGTTGGCATCACACCACCACGGACCAAAGGTTCCATCCACCTCTCTCAAATCACCAGGTATCAAAATCTCATACATTGGTACTTTGTAAATACATGGAGTACTATTTTTTGGTTTCATTAAGATAGACACTGTCAGAATCCTTTAGAAACCTTTAGGTGCCCTTTTCAAAAATGGCAGTTCTCTGAAGGCACTTTCAAAATGGAACCCACAATTATCTGTAAGGAAGCATGAAAGATACAGATGCCTTTCTGCTTGTTACAAAACCAAGGGGATATTAGTGATACAGTGGTATCTGTCTGTAGGGGACATTTTATACATGGTATCTATTCAACATAAATGCTTACTGTAGCTTCAAAAAGAAGGTAAAATCAAAAGAGATGAGGCTTTTTGATGACTAAGTCTTTGGGACCTATTTTTAATGATCTGAAACGCAAGTGTCAAAATGTCAAATCGCAAGTAACTTTGTGGGCGGATCCCGGCGCTGTTGCTATTTCACCGGCGGATAAATGCCTCTTGCGCCTGGCACAAATCTAAAATGGGTTGGTCTGAAGTAGCTTCATTATTCATAGGTGTGGTTTGGGCGTAACGGAAACAAACCAATAAGAGTGTGATATCACATTCCCTTTAAGAGCATGATGAACGAGGTGCACTTGTTCCGTGGCGCAATACTATTATAACGGCACATTTACCAGGCGCGCTTCAGCATTGGTTCACAGCTGTTTTTACTGGTCAGTGGCGCAAATAGCACCAGGAATTGTTTGCGCAAGAACACGCCTCCTTTTTCTGTGCTGAATTCATTCCCTAGTTTGCCGGCGTGCATCTGTGGAGGTAAAAGCCCACTTTGCGCGGGTGCAAAATACCAATGATACATGCGTTAGTGTACGAAGACATTTGCGCTGGGTGCAAGATAGGGGCCCTTTGTTTTTTTCTTTATCTCAGCAAACTTTTGCAGCTGAAGCTCTTTAGGTACACTGAGCAGGAACCAGTTATTTTGGCTTAGAGTACTTTATCTGTGCTGTTTGCTGAGTTGCAAAGAAGGGCCGTTGGCTTGAACACAACAGCCATGATGGATTGGTGATGATGGATTGGGTTGTGAAATTATTTGCAAAAAACTTGCCAGCAGTATTGAATGATTGATCAGGAGGTACTTGTGCCTTAACAAACATCTTTGTGCTGACAGGTAAAACAGATGATGCCAAGGCATCTGAGAAGGGCAAGGCCCCATCTAAGAGCCCAAGCATCCAGCGCTCACCATCGGATGCAGGCAAGAGCAGCGGAGATGAAGGGAAGAAGCCACCCTCAGGCATCGGTCGTCCACCAACCACAAGCTCCTTCGGGTTTAAGAAGATTCCTGGGTTCCGCCGGAGCCCTTATCACTACCAGCGGGGCCACTCTGACCAGTGGTTCTGCGACTCTAGGCAAGGTACCAAAGTCTGCAGGCATTGGGAAGGGTGCAGGTATCGGCAATGAGCGGAAGACAAGTCTCGATGGTGCTCAACACCAGGATGATGCCGTTTTGTTAGGCTGTGGAGGCTCCAAAGTTCCACTCCAGTATCGCTCCCTACCTAGACCGGCAAAGTCATCCAGTGGGGGAAGCAGCGTGGTGGGCCGCAGCGGGCATCGTTCCAGCTCTAGCAGCATTGATTCTAATGTCAGCGGAAAGTCTGCGGGAGTTAGTGGAGGGGTGGTTGGAACCCCAACCAGCACAAAGAGAAGAGACCCCGGGAAAGTGGGGTCAGGACGCTCTAGTCCCATTACCATCAACCAAACGGATAAAGAGAAAGTGGCAGGTTCGGATCAAGAGGGAACGGGGTTGTCCACCTCCCCCAAATCCAGTCCCACTTCCACCCAATCGGGACTCAGACAGCCAGGCTCCAAATACCCAGACATTGCCTCCCCCACATTCCGCAGGTAACGGACTTTCTTTCTCAATAAAATGACTGGGGTAATGGGAGGACAAGAAAAGTTAGACAAAGATGACAAAAGGCAGACATAAGCAGAGATAAGACTAAAATATGAAAGCAAAGTAGGCAGTTAGCTTGACAAATGGATACAAGCAGACAGTAAGAAAGAACAATTGCTTTTTGTGGTTTGGCTCACTCTTGCGATGTCATGACCTCTTGGCCAGCATGGAGGAGCGTTCCAGCATGTTTCCTCAGCAAGTATGTGAGATGGACATGAGCTGCTTTAGGCTGTGCTGCACTGCTGATTTGATCCACCAATGAATTTAGGCTTACCTCAGAGATCCAGGAAAGTTTGTGATGGATTACAGAGCTCATTGTTTGAGCCATAGCCTTCTGTCTCACTCTTGTATATTCCCCAGCCACCATTAGATGACCTGAAATCTTGCTAGCAGCCCACAAATGCTCTGATGAATAGAGAAGGATCTAATATAAATCACTAGTTCTCAACTGGTTTTATGCAGAACCAGATTTCACAATGAACAACAAGGGATGACCTATGTAGTAGTTAAAGAAAAAAAAACTTACATTGGCCAAAAAACTCAGGATTGGTCACTTGTCACTTGTCAACAGACCAACATCCCATGCTTCTGTTTTTTTTTTTTTATTTTTTATGCATTTAGCATTTTGTCTCCCTGTTGTCTGATGCTGTGTCCGAAATCTCCACTCACTCTACCCCTTACATAGGGGATGTTGGGGTAGAGAGCAGAGTACTATATAGTGAGCTCACCAGCAAATAGAAGCCATATAATAGAGGCTCTGGGCTAAATAGATTTTTAAAAATAAATACATTACATTATATTGAGCTTATTTCTCCAAAAAGCTTATTTCTCCGAGCTTATTTCTTTTTGTTATAATGCGCTACTCCACACATGATCTTAACTTATTTTTACGCTCAGCGCAATGCATGATGGTATATAGGGCTTAGGTTAGTGACCATCGGTTGTACACTACTTTTCAAAATGCATTCTGGGATACATTGAGTGGACTATATAGGGTATAACAATCATCACTATACATTCTGGACAGCACTACAAAATGGCGAGCTCACTAGTACAGTCCACTATATAGTAGAGTAATGGGAGATTTTCGGACACAGCATGAGTCTCATAACAGCCTGCAACCCATTTTTGAGAATCGAAATCACTTTAGCAGTCTGTCTTAGCACCTCTCTCCCACATCAGAGGACAGTTGCACACAAGGCGGATTAGGGTCAGATTGCCACCTGGTGGTTATGGAATGTAAGTGCATATATGGAGACACTCCTCAAGGAAGCATGATTTGCCATTCTGATCAGACTCAATTCAGCATTGATTAAAGCAGATGGAGTGAGTGGATTTCCAGCACACTGATCTCTGTGTTAGTAGGTATGCCCATTTAAAAGCATGTTTACATGGTGCGCTGCTCTGCTCCATGAAGCCGAAGCGTAATAGTGTAATTTGCTTGCCTCAGGCTGTTATTGCTAGAGCCATACAGTGATAACCATGGGCAGATCCACCACTGAAAGCATATTTGATTATATTCAAGGAGTAGAAACTGACCAATTAAGTTATGCTGGAAACTGTGTGTGTAATGAGATTGCAATCTACATCTTCATGAAAGAGCAAATGTATGTAAACTGTTTCTGAAATCAACTCAATTCATTCGACAGTTTACATAAGCAAGGTTTATGAATAATTTGTTGTCTTGTTTTCACTTTGCCCAGGTTGTTTGGCAGCAAGTCTCAGCAGTAAACCAAGTTCCCCTGGCACCCCTGACTCTGGTAAATGCCCATCGGCACTGGGCAGTCCTCATGGCACACTGGCGCGGCAGGCCAGCCTGGATTCACCCTCCTCAGGAACAGGTAGTCTGGGCAGCATGGGTGGGCAAAGTGGAGGCAGCAGCCCGTTGTACGGCAAAACTCCCGACCTGGGCACTGACTCCCCCGCCTCTAGTCCGGCGTCAGGCCTCTCTCTGCCCTCTAACGCCCGGCCTTGGCCTCCGAACCTCAGCAGTTCCTCTGCGGGCAGTAAAGACACACTGAGCTGCCAAAGTATGACCAGTTTACACACAAGCTCGGAGTCCATAGACCTGCCACTCCCACATCACCATGGAGCAAAAGTCACCCGCACGGGCAGTGTCAAGTCCACCCTGTCTGAGGGGTAAGTGCAGATATCCATATGGTATTAATTAAATGATAGAGATGACAATGCATTTCTTATTAGATTATGTTTAATGAAATAATGGAGCATTAGTTTAGGGCTGGACGGTACCCGCATTACCGCAATACCGCGGTCACGTGACCCCTGACCGCAGGTCTAAGCTTGTCACCGTCATCACCGCAAAAAAAAAAAAAAAGTTTCATGACACATAGCATTCCATTTGTGTTGACTATTAGGCCTGTATGCAAGAGTACCTGTGTAATATATCTTGTAGTCTATAATTTGAATTCTATTTTGCTAAAGCATTAAAATACAGGCGCATATGCGATAGCCCCAAAGCAGTAGCCTACCTCAGTTTTTAATTGCACGTGCTTATTTAACGCGATTTCTTGTGTCACGAGTGATGAACGGAGCCAACATTGTGGCTGCAGTAGAAGAAACTTGGATGGGGATGGCTACCATGCTTCGGTCACAACCTCCATTTAGCCGTCACCAACTCCATGAAGGCAGAAAAAGAACGCACCGCCCGGGCCATGGGTTTGTGTCGGACGCACGTGACCACTTTCTCTCATAGCTGGCAAAAAAAAAAAAAAACAACCGGCTTCAAAAAGGACAAACTGGAGCTGGACCTGCCTCAGCACTCCTTAGTAAGTTTTAACTCTCTTCCAACAGCGATTTAATAAAAACTTTGTTTAAGACCTTGAACCACTAAGACAAAAGCGGACACAAGATGTAAATTAATATAAATATATAATATAAATAATCTGTAATAAAATATAAAAAATATATAAAGAATATTTATATTATATAGCCTAAGTAGATATACGATTTAATGTTAAATTAAATAGCTAGACTTCGTTAAATAGCCTTGAACCACTACAGACAAAAGCGGACACGAGATAGGCCTTTAAATTAATATAAATAGGCTATATAAATAGCTCTGTTATAAAATATAAAAAATATAAATTTTATTTATATTATATAGCCTAAGTAACAATCTGTAGTGTGAGCAGCAACACTTTGTTAAATTAAATAGACTTCGTTAAATAGCCTTGAACCACAAGACAAAAGCGGAAAGGAGATATGTGAATTAATAGGCTAATAATAAATATATAAATAGCTATGTAATAAAATATAAATAATATTTATATTATATAGCCTAAGTAATATACAATCTGTGGTGTGATCAGCAACATTTTGTTAAATTAAATAGCTAGACTTCGTTAAATAGCCTTGACAAAAGCATGATATGTGAATTAATAATATAAATATATAAATAGCTATGTAATAAAATTTAAAAATATATAAATAATATTTATTGGCTATTTTATAGCCTAAGTATACAATCTGTAGTGTGAGCAGCGCAACTTTGTTAAATTAAATAGCTAGACTTCGTTAAATAGCCTTGAACCACTTAGACAAAAGCGGACACGCGATATGTGAATTAATAATATAAATATATAAAATAGCTATGTAATAAAATATTAATAATATTTATATTTTATAGCCTAAGTAGCTAATATACAATCTGTAGTGTGAGCAGCAACACTATGTTAAATTAAATAGCTAGACTTCGTTAAATAGCCTTGAACCACTTAGACAAAAGATTTTAATAAAAATATATTAATAGCTATGTAATAAAATATACAAAATATAAATAATATTTATTATATAGCTTAAGTAATATACAATCAGCGGGTAGTACACCGGTACCTAGTGACTGCATCCTCTTTGAAACCGGTGCTGCAGCTAGTCACCGAGGATCTGTTGCTCCCAGCTGAGGAGGACACCCAATTGACGCGCAATCTCAAAGAAAAAATGTCTGCCGTTTTGATGGAAAATACAGTGCACCTTCAACTCAACTATTGGCAAAGACCGCGTTTGTCAACCCTATAAGGATATTGACATTGCTGACGAGGTGAAGGATGAGCTTATGGAGGAGATGATGATTGATGTGCCCGAAGAGCAGCGTGATGACGGTGATGTAGAGGGAGCAAGTGCACCCAACCCTCCCAAAAAACCGAATCTGGCGGAGGCTTACTCTGGAGAAAGAAAAAAAACATCTACTCCGATCCCAAGAGAATTCGTGTGGAAACAGAGATCAGAAGGTATTTGCAGGAGGAAGCCCTGGATTCCCACGCAGACCCTCTGGTGGCGGGACAATCATGTCCGATTCCCTCTGCTTTCAAAAGTTGCCCGAAAATATATGACCTTTTGCGCTACAAGCATTCCCTCAGAACGTGTGTTCAGTGCAGCAGGTAACGTCGTCACGTCTTTCAGGGCCTCCCTCAAACCCGACAAAGTGAACATGCTGTTTTTTTTCAGCCAAAAATATAAAGGCTGGGATGTAAACCATAGCCTAGACATCACTCCATTTTTTGTTCTAAATGTTCCTGTGTTCTGTGTGTAAATGTTCCAAATGTGAAATAATAAACGAACGAACATGTTTGTTATTAAGTTCATCTCTTGTGTGTGCGCTTGTTTGCACGCGCGATATATTCGCGGCGGCGACGGCTGGGGGTGTGGGGTGGGGTGAGGGTGGGGGGGGGGGTGGGTATTAGCGGTTTACCGCAATACCGCGGGAATTTCTTGCTTTTCAACCGCGGTAAGAAAAAGTCCCATACCGCCCCAGCCCTACATTAGTTTGTTGTTGAATTCTGTTTGTCATGAAATGATCAAACTGCCTGTTTGTCATAGATGACTCTCTTGTTTTTCTTCTGTTTTAATAGCATGCCTCTTGACAGAAACACTCTCCCCAAAAAGGGATTAAGGTACTAATATAACCACTATCCATGTAATTGTACTCACAAATATATTTTTGTTTATGTTGTCACCTCTATCAAGTAACTAGCATTAATATTCTCATCATCTGCTTTTGATTTGTGTCACTTACCCTGTACATGTGTACATCTATGTATTAGTAGTGGAAGACACTACAGGTGAATAGGGTAATTTTTTTTAACTAGCAGATATCACCATGAAACTTTCCCAGTTGATTACCTACATTAAGATGAGAACAAAATATATTACAAGTTTTCTGTAATTTAATGTTTAAATATGCAAATGAGGCATTATCTAATTAAATATGTACTAACTTGCATATATTTTAAGAAGTGTTGGATAAAGCCAGGTTCAAAATTTTTTTTTCATTGTGTTCACATATTAGATGAGAAAAAAAACTACAGAGGGATTTATGGATATCTACTTTTGTTATCCTGTCAATCAGAATATACTGCCAATCGCCATGTTTTTTGGAATAAAATGTTATATAAATCAGGCTAGGAATAATATATTTACAAATCCCTCTGTAAATATCTTCATAATATAACTAGGTACAAGACTGGAAAGTTTGGTGTATATAGGTGCTATCTGAAGTGGAGATTTCGGACTTGGAGTATGAGAGAAAAGTCATTTTGAGAAAACTGGCCTTAAAGATTTAGTGTCAGCCAATGAGATTCGCGCATTAAGGGATATATATCCCTCCTTTTAATTTCACGATTGGTTGCTAATAAAAAGGAAATGACCATATTTGAATGATTTATAACGACAACTTTTGAAGAATTTAAGAGAAATCTACAGACACAAACAGACAAAGTGTAAGTAAAATAAAGACCTAAATGTGTATTTTGGACTGTCTGAAAGAAGACATGTTATTGAAGACAAATATCCCAAAATCTCAAAATTGACCAGTGAAAAAACCAGCTTTTGACTGCCGTGTCTCGCCTTAATCATACTTAGCCATTGAAAACCCCAACCCTAAATATTAAACTTTAACACATCATCCTGTACAGTTTGAGCTACAGACATGAATGATTCCTTAAATCAAGTGGCTTTTTGATGAGAGCTGTGCAAATTACATTTCAATAACGAGAAATATTCTGTAGACTTGCACTACCATTCAGCAAGGATGCATTAAACTGATCAATCAACAAATCAGCATATAACAATCTGAATGTGACACTAAAAACTGGAGTAATAGCTGCTAAAAATTCAGCTTTGCCATCACAGTAATCAGTTGCATTATAAAATATTTTAAGATAGAACAACAACTATTTTGCAACTTCATAGCCACACACAGACAACAACCCACAGCACTGGTAGTGTTCGCAAAATCTTTTACATATCCACCGTGGCTTGTCAAGCTGTGACTCACCTGATTCTTTAACACTCATTTAATAACACTTTTAGCAAGAGACAACCACAGAAACGGTAACATGCTCTTAAGAAGCAATGAAATATTCACAGAGATAAGCACATGCATTTAAATGAAATCCAAACCACTATAAAATAGCCATCAATCTGCAGTCAGGACGAAAGATAAACTGTGGAAATGCTACATGCGTGTGTGACCTTCTCATTTGCAGTTAAATCACAATGTGAGCAAATCATTTAGGTCACAATATGGTATTTTAATTCTAAAAGGCTCAGGTAGGCACTGAAGATAGTCCAGTCAGGAAGATCCACGTGATCTCCATTTGTTTTATGGAAACTGTCTTTGACGCATGCTAAGTCTGCCCACTGCCTAAAGCTATCACTGCAGAACAATGGATGTGAGACTGTGTGGGCAGTTATTATCTAGCTTTATCTGTATAAATCATGTTAAGCCCTATCACAGCTGAAGATTTAGTGCTTTTAGTTTAATAGACTGTCTAAAAACTGTCTAAAACTGTCTATTTGCCTCCTATCAGGTATCCTCCATCCTCCAGACAGACATCACATGAGGAAGGAAAGGAATGGTTGCGCTCTCACTCCACTGGAGGTCTGCAGGACACAGGAAGTCCACTTTCACCCCCGGGCACAACCAGCACCAACGCTGGCAAATACCACTACTCAAACCTGCGTATGTAAACATATATCATATATGAGTTATACTTACAGTAGAGCACCTACAATTTCTGGATTTTCTCATTGCACCATAAACAGACATTGGGTTATAAAAAAGATATCATTTTGTGACATCATGACACTTGTGTTGCAGTGAGTCCCACCAGCATGTCACAGTATAATCTTCCCAGCACCAGTATGAGCCGCTCCAACAGTATTCCAGCACAGGATTCATTCGAGCTGTACGGGGAGGGTCACACTTTGGGCGGCAGTGCCACCTCGCTGGAGGAACGGCCTCGCTGGATGAGCCGGTCCGCGATCCTTCCGAGACAGCACTCGATGAAGGTTAGCACTGAAGTTACTTCCTTGGAAGAATTTGATTTATTTATTTATATCTATACCATTGATGTGCCTTTTCTATTTAGTTGTGCATGTACCTGTAATTATGCATGTCTGTTTGGTTGGTTTCCTTTAGCATTAAAAACAGAAATATTTATATTGTTATGTTGTTCTGCTCTGTCTACAGTTCATGGTTCTTCTCTGTCTTTGGTCTCGAGCACATCATCTTTGTATTCTGCGGTGAGTGACGCTATAGTCTTGTGATTGATCAGTCAGATTTAAATTTTTCAGTCTTGCACCCAGTATTGGTTTTCTTCATTTAAAACGTTTTACAAAAAAAAAAAAAAAAACAATAGTACTTGTCAAATATATATATATATATATATATATATGACAAGTTCTATTGATTTATTTTTATAAATATATATATTGGGCTAAAGGCACATGTTTTATTTTGATAATATTTCTCTGAAACGTTTCACTATGCAAGTTAAAAGTTAGCGAAGTCGAGCAAAGCAAAGTCGATTCTTATATAGTAATAAAGTTATAGATTTATGTAGCAAATGAAAATCATTAAAATTACCATAAGTATTATTAATGATTTATATTTCCATTCAAGTTTATTAAATCAACAGTTTTTCAAAAACTGAAGAATATGTTAAATATTGGTATTTGAGGGCTAATGGATTAATATTTAATGTGACAATTAACTGGCTGACCTTTACAATTGTTGACATGACATGGTTAGATTTTAAAAGGTCAAAATAATTTATTAAGCTGTTTATCCACCGTAGAGATAATCACCGTATTTATAATGAAACAAACATTTTTTTAAAAGTTTTTACAGATACTATAGTCTTTCACCAAAATAAAAGTTTAATGGTTTAACTCTTGCAGGTGAAGAAATTAAAACGGAAAACACATTTTCCTTACGATGTGCCTTTAGCCCCAATGAACCCTATGATTATAAAAACTCTGAGTGGGGTTTTTTTCATTATTGATTTTATCTAGGGCTGTGCAAAAATTAATTGCGATAAATTCGCATCCAAAATAAAAGTCTGTCCTTACATAATATATTAGTGTGTGCTGTATATAATTATTTTGTATATATAAATACACACACATGCATGTATATATTTAAGAAAATGTGTTATATATAAATATTCATATTTATATAATATAGATTATGTATATATATATATATATATATATATATATACAGAATTTAAGCACAAATAATTCTTAAATTTATACATGCATGCATAGGTATTTATATATACAAAATAATTATATACAGCACACACAAATATATTATGTAAGGACAGACTTTTATTTTAGATGCGATTAATCGCAATTAACTTTTGCATAGCCCTAATTTTATTGCATGCTATTATTTATTTGAACTAATTTGTGCTTTCATTTTGCCTTTAAACCTTTTAGTTTTATATTTGATATTTATTATTTATTTTATTTTTTAGAGCTAGGTTTCCTTTGAAAATATAATAGATACAGATATTCCTTGCCTCTCGCTTTCAATATTAAAAGTCATTTTACATCATAATAAATTCATTAGTATTAACTACTAGTCTCTGAATAACTGTGACATCATACATGCTGTTTCCATTTGCCTGAGCTTGACAAACTAATAACTTTAAAGAGTAATTTATTTGAGAGACGTTCGAAGTTGAATATTTAACCTTCACTATTCACCAAGGCTATAAATGAAGACTAATGACGAGATTTCAGACCCATCTCAGAGGCTCATGGTGGCTCAGTATTGTGACTTTGCCACTATTTGAACACACATTTTCTCACTTTCAGGTGCTGGCCTTTTTAGACAAGGTAATAATTTGTCATACAGAAAAGTCTGCTTGTATTCACTTTATAATTTTTTGATAAATGCAAACCCTAACAGTCTAACGTTTTGCTTCAAATCAGCTGCTACTAACGGGTAACCATAAATCTGATCCAAATGGCAAAATTCTGATCATTGGTTAATTTGTATGGCTTTGTGATTTACCTTTAAGTGTTTGCAAAGAGCTGGTGTGGATTTTGGCTTCTCAATTCTTTCTTCTTATTGGATATAATAGGAAACACTGATTGTAGCTTTTTATGAATGCAAAAAAAAAAAAGACTATGGGATGTTGGTAATATTGTATTTGGGTTATTTTCGTCTCCTTTAACTGTTGTTTTTCTCACATAGACGGAGGAGAAGGCCCACTCTGAGGTAAGGATATCTTGTTTCCTGAGTTATATTTGTGATTTTGATATTACGTAAAATGCAATAAAAGGTCAAGCAGTGATACACTTTCACAAAGTCCAAAATCACCTTCTGAATCCACAACCACACCAATACATTTACCAACAACACACATATTTCAAAGAATTATTACGCTGATGGTGCATTATTTTATGAGATACTCTTATGGTATAAATATCTGTAATTCACTTGTATTCACTTGCTCACATACAGTCAATCTTTAAAAACTCACAACCCTAATATCCCTGGTTTGATTTTATTTGGACTCTTGTTCATTTAATCACTGATTTTCCTTTCTATTTCACTTTTTTTGTGTTTGTGTGCAATAATATCCTCTCTTCAGTTGTCATATTGTTCCAAGACTGCATAGACTTCTATGTATAATGTGTTATATAGTAATGCTTAACATCTAACGAACAGCTAAACTTTCCTGTGTAACTACTAAAAACGAATGTATTCCTGTCTCATGGTTATGTCTGCAACATAGAGTTAATTGTACTCTTCTTCTTCTCAATCAAGGGCCAAACAGTCCAAAATACAACGGTAATTTCCCCTTTACATACACTCTCTTCTGGTATAATACAAGAGAAAGCACTTCAAAGTCTTAACACGCAGAGTGCTTACCTGAGGCCACTGATTGATATCTAGGTTCTTTTGTTAAGCAAAGAAAATGAAAGCAGTTTATTCTCCATTGTTTGAGTGCACAGCTCATTGAGGTTTGTAATGAGAAACCACTTCTTTTCCTACAGCAAATCAGAAAACTGCGAAGAGAGCTGGACGCTTCTCAGGAGAAAGTGGCAACCCTGACCTCTCAGCTGGCGGCCAACGTGAGTTAGATGCTAAAACAAAGAAAGGCATCACAATACATTTCAAACTGCACAAACTTCTAAAACATAAACTGTTTGGGAATTTGCATTGAAAGCATCTCAAAATCCCAGACTCCGAGGTATTCTGTGATATTCTGAGGAGAAGTTTTAGTTTGTGTCCCTGTATTGTCAAACTAGGGCACTTTGTTTCACAGTATCACGTTAGATTTCTGTGTGAAGGCACTGCAGGAAGAGAGCAGAGTTTGAGCTCTATTCACTTTTCCTGTCCCAGGAGTGATGAGGGCAGGTGTGATGAAGGGCTTTGCTCTCTGACAGTTTTGTGAGAAGTGTGACAGAGCATGAGACAGTTCCTGTCCCTTCACTCGACCTCCTCTTTGATTTGTGTTTGACAGGATTCGTGTATGGGAGAACTCCTGCGAACTAGATCTATTCAAGTCGTACAATACTTGAGTGGATTGAAATGTCTGCTCTCCAGCTGGATGTTTTTGAACTTCTCGGTGTCAGAACAACTTTTGAAAGTTGATGCTCAGTATTCAGGGATGAATAAGAACATCTTTGTTTCTGTTGGATTCCTGATGCCCCACAGCAACACAGAAACTATATGATATGACGATTAAAGAGGCTATATGCAGCTTTTCCAAAATAAACGTAACAATAGCCATTTACGACTCCAAACATCTCACTGATGAGCATACTGACACATTTTCCGCTCACAGTGGATGCACCTATAAGCCTGTATCCTATTGTTCCTATTTTCTGTCGGGTCAGGACTTTCCCGCGCTGTCTGGGGATGTGACGTTAAGCACGTTCATGTTAAACGTTTCAGATCACTCTGCCACCACCGCTCAGTCAACAAGTAGCCTACACTCGAGTCGCAAGCAGAACACTTATCTCAAACAATATTTGACTGTTCTTACCTGCAAGAGCGACCAGAAAGGAAGAGCAGTTCTGTTTTTTTGCCACAGGTGTCAGTCACGAGATTTAAATTTCAGAAAAACGCACCTAGCCTCTTTAAATTGTACTTCTTGAAATTTTTCTGATATCTGGACCTAAAAAATTATGTGGACACTTACGTCAAAACAGTGTCACAGTTTCAAACCAAGTGGCATTTATTTTAAAATTAGCAAAAGCATTAAAAAAATTGACAACAGTCTGAACTTGCAATTACAATCAGAAAGTCTATAATTTTCATTTAAGTGTATGTTAAGTATCCAAATTAGGGTATGAACCCTCAAAGTTTCTCTTGTTCTTCCATTCAAAACTTTCTGCCCACCCATTGGTCAATCCTTCAGTATCATGTGCATTTGTATTAGAGAGTCTGTGTAGTGTTGTATTAGGACGTGATAGAGCTTAAGGATGGCTGTGGCTAACAGGGGTACTGCTTTAGCCAGTTCTCTGTTTTGGCCACAGCTGAACCGTTATCCGGGGTAAAGAAAGGTCAAAGAGACGGAGACCATTTTGCTCAGATATTGTCATCACAACCACACCAGGTAAGGTGATAACACAAGGTGTAGCTCTTATATGTGGTTGCTTAATGTTGCTTAAACAGCTAATATGTGACTTTCATTATATAAATAGCATACTATAAATATCATAGTTTAAAATAATTTGAATGTCAAAATGTCCACCTTGAGGTTTAATAGGTGAGAGTTTGCTTGGTGGGATTCATGTGTCAGGCTTCTTTGTGTAAGATTTGTGGAAATGCTGCCTGTTTCAGGCGTGCTTGACTGGGCTGAGGGACTCAGAGTGGACAGATTGTTGAAGGAATATAAATGGATGGACAAACAGGTCAGGGCATGTCGTAAAAGTGTGTTTATAGAGGCACTCTCCCATTAGAGTCACTCAAGCATTTGGCATTGTGCCTCTCAGTATTCGCTTGGCTTCACTTCCTGGCAGGCATTTTAAATAGTATATACCAAGAAACTTTTGAATGCACCTCTTTTATAAAACACAGTGGTATTTTACTTAAAATATTAAGAATTGATAATGTTTGTATTTTATTTATAACTATAGGACTACAGCTATCTAGCTTAGGTGCTTGTTGTCCACAAATAATCTTTTAGAGATGTTTCAGTCTGGATTGTAGATCAGAAAACAGCTCTGAGACCGCTTTTGTCTGGGTCAAAAATTACTTTCTCACTTCTTTTGACACCGGGTGCTTTTAGCGTTTTAGTTTTGTTAGACATTAGTGCTGCTTTTGACACAGTATGCCATACCATCCTTCTTGAAAGGATGTGTGGGTGGTTAGGCATTGCTGGTGATGTGTTTGAGTGGTTTAAATTTTATTTCACTGATCGTCTCCAGTATGCATGTTTGGTGAAAAATAAATTCATCAGGGTGTCCCTCAGGGGTCTGTGTTAGGACCATTATATCTTCTTATCTATTACCAGTGTGGATGCTAGACAACTTTCTCAGTTAGTCAAAAACCGAAATGCTGCTTGGTGGTATGCCAACGGCTCTTGCATAAATGGAATCATTTCAATTTGTTTAAAAACTGCTGTTCAGTATCTCCATTGCTTGAAATGCTCTACCTTTGGTGATAAGAAATTTCCCAAAACTGGACTGTTCTAGAAGTCTCAAAGACTCATCATTTTATTTTATTATTTTTATTTTTTATTGTTTGTATTCTTCTTTTGTCATAGCACTTTGAGTTTTAGAAAAGCATTGTAAATAAAATACTTTAATTTTTTTTTTTTATGGTTTAGGCCAAGACTAACTATTGTATGTATTGTTTGTTTTTTGTTCTGATATGTCCCTTAGTTTTTTAAAACCCTATTTAGTCAAAGGTCAGATGTTAAACTGGGTAATTTCTGTTGCCAAAAGATTTTTTGGATGTATTGAATGTATTATATATATTTAGGATGTACTTACGTTAGTTGTGTGAGTGTAATATATACATTTCACAGACTTGAGAAGTCTTTTCGGCGTAGCTGAGGTCAGGAGAGACGGCTCTGCACCAAAGCCCTGGGCCTTATGTTCAGACAAGCCTTAGACATTGTGTTTCCTTTGAACTGCTTCTCAGTAGCTTAAACCTGAAACATGCTTCAAAGTTCACAGCACTGTTTAGCTTGGCCTGTGCAGTATAGATCAGAGTTTCCCAGGAGGAATCCTCCAGAGGCTCAGACTGGGTGGATACAAAGATAGTTTTAAAAAGATGATGTTTTTCCTGCTCAAATGCCCAGTGTGTGCTGGAAGTTTTTATGCACCGAAGGATAAACTTAATAGATCTGAAAATCTATACTGTGGGTCTCACCGTGTACTTACATTAGTTTTACACCCACTGCATTTACATTATTGGCTTGTGTTGCCGAAAGCAAAGCAGGTTTTGTGTTGTATGAAAAACAAGCGTCAGCAAGGATCATGTGACACTGAAGACAGGAGTAATGATGCTGAAAATTCAGCTTTTTTTCAGAGGAATGAATTACATTTTAATATATACAGTATTAACATAAAAAAATCATTGTAAATTGTCATAATATTTCACAATTTTACTGTTTTTTGTGTATTTTTTATAAAAAAATGGTGAGCAGAAGAGACTTCTTTTAAAAACATAAAAAAATCTTACCGATCTTAAACTTTTGACCGGTAGTGATTACTTAGTTTTTACCATATTTGATCAAATAAATAGATCCTTGTTGAATATAAAATAATATATTTTTTAAATACATTAACAAATCTTATGACCCCCAAACTGATAAAGTGCCTTATTAGAACTCTGTGTTGAAAAATCTGTGCATGTGTGTTTTGACAGGCACACCTGGTGGCTGCGTTTGAGAAGAGTCTGACGAACATGACCTGTCGCCTGCAGAGTTTAACAATGACAGCGGAGCAAAAGGTAGGAAAGGACATATCACACACAAATGTGAACAGCAACTTAAATATTTGAATGTTTCCGTGTTTGTTTGAGACATAATAGCACTTATTCTACCAATCAAGAGCTATTGGTACCATTTTCTAGGGATGGACTGAGCAGTCTAAGCAGTTCCACCCATCAAAAACCATCCAGTCATCATGTAAATGTAACCTTCAGGGTAAAATGTGAAACTGCTTCCTTAATTTGCACAAAGCACCATCATCGACTTAATGAGTTCCTGCTTCTGTTAATCCCTCTTGAATAAACCATCAGAGAATACAGAGGGACGTCTTTGTTAAGATGGGACAATTTCAATTAAAGCCGAAACCCTATCTGGTAAGCACTGGAATCTTGAGCTCTGTATCGACAGAGAGACTGTATTGTGATGGAATAGGGGCTGCAGACATGCTCGGTTCCCTTGGATCAGCGGGAACGCTATCTCCTCGATGCTTTTTTGGCAGGAAACATCTGATATAGGAATAAGACAGCTGGTGGTACGAGAGGGAGTTTGTGCTTTGCCTACAAAATAGCTTGTTGGGTCAAAAACCGAAACCTTCCTTTCTAGCGATTCAGAAGTAATGCTGATTTGATGTTTTAATTAGCAATGCTTGCATCACAATTTTTATTGTGCATATTTAGGGTTTGGGATTTAAACAAACCTCTGACCATAAGTTTTCAACTTTGGTGCGCAACTCTACCTGCATCATTTGAGCAACAGACATTAATCATAATCATATGGCTTGTTGGGGGAGGTGTGCTTTTACACTCTTAGAAGAAAAGGTTCTATCAGCGCTATGTATTTGGAACCCTTAAAAGGTTCTATCAGCTGTTACAGTTTAATAAACAATAATTTAATTACAACTATAAAATGTTGCAGAATAGCGTAATATATAGAATGAATAATAGCCTATAAAGAACCTTTGTGCCAAAAGGGTTCTTTCTTGTCATTATAGAACCTTTTTTAGCATAAAACATTCTTTGGAGTTGAGTAAAGAACCCTGTGCTTCATATATAGAACCCCAATGAACCCTTTTTTTCTTTCTGAGTGTACTTTTATAAGCGATATGGGGAATTCAGTTGTGTTTGTAATCAATGTAACTGTGCGTGTTGCAGGAGTCCGAGCTGGCGGAGTTGAGAGAGACCATTGAAGCGTTGAAAACTCAGAACACAGATGCTCAGACGGCCATTCAAGTGGCCCTCAACGGCCCTGGTCACGTTCATAAAGGTGCTGATTGTTTAGCTACTTGTTTCGCAATTATTAAAGTAATATTTCAGGTTCAAGTTAAGGTGCTGTCACATTTCCCATTGAAATCCCTTCATTTTAGTAAGAATCCTTGCATAGTGTGTGCAAAAGATTCCCTCACATGGATTTCGCAATGATATGGTCGCACAGCAAATTTGATGTGTTGACTAACAAAACACTGCTTGCTTTGAAAGTGACTTCTATGTGAGCTGTGCATCATACCTTACACTATTGATGATAAACAGTTAAAAAAAATTTCCCCACTAAATTCCACTGCAATATTTGCTAATGTGACAGCACCTTTTAAACTCAATCTAGACAGCACTTGTGGTATAATCGATTACCACAAAATATAATTTTCACAAGTTGAAAATCCCTCCTTAATTGGGTACATATTTAAACAGCATTTTGAAAAAGTATTTTATATAGTAATTACATACGGTTTTCTTTTTACTTCTATTATTATGAGAGCCAGTAATTTATGGAAGCTTGTTTCCACCACTAAATAAAAAAAAACTTTATATCACGCAATTCTGACTTTATATCTCGCAATTCTGACTTTACATCTTGCAATTCTGAGAAATAAAGTCAGAATTGTGAGATAAAAAGTCACAATTACCTTTTTTATTTTTCATTCTATGGTGGAAACAAGCTTCCATAAGTAATAGCAGATCTGGTGATTGATGGTGGTCCTTCTCCAGTTTGAATACGATTTTTCCGAAGTGAACTTATTTAGTTTTTTGCTGTCAAGCTTAATGTTCGAACCATTTTCTTCTCACTTCTGGGACTGTTCGATTAACAGATGAAACTCCATTAACTGCATCTGTAATATGCTGCCAAACTTCCTTTTTTAGGACCTGACATATACGCTCTGAAAATAAATTGGCGTTTCGAATGAACTTCTGATCATAAAACTTCAATTTCTGTATCCGAGAAATCTTTCTTTTTCATTCGCATTCATGTTTTTATATGCCTTATAAATGTCAGTCGGATGTAATGGGCGGGATTTATGGTAATTGAGAATGAACATGCAACGCGCATCCCATTTACGACTGATTGGAATTCACTAACACACACACACATTTCACTATCACATCTGACGTTTACGAAGTATTTGTGAATCAGGAGAAGAGTTTTCGGGAAGGTCTCTTTATGCGCAAATCACTCTCATATTTACTCGTATATTTACGAATGTTTCATGAATGAGACCCAATGTACGTATGAAAAAATCCTCTTACTAACATTTTCTGTGTAAAGATACATGCCATTTTACTTCATTCCCAGTGACATTGTAAATCCTAAAGCCTTAAAACAACCAGAAAAATAACAATTTAAACAACTAAATAATACACAGATTTCATAAATATTAGTGCTTTCTGTATCATTTTCTGCTTTTATAATTGGCCCTATTCGCTTCCATTGTAGGATCCACTGTAACTCACAAATGTTTGTTATGTGATGATGACCATTTGTGTGTGTCTGTGTGTGTTTGGCAATACCTGAGGATCCGCTCGACAGCACTCTGTCAGAAAGTATGTCCAGTATTAACAGTGCTGCCAGCCATTCCAGTATGGGAAGCGCTGAAGACGCAGACGACAAGAAGAAAAAGAAGAAAAGCTGGGTGAGTCATTGCACAAGGCTTCAGCGTCACAGGCTTGTCCACTTGTAGAATGATGACTACAAATGTGATGAAAGAAAAGTTACATAAAATGTATGAATCACTGCATTAGATGACAAAATATGAAATATTGACAACGGCAGTCCATGTTTAAAGAGCTTATAAAGCCGAGAAACAGTAATCCCACCGTACCAAACCAAGCTCAAGAGGAAATAACCGTCTCTTTCCATTCGTAGAACTGTTCGGATTGATGGTTGCATAAATGGCTTCATCTTAAAGTTTAATGTTTAGTATAATACAAATTCATTATATTTTACATTTGCATTGGCTGACGTTTTTATTTTCAATGTACATATTTACGTTTTATTGGTTTCCCTGGGAATCAAACTCACAACCGTTGCATTCTTTGCATCTAGATATTAATGCCTTTTCCATATTTAGCAACTGTGAAACATTGACTAACATCGTAAGAGGAAAGAAAGGTGTGTCTTTGTCGTTTTCTATAAGGCTTGTTTTCAAATTCTATGAGAAAGTGATTTTTAGTTAGTCATCATTCTAGTAGTGGCATCCTCTCTAATTCAGTTTGGGAACATTAAGAACACGCAGCACATTTCTGTCATTTCACTCCCTTCCGACTGTCTCGCCCTCTTTCACGCCCTCTCTCACACTTTCTCTGTCTTTCACTTCCTCACCACACCACCAGGGAAAGGATAGAGGACACAAGGTGACTATAACACCCCCTCAAACTCTCCTGCATGCCCATATAAAAGGATCCGACATGCTCGTCCCATTTTTCCCTTCAGTGGAACCCCTAAACTTCCTCACCCTTCAGTCCTTGCCCTTTAAAAAACATCTTCTTTGAGGAATGCACTAATTAAGAACATCTTCTCGCTCAGGTTGCTGTCATTACCGGTGATATATTTTTGTTATTAAGATGCAGTTTTGCATGTTTTACTCCTACTCAGCTGTTCTAGTTCACTGTTTCGTAGTTTTTTTATCTCCTAATGCTTGGGGGCTGTTGTTTATTCTCATTTAGGGTCTACATTAAGTCAGAGAGCACTTGAGGTAAACCGCTGTTTGGGAAATAGCATTGGCATTGTGTGCAGCAGTTATAGCAACTTTTCCTCGAGCTGCCCCTGACTCTTGTAATGAGAGCAGAGCTCAAACCGAGCTCATAAATACCAATCACCTCTTTTTTATGCGCCTATTAATTATTCATCAGCACAATTTGAGGCAGTGTGGTCTCTGGATTCAGACAGTCTGGAAACGCTGCTCAGAGATGAAAGACAATGAGAAAGCAAACCTAAAAAGAGAACGAGTAGAGACGAGGGTTGCAATATATAATACATTCAAAGCAGGGCTCAAAAATAAGGATGCATTGTGAGAGAGAGTTGCGGAACAGTTTTGTTACGCCTTTTATTAAATATAATTTAATGCACATACATAAAAAGGAAAAGCTTAAGGAAAAAATATACATTTTTATAAATATTTCTGAGATATACAGTATATATGTGTGCGTGCTGTATATATTAGTGCTGTCAACGTTAACGGATTAAGGTATGAGATTTAATTTGTTTGTCCAGTTTAATGTGTTAAAATATTTAACGTATTGGCATAAACTCATCATGGAGCTTTTTTCCACTGGAATACTTAAATTGCCTTCTTCATTCTGCAAAAGGACGTTTCTTAAATATTTGGACTCCTTATCTTCGCTTTACTAACTCTACCGTAGCATCTATATTGAATGGCATCGCTATAGATTAATCTAATTATTAGATTATTTTTATTTGTATTGTGTCATATGTCCTGAATATTGTCCAGATCTGTTAAATTTAAATGTGTTCATAAGAAAAGAAAAATAAAATATTTGAAAAAAATATTAATATTTAACGCAATTAAAACAGCATATGTACTTTCTCCCACCCTTTGGCAAGCGTAATATTCATGCAAAAGCTTTTAAACCAATTAATTGCGACAAGACAAAAGAAACTTTGTGTTGTTTCTACATACATTTGGAATTATTACATTATAACATGTATTAAAATGCATAAAAACTTGTTTTTATCTGAAATTAATCATGATTTATCACAGAAATAAATGTGTGATTAATGTAGTTATTTTTAATCGATTGACAGCACTAATAATGTGTATACATTTTATAGATAGATATGGATAGATGATAGATAGATAGATAGATAGATAGATATAGATAGATATATAATATAGATAGATAGATAGTATAGATAGATATATATATAGATATATATAGATAATATAGATAGATAGATATGATAGATAGATAGATATATATAGATACAATAGATAGAATAGATAGATAGATAGATAGATAGATAGATAGATAGATATATATAGATACAGATAGAATAGATAGATACAGATAGATACTTATAAAATGTAATATGCTTTTTGTGAGTGAAGTAGCTGAACAAGTACAGATAATACCAGGTCAGAAAAAAAATGTCCTTGTTGTTGAGTGCACAGATGTCAAAGGAAGTTGAGGAAATAGAGTTCCAGTCAAATGCTGTTATGTGGAATGAACTACTTCCATGCGGACAGACACAGCCTCCATTCAGATCTAATCTAATCAAATGAACAATGAATAAATGATGCTGCTGTTCCTGAATATTCTGGTCCAGCACTGAACGTTTCAGTCAATAGTAACAGTGAGTGTGTTTTATCCATAGGTGGCTGATTCCATCCCCGCCCAGGTTAGTGTTTTCACGTCCCACATCACTGAGCCCGTTTGCCTCTGATAACCTCAAACAATCCCCCTCCCCACCACAACCAACCCCCCACCCCCCAACTACACACCCTCCAAATCCTACTGTAGGTGTTTCCATAGACATATGTGCTTCCCCTAGTCCCACTGACTGCTCAGTATGTTTCTGCACAGTGAATTGCACAAGCAGCCTGTTATTTACCCTCTCAATATATGAACCTTTATCAAATCACCATGTGATGTTTACCAGACTTTTTGAATGTCTCACCTAATGATCTTTTAAGCGTTATATAATGATCTTTTAGGCATAAAATAATTTTCTTACAGTTGCGAGCTCGTTTAAGCAGGCCTTCAGCAAGAAAAAGACCAACAAGAGCCAATCATTCTCATCGATGAGTTTGAAGAGATGACTGACTCATCCCTCCCTTCTTCACCCAAACTACAACACACCAACAGACAGACCAGCACCACCCAACCACTGCTCTCATCACCGTCCACCACAGAGTGAGTACAGACACACATGAAATACAGCACATGCTTAAACATGCACATATTTGTTATGGTTTACTGTCATTTGTTTCTATTTCAGTTAAACTCTAAATGGGCCATAACACATTCAACACATTATCACCACTTCAACTTGTGTTTCAGTGATTTTATTTCTTGTTTTGTTGAGATTTTTCTTTTCTTTTTTTGCACTCTTTCTTTTTTTTATAATCTTATTTATATTTCATCCTATCCCTTAATCATATCTGTATTCTGTCCTTGTTCCTCAATTCCATGTGTCTTCAGAAAGTGTTTTTGTGATAGCAAGTCCTCCCCCATTTGGATGCCAAAGAAAAAGTCAAACGGTCATGTGATCTACAAGCACAGATCTCGGAACGGGCACAGTGTGGCATGCTGGGGAGGATTGAGAGTGTGCAGTGACTAATATTACAAGATCCCTTCCCCTATATTTCAGTTTCAAAACATTTTATGTGAGACTTGAGACTGACAAAAATATATTCAAATTAATTTGTAATGAGAGATTGTACTTAACGTTTTTTTTTTTTTGAAAAAAATAAAAATGAAAAAAATAAAAATAAATAAAATAAAATAGCAAATATTTCAATATATGCTTATGAAAAAAATGAAACTCATCTATAATCATTTAAGAATCAAATTAAAATTTTTTAATTAAAATTAGGGCTGTCAAACGATTAATCGTGATTAATCGCATCCAAAATAAAAGTTTGTGTTTACATATGTGGGTACACTGTGTATAATTATTATATATATATATATATATATATATATATATATATATATATATATATATATATATATATATATACACACACATGTATGTATATTTAAGAAACAAATATTACTTATATATATAATATTTATATTTAATATAAATTATATATAAATCTATATACAGTGTATACATGAAAATATTTCTTAAATATATACAACCATGTGTGTGTAGTTTTATATATATATATATATATATATATATATATATATATATATATATATATATATATATATATATATATATATATATATTTATACACAGTGTACCCACATAACACAAACATTTATTTTGGATGCGATTAATCGTGATTAATCGTTTGACAGCCCTAATTAAAATATTACTTACCATATGTTGCTTTAACTTCAATAATTTCCCTGTGCTTAAAGGCCCTTTCGCACCAAGGATGATTGACTATAATGATAATGATAATGAATGATTTAATATTCATTGTAATTCTATGAGAACAGAGAATTCTACACCACAACTATAACGATAACGACATAGAGGAGCTATATTGTTGGAATCACTTTCATAACCAGCTTATGAATGATAAAAACAATGACAGCTAACCAGAATCCATCCTGCTTTAAAGAGCTTGAGCATTTAAAGCAGCAGATGACCCAACTGCAGTGAGCTTGTCATAAAAATAACAATATTGTGCATTGGCCTGGACGCTACTGAAGTTATCATTATAGTTACCATTATATCATTATAGTTATTGTTGTTGGTTTGAACAAGCCTTAATAAAGGACAAGATTCCCACTTCCTGTTTGTGTTGATCATGAGTGTGATCTCTAATGCCACATTCCATCTCGAAAAGTTGGAATTTTCTACTACATTTTTCTCTGCAATAGAATTTCACTAAAAGTGCACTTACCATGCATAAATTCACAACTCCAGTATCACCAAGGTGTGGAAAAGTATGTCAGGCTAACATGGCGGTCCCCAGGGAGCTTTACATCTCACAGCTTTATATCTCACATCCAACTTTGAGTGGAATGCAGCAGACCTCACAAATATAAAACACAAAGCCCAGTGTGTGAATTTGTGTGCATCAAAGTGTTTGTGTATATACATTTTCTGACCCCATCTAATTCTCCAGGAGTTTGTTGTGCATTAAACCCACCTGTGTTTTTTTACAGTAGCTCTCTGTGATGTGTAACAGTGTTGTGACCCACCTCCTCCCTGTATGGTGTGTGTTTGTGCAGACTGTGTGAATGTACAGAGGCCGAGGCCGAGATTATCCTACAGCTGAAGAACGAACTGAGAGAGAAGGAGCTGAAGCTGACTGATATCAGACTGGAGGCGTAAGCTCGGCCCACCACCTTGATCAGATACGAGAAGCCATGAATCGCATGCAGGTACACACACACACGCACACGTATACATGCTGACTCACTCTGGGCCCTGCAACATTATATCATTGTCTTGGGAATTATAATCCAATTCAGTGATCTATGTATTATTTTAAAATAGTATAGTTTTACTAAAATTGCATTTATTGTTGTGATGGCAAAGCTGAATGTTTAGCAGCAATTGCACCAGTCTTCAGTCACATGATCAGTAATTATCATAATATGCTTATTTGGTGCTGAAGGCACATATTTTTATAACAATTAATGTTGAAAACAGTTAACTCCTAGACTCTATTAGGACTCACACAGAACACTCATTGCAGATGTTTAAAGAATACCACAAAGTTGATTTGTTAAATGAACGCTTATGCTGTATAAAAAATTGGACTGAATCATTTAAAGTCTAAAACAAGGTGATTGAATGACTAAGATCAAAGTAACTGTTGATAAAAGGGCCAAATTCCTCTAATTCCAAGATTAAACAACCAGACTGTGTTGTTCATACTCTTCGAAGTATCTGTCTGAGCTTTCCCTTAGCACTGGTTTGCTGAGCCTGGCACACAAGTCTAATCTAAAGATTAACGAAATCTTTAACTTCTCACAGTCATTAAAATCCTTAGAAACAGTTTAGAATCTTAGACAACAAAGAGCAAGTCCTAATCTTCTTAGTATGTCACAAAAGCGTGTTTCAGTTTTGAAATGTGTGGGAAAGTTCCCTTTTTTCTAGTAACATAATAGTAGCCCTATGTGTTGACTGCATGTCCAGTTAGGGAAATGTAGTTTTTTTGTTGCTATCATTGTAGTTTTGACATGACCTGTTTTTTTTCTGTCCAGAATGAGATTGAGCTGCTGAAGGCTGAGAATGACAGACTCAAGTCTAGTGGCAACACCACACCTGCTGCCACACCTGCTAAAACAGCCCGTCCACCTTCAGAAACCTCCAGCACGTCCTCCTCGTCCCTCACGCCAATCTTTGGGGCTGTCGCTGAACAACCTCAACATCACAGACACCATTATGTCAGGTCAGGCTTTGCTTCAAAATATAGATGTGGAGTTATTTGGATCTAACATTGTTCATTTCCAGTATGCACCATCAAAATGTTTAGCAATTGCCACCTTGTTTTTGGGGATTGTGAAACGTGTTTGGATCTTCTTTCAGATGTAAATATGTTATAGAAGTAGTTAGAATGACAATATGATGACTATGTATTACATGTTTGATTGCTGTACTCAACTCAGTCCAATATAACAACAAATACTCGGGTTCGATTTATAGCTCATTAACTGAAAAAAAAAATACAGCAATAACGTTCCAATTTTCGGAGAAATCCAATTTTCCTTGAGGTTTTGACATCTAAGAGGTCATCATATTATAAGGATATCCTGTAAGTTCCAGAACTGAAAAACGTCCTTGTTAGTCCAATAAAAGCTTTTATTGACACCAGCCTCAGCAAACGACTCGTTTTTCAAAATGTGTATGATAGGGCCCAGTGAAATTTTCGAGAACAGGCATTTAGAACAGGCAATTTATCATAAAAATCTAAATATAAAACCAAAATATCCAAACCTTTATGGAATCCTGGTATTGATTATTTTAATGGCTCAATGTTTTGATGATACATGTATAAACAGTGTTAAATTGATGTTTTCTAGTGAGACTGGGTGCTATTTGGGATATGAGGTCACAATTAAAACCGTTGCAAGCAAACTTGATACGTATAATCATCCCGCTGACAGTGTCCAGGTAGATATTTTTCAATCGGATGATTTCGTTTTCCACCAGTGTGCTCAGCTCATGGACTGCAGTGTAGATTTGCATATGTCTGTATTATTGATGATTCTGGTGTGGCGTTAATGAAATCTCTGGCATGGGAAAGACTATTTCACAGCTGTGCGAGAACAGAAAGAACGCAGCGAAGAGTGAAAATGGTGTCTTTTCTGTAAGGGAGGATTTAAGGGAGGGTGTGCCGGTGGCCACGATTTTGGGGTGGGATGGCGTGGCACTCGCTTGCTCTCCGGCTAATTAGAAGTACGACTTTCTTCTTCTCTCAGGACTTTGGGCTACTTAATTGATGGAGAGATGTGTGGAGGGGCACTAGAGCGTGGGCGGATGTGTGGTGGAAGGGACGTTATCACTCCTCTGCAGAACCTCGTGCAGGATGAATACAAAGCGCCTTCCTTCTGCCCATTCACCAAGCTCCTCATACAAGGCCCATCAAAGCCGCACTCCTCCACTAACAGCCCTCTTCTTCTATTTAAATCCCTGTTAAAACCAAACAGCTCAGCCCCACAGACAACAAAACTTAAAGCGGTTGGCGTTTATCTATAGTCAAAGCTACACTTTAATGGCTCCGACTTGCCGAATTTGTCAGCGCTGAAAAGGTTCTTCTCCCCCAGATTCAATGACTCATTTGGCGATATGTCTTTTTAGTTGTTCAGGCTTTGATATTTTTTGTCATGCAGTGAGTTTGAAGTTCTTGTTTGTGTGCATAGATATTCTGCTGGATGACGGCTATGAGGGCAACCTACGCAAAGAGGGCAGGAGCGTCCGTATAGTGGTCATGATCAAGAGCGACTTCAACAAGACCAAGGTATAGAGTGATTTTAACTCTCCTGTTTTAATTTCAGTTTTGAAATGAAACTACTAATAAACAATACCTTACGAGCATCATTTCATATCCTCTCGTCATCTAAGGCTATGCAGAAGAAGGTGTATCTGATCGGCTCCATTGGCGTCAGTGGAAAGACCAAGTGGGACGTGTTGGATGGTGTAATACGACGCTTGTTTAAGGTGCCAGTTTAGCCTGTGGCAAATATATTTCAGTTCCAATATTTCAGATCTAACAGATTTATTTTCTTGCATTAAGGAGTACGTGTTCCGTGTGGACCCGTTGACCAGTCTGGGCCTGAATTCGGATAGTATAGTGTGCTATAGGATGGGGGATGTGGTCCGATCTCATGCTTCTGAGGTGCCTGAACTGTTGCCCTGTGGATATCTGGTGGGTGACAACAACGTCATCACAGTCAGCCTCAAAGGTGAGGAACCTCAAAAGATTCTTGTAGGGTCCTCAAAAGAAGTCAAATGTGCAGGAAAGATTTTAAGTAAGTCTTTCTGTTTATGTACTGTAGGTGTGAAGGAGGGTAGTATTGATGACTTGGTGTTTGATACATTGATCCCTAAACCCATCATCCAACGCTATTTGAACCTGCTGATGGAGCACCGTAGAATCATTTTGTCCGGTCCGAGTGGAACTGGCAAATCCTACCTAGCCACTAAACTGGCTCACTTCATCATCTCCAAGACTGGTCGAGAGGTAACTGACACTAACTTGGCGAGCTTCAACGTGGACCAGAAATCCAGCAAGGTATGGACTTCCATTCTGGGAAGCATTCATTTTAAATTTGAATTCCTATTATGCCCTTTTACATAGTCTTGATTTTGTTTTGGGGGTGTAATAGGTTTTCATGCTTGATTTGTGAAAAAACTAATTATTTTTCATAGACTTTACATCACTGCAGCTCCTCTCTTCCTATTGTGATTCAAATACCTGTTTCAATGAAGCCCCTGCTTCTGAAATACTAAATATGCTCTGATTGGTCAGCTGGCCCAGTATGTTGTGATTGGCGAACTGCTTAGAGCATATTACAGAAATGTCACACCCCTTACCATAATGGTGAAATGGTAATTGCTATTGGTTATTCTCTCAGTAGAAGCTTTTGTGCGTATTCGGCATTGTACTCACTTAGGCCGTGTGCATAGACATATACACTAGACCACCTTGGCTACGGCAGTTCATTGGAACGAATGCGTCAATAGAGCCGCCATCTTGAAACAGGGGAGCCCCTCCACTTTAATGCATCAGTGTCAGTGTAGACACAGGTCTAACAGAAATAAAATCACCATAAATCATTATGAATGCGATTTTTCTCGTTTTTTGGTTTGTTCCAGTGGTCAGACTATGTATTTATCATTGATTCCAGAATTTTTTTTTTTTTAACATTCTTCCTAGTTCAGATTTCATCTGTGAACATCATACGCTACACAAAAGTCCGCCACCATCATTGAATTCAAAGTAAAGGCAGAGATAGCAGCATTACCTAGCTACTTCCAATGACAAGACCCCTGTTCCAAGATGGCGGCGGTTTTGACGCATGCTTAGAACCCCAAGGTGACGTCTAGTGTATATGTCTATGGGCCGTGTGTCCACCAAAGCATTTTTTCCACGCGCCTGGCGTATGTTTTCAATTGTTTTTAATAGGAGCGCTGCGTTTTTTAAACGCCATGAGCGTAACGAAGCGCTGAGCGTATTTTTCACGCTAAAGTGTCGAGCGCCCAGCGTTTCTTACTGATCGCCAGAGTTGAAAAATGTTCACCTTTGGATAAAACGCAGAGCTCATCACTGTATTTTTTTACCCACCCGTCCAATCACAGTGGAGGAGCGGCGTGACTAAACCACACTGACCAACTGTCACAACATTCTTTCTGTATAACGACGTCAACCAACAGAGCCAACCCGAACAAAATGGATGAAAAATATATTTTTAGTTTGAAACAAATTATCTCCGAAAATCAGTTACAAGTAAACTGTGCTGCGTATATTCTGTATCATAGCAACAAAATGTCTCAACGAAAAAAAAAAAAATGCTATGCTAACAAAACGCTCTCAAGCGCCCAAAGCACGGCGTCTTCAGCAGAGCGTCTGCCGTTTTCAGCTGGCTAAAAACTCTTTGGTGGACACACGGCCTTAGGTTCTGTAAGCTATCCTCAGTAAATTGTGCATAATAGATAAAATAATACATTTTAACCACTGTTTTCTACGTTTGTCCGCCTTGGAAAAAACATTAACTCGTCAACATTACAAAAACACTCTATAAAGCAGGTCTTCTCTAGCGCAGATCATCCCCTTTTGCTTGATTATTTAAATGAGTGATATTGTGACTTCACAAGATCTGGAAGAAGTGCGATGTTGTGAAAAATTGTTAAAATAATTGTTTTATAAAAGGCTTTCCAAAGATTCCCCCCATTTGGCAGAAACCAACATATAATCCCACACTAGACTTGACAAAAGTTGCCAATATGCTTAAAATAAAAAAATGTAATGTTTCGAAAGAGCCACAGACTTACACATTATGGCGAAATCAACCTGTTACTGATTGTTACCTTTTAAAGTAATGGCAAAGTTTTCAGATGTGTAATACATATATGCTTTGTGTTTGCTCAAAGCAGGATCTTCGACAGTACCTCTCTAGCCTGGCCGAACAGTGCAACACAGAGGAGTGTGAGATTCGAGCTCCCACCGTAGTTATTCTGGATAACCTCCATCATATTGGTTCCCTCAGTGACATCTTCAATGGATTCCTCAACTGCAAATACCACAAATGGTGATGATTCCTATTGTTACCCCAAACTTCAGCTTTTAAGCAATAAAATACAAGAGATCATCAATATTGTAAATATGCAATACCCAAATGGTTTTGTTTTTAAATAAATGTATCCTTTTTTTAGCAAGGACACATTTAATTGAACAAAAGTGAAAGTAAAGACATTTATAATGTTACAAAATATTTCTGTTTTGAAAAAAAATGTTTTTTCCAACTGTTGTCAGGACTGACAATAAGAAGAAATGTTGAGTACAAATCAGCATTTTAGAATGATTTCTGAAGGATCACAATATTTCACAATATTACTTTAATTATATGTATTTTTAGCTGTATTGACCAATCAGCATTTCTTACTGGAACTTTTTATTTTATACCACAGTTTGACACCCATTATAGTGGATTTTCCTTGTGTGTCTGAAACTGAGCAAATGAATTGCATCTAATTATGTGTGTCCCTTCACAGCCCGTATGTCATAGGAACTATGAACCAGGGTGTGTCCTCATCTCCAAACTTGGAGTTGCATCACAACTTCAGGTAATGTGTTCAATGGTAAATATGTCAAAATAGCATGGTGTTGAACAACACACACAGCATGATGACTGTTATTCTAGCTTCTCTCCACATGGGGGCCATAAGTGATCATATTTTACATTTGTCACTTGCACACATACAGTACAAAAACATAAACACACATTGATCTTTCCAGTCATGTTCTCAGTGTAATATCAGACCATCAACCCCTCAGGTGGGTGCTGTGTGCCAACCACACCGAGCCAGTGAAGGGCTTCCTGGGCCGATTCCTGAAGAGAAAGTTGATTGAAACTGAGATAGATAAGAACATGCGCAGCAACGACCTCATCAAAATCATCGACTGGATCCCCAAAACCTGGCAACACCTCAATTCCTTCTTAGAGGCTCACAGCTCCTCAGACGTCACTATCGGTAATAAACGCAACACACAAGCCAATCAACATATTTGATTTGATTATGTTGCCCAGAGATCAGGTTAAATCATGTTGCTTCCAGGTCCTCGGCTGTTCCTGTCCTGTCCAATGGATGCGGACGGCTCACGTGTGTGGTTTACTGACCTGTGGAACTATTCTTTAGTGCCATATCTACTGGAAGCAGTACGGGAAGGACTGCAGGTACACATTTAACCACACACACTCATGTATTATAGGTATTTCTTACAATTTATACCTAAAACCTTTTTTTTTTTTATCATTCCAGCTGTATGGTAAGAGGGCGGCATGGGAGGACCCTTCCAAATGGGTGATTGACACCTACCCTTGGAGCTCCGCCTCCCTGCAGCATGAAGGCCAGTCTCTGCTGCAGCTGCGGCCCGAGGACGTGGGCTATGATGGCTACACTTCCTCTAAAGACGGAGCCGCCTCCAAACAAGTATCTCAGAGTGACACAGAGGGAGACCCACTGGTAAAGATAGCTTCATAAAACACAGTTCCTTTAGATATGCACTACCGTTCAAAAGTTTGGGGTTCGGATCAAACTTACAGTGATATTACTATTCTAATTCTAAGCTACATTTTCAGCAGCCATTACTCATACATGATCCTTCAGAACTTATTTTAATATTTTTTGGTGGAAACTATGATACTTTTTTTCCCCCAAGAATTCTTTGATAATAGAAAGTTCATAAAAACAGCTTTTACTTGAAGTGTAAACCTTTTGAGAGGTTATAAATGTCTTTACTGTCACTTTTGACCAATTTAATGCATCCTTGCTGAGTAAAAATATTAGGGCTGTGCAAAAATTAATTGCGATTAATCGCATCCAAAATAAATGTCTGTGTTTACATAATATATTTGTGTGTGCTGTATATAATTATTTTATATATATAAATACACACACATGCATGTATATATTTAAGAAAATGTGTTAATCATATATTTATATAATAATATAATATAATATAGATTATGTATTTTATATATATATATATATATATATACAGAATTTAAGCGCAAATTATTCTTAAATATATACATGCATGCATAGGTATTTATATATACAAAATAATTATATACAGCACACACAAATATATTATGTAAGCACAGACTGTTTATTTTGGATGCGATTAATCGCAATTAACTTTTGCACAGCCCTGAAAAATATATAATTTTTTTAAACACTTCTGAACTTTTGAATAAGTTTTGTATACTGTAAGTTAATAAGAACTACAGTATAGTAAATCAGTAGTCATGCAAAATAATTAGCTCTTTTTCTAGACTAGGAACTGCCCAAGAGCAGCAAGGTGAAACATGGGCAATATTTGGTTGGGGGAAATGAATGGCAATTTTTCAGGTTACCATTTATATGTGTATTTGTAAGGATTCAAAAAGGAGAACTGAAAAACTCTGCGTAGAAATGATAAAGTTTACAGTGCTCTTCAGATCAAAAGCTCATACATTTCCAAAATGTCCATGAATAATGAAGACTTGGTAAACATAAACAAGCAGTGGCTCAGATAACCTGTCTGGTAGTGATTAGCTAGTGTATGTGTGTGTGTGTGTGTGGTGTGTGTGTGTGTGTGTGTGTGTGTGTGTGTGTGTGTGTGTGTGTAACCTATGTTGTGGGGACAAAGATGGCAATATCCAAAATCCTTGTCCTTGTGGGGAATTTTTGAGAAAAAAAGCTTTTTAACTTTGAAAATAGCAGAAAGCTTTGTGTAAAGTGTAGGTTTAGGGATAAGGGTAGTGTAAGGGGACATAATATACAGTTTGTATACAGTATAAAAACCATTACGTCTATGAAGAGTCCCTACAGTCTGATAGGAATCCAGACGTGTGTGACAAAAGAGAGAGAATTAAAACAAAACAGCCCTCTCCCGCCCTCCTGTGGACATAACTGTAATGTAAGAGTCTGAATGAGCGATACATAATAAATGTCCTCTAGGTGGCAGCACTTAGTACATGCAATGTGACCTACAGTATTCATGAATCTGTATATTCATGTACATAACTTGTTGCAGTCAGTTCAGCTGAGAATCACTTTAGAAACACTTATACACTGTTCGTATTTCACAAATAAGGCCCAAAAAAAGCCATTTTACAAATATTTTTAGTGACAATTTCATTGTCATAATATTATAATAATGACTGTGGCTCGCTGAGGTCAAAAGCCAAAGGCTTTTAAACAAATGCACAATTATTGCACTGTCTCATCTTGCTGTCTCTTCTCCTCTCATTTCTTTTTTTTTTTCTGAGAACAGACATTCAGAGATTATAAGGTGACAGAACTGCTGTTGTTTGTTTAAATATCAGTGATTAGTTTGATCTGGTTCAGTCTGATAACGCTTGTGTTTATAGATTTAAGGATTTTAATGTTGTAGTGTTTCTCTCTATTGTGTCTTTGTGTGAATCATGAGGTACAAACGTTTCATTCTATCTGTGTTCAACTAGTGTTACAGTGTTTATTGATGCAAATGAGTGCAACATTAGTTTTGTGCTTCGTGGCTGTGTTTCACTAGTGTGGTTGTGTGAGTTCATTACAACTGTAGTAGTGTGTTTGTTTGTTTGTTTGTTTGTTTGTTTGTTTGTTTGTTTGTTTGTTTGTTTGTTCAGCACAGACCAGTGTTGGGTAATGTTACATTTCAAAGTCACATGGTAAACTTTTGCATGTGCTATAATCAAAAGGACTTATTTAAAGGAATTTAAAAAAAAATTGCGAGTGCAAACATTGCCCCTCACAGATTTTGCAACCCGTTCAAGTTGATCAGGCAAATTCGCCATGAGCTTCATACATTCCTGTACTATTGACAATACTTTACAATACGGATGCACTAATATGCATGAATTCATGCTTAACTAATGCACAGATAATCATGAGTTAATGTATAACTCATGAAGAACTAAACCATTAATTAATGATTACTGCATCAGCAACTAATAAAGAGTCTATATGATTAAAAGATCAAGTAATATATGAATTGCCAATAATTCAATGTGTCATTATGTATTAATTCCTTAACATATTTTATGAACTAATAGTGTAAATTAATGTGTTAATTACCACAATTAGTCAAAGCTATGCACTTCAACTTCCAGTTGTCTGCTTTAATTAATCATTAGCTAATGATTTGCAAAGGTATCATTATGTTATGACTTTACTTGTTGGGGCACATCATTATTAACTAGTCATTTAGTAATTTGCACATGAATTTGCAGTAACAATGAAGTAATTATTCATGTATTAATGCATATTAGTGTACCTGTCATATTATCTGGAAGTTAAAATACAAGGCTTTGGCTCATTCTGGTAATTAACATATTAATTAACGCTATTAGTTAAAAAAATGAGTTATTATGGAATTAATCCACAATTACATATTTAATTAATAACAATTCATGTATGAACTAATACATTAACCTTACAAACTCTTAATTAGTTCCTAAATGTGGTAATGATTAATGAATAGCTTAAATAATCATTAGATACACATTAATTCAGTATTATCTGTGCATTAGTTAAGCATGCTTATTAGTGCATCTGTATTATAAAGTGTTATAGGAAATTTTGCTAATGTGACACACTTTAACACTACTTTAACTCAGCTAATTTTGTTTTGTTTGGCTATTTTTTTAATAGTTTGTAACATTGTTTAATTACATTGTTTACAGTGATCTAGTGATCTAGAACAGGGATACATTTAAATTGTATTTGTCAGTAAATAAATGCTGAAGTGTACTTGGATAATGGTGAAAACTAAAACTTGTTACTCTTGAAAAGTAACTTAATTACATCACTTTGTTACTTGTAACATGTAACCATGGCACTGACTGTTACACAGCGATATCGAGTAACATCTTCTGCATGTGTTTGTCCTTTTCTGTCCATTAGATGAATATGCTGATGAGGCTACAGGAAGCTGCAAACTACTCCAGTGCCCAGAGCTGTGACAGCGACAGCGCCAGTCACCACGACGACCTGCTGGACTCCTCATTGGAGTCTGCCCTCTAAGCCCCGCCCCATTCGAAGAGGAAGTCTTCTGATTGGTTTAAAAAGCAAAGGGCCCACAGGACTTGTGCTCGTGAGACAGGCTTATGAAACGTCCGAACGCCTCCGGTGGAGTGTCCAGTATACAGCGAATGAAAAGGTGCTGGTGGCACACACGACACAGGGGAAAGTGTGTGTGCTTACTTAATTATTCAAAAAACAACTGGAATTTATCATTTGTCGGAGGTTCGTTAGTTAAACATGTTTACAGAGGCGAGTGTTTAGTTGAAAATCACTGAGGTTTAAAAACCTAAAGGGCAACATTCTGAATTCTGACCTCAGTCAACAAACTGGTGCTGCCGCGGTGCCAGAACCAACGTGTGGTTTACACTCCCGTTCATGAAACGCCTCTAGCCAACAAGCACAAAACGTGCAACGTGTCATTACCGCTACTGTGAAATCATTCGCAAAAGTCCACCACTCGTTTCACTGCCAAGCGTATAGTGACCTGCAGCACTCCTGCACCACAGACCTCTTTCGTTCGAGTCCACGGCCGTGTGCGTATGTTGTTTTCTCCTCACCGCAGGTGCGAGGCGACTGCTTGTAGGAGAGTGTACCAGCTTTGTGAAAATGACCAGAAAATGGTGCTTTTCTCGCTGCCTTAAATGTGCTGAGCTCTGAAGACATTTAAATGTGGTGCCGCTGTCCTTTTTCACAGAAACGATGGCTTAGGACAGAACCGAAAAAATGCCACGTCCACATATTTTATTTTTGTTACAATTAGTGTTTTAGTGCGAAACATGCCATTATAAAACGGTCCAAATGTATAAAAGTAAAAAAGATCTTTATGTAATCCCAGTTGAGCTGGGATCACTTGAATCGAGAGCACAAATCGAACGTGTCGCTTCGCTAGCATGCCGTTTTTTTTCTTTGCGATATGTGTACATGCACGCGAAACGTTTTTCCGCTCCGTGCGCCAGTGTTCGTGTAGTCCAGATTCATTCATACTTTATTTTGGTTTGCTATGTGGGTTTTGCACAGTTGAAAAGGTGATTGTAAATACATCCAAGTCTTGCACAGCCTCTTAAAGATGCACTCTGCCCGCTCGGTATTGCGTTTCTGCTCTTCTTGTGTAGCATTACGCTCTTGTGATTTACTGAGAAAAGAAAAAAAAGCAAACCAGCAACCTGTCCAAACCTTATATGTCTTGTAATAGCTGGTTATTATACAGAACTCTAAACTGTACAGTGAGAGGTGAAGTGTTTTTCAATTTCAGAAAACTTTAGTGTCAGTTTACTGGTCAAGGGCGCAAATCATCCAAAGCGATTCCCTGTTTTATCTTTGCAATGCATCAAGCATATCTAACTTGCATCATACTAGCTTGCATTACAGTCTTGCAGCTTTCAGATACACTGGCCCCAACGTACGCCATGCTTAAAGACCCCATGAATGTTTTCTGACAACCAAAAGTTATTGCAGAACCTGATATTTTCATTCTAAAGAGCATTCGATTGCGACGGAAATGTTTATACGCCCTTAAATGCAGGATAAGCCATTAATATTTATAGTCCATTATGATTGCAATATGTTTAAAAGAGAAATACTGTAAATTCTAAATGTGTATATCTGCATAAAGTTTTTTTTTTCTTTAAGGAGTACAAGAGCATATAAATGACCTCAAAACTAAAAGATAGACAAAATACAAAATGCTGAATTTTGAATTCAATGCGTGAATGTCATTGCACTAGATAACAAAATCACACAACCTGCATATATTTAGGAAATAACGGTAGTGCACTTTTGGAAAAAAAATTGCTGATATTTTACTCACCCCCATGTCATCCAAGATGTCCATGTCATTCTTTCTTCAGTCGAAAAGAAATTAAGGTTTTTGATGAAAACATTTCAGGATTTTCTCAATGTAATGGACTTCAATGGGAACCAAATGGTTCAAGGTCCAAAAGACAGTTTTAGTGCAAACTGCAAACTGTTCAAAGGGCTTTAAACAATTCCAGACGATGAATAAGGGTCTTATCAAGCGAAACGATCACTCATTTAATAAATAAATAACGAAGTTTAAGTTTTATAAGCTCAAATGTTCACCTTGCTCTGTTCTGTGATGCACGTTTGTGAATCTCCTGTTCGAACTCGTTCATCAAAATGAACAAATCTTTTTCCGAGTCAATTCGTTCGTTCGAACTCGGCCATCAAAGTGACCAAATCTTTTTCCGAGTCAATTCGTTTGTTTCGTTCGTTGACTGAACCAAATGACTCGGAAAAAGATTCGTTCATTTTGATGACTCGAGTTTGAACAGGAGAGTCAAAAACGTGCATCGCAGAACAGAGCAAGGCGAGCATTTGAGCTTATAAAACTTAAACTTTGTTATTTATTTATTAAATGAGCGATCGTTTCACTTGATAAGACCCTTATTCATCGTCTGGAATCGTTTAAAACCCTTTGAACAGTTTGCAGTTTGCACTGAAACTGTCTTTTGGACCTTGAAGCGTTTGGTTCCCATTGAAGTCAATTATATGTAGAAAAAAATCCTGGAATGTTTCCATGAAAAACCTTCATTTCTTTTCGACTGAAGAAAGAAAGACATAGACATCTTGGATGGCATGGGGGTGAATAAATTATCAGCAAAGGTTTTTTTTTAAAAGTGAACTACTCCTTTAAGGCGTCCTTGTTACAGTGTAATAATACTATTAAGAACTGAGTAATATTAATTGACATACTTTAGGGTTAGGGTTTGGTTTTGTTGCTTGTAATTATGCATAATTATTACTATAGTAAGTACATGTGAAGTGTTACATGGACACTATAAAATAAAGTGTTGCCCAAAAAGTATCAGGATACGTTTCAGTTGTCCAACTACTCCTGTGGTTACTCTGCTAGGACTTCTGTGCGTGGAACAAAATCAATGCAAAAAACATCTCAGAAAAGTGAAGTTAGTTGAAGATCTTGCGTAATTTATCATGAAGATGCAAGTCTAATGCAATGGCATTCATACATACTGTAAAAGTGTCTGAATAAATCACTTATGACTTCCCAGAAATGTTACTGTGAAAGACTTTTCACTTTCCAGAGTTTGCACATGTTTACAGTAACTGTTAGCTTGATGTACATGGTCAGGAGGTACAAGGTGTTCATACAAGGTGCTATAGGTGAACCATTGAAAAGCTTTACGTCTTATTTGATCAGGCCTTTACCACATCCAGCTTCACCTTCTGACTCAAACTGAGTAACTCATCCTCACTGCCAGGCTTTAACCTTTGATTCTTTCCAATCTACCTTTCAGTTGATTCAGGAAACGGCTTCGTTTTGATTCCTCAGCACTACAGTGGTGCTACAGTATGTATGTAACCTCCAAACTCTGTGACTCTGTGCCTGATGCTTTGCTTGTCAACCATTGTTCAGTGTAAAAGTACTCAACGGGAAACATTTATAAGAAGTGCAGTAAAGGTTTCAAACTGCCTAATGCTCCCTAACCTCAAACACAAATAGTGATTGTCCATGGTACATCGGAAATATTCTTTTTCATTTTCTTCGTGTTATGGCAAACACATCTCTCGGTGAGCGCATAACATTGAACTACTTTTGAAAATGTTTCTTTTCAGGTGGAACAATTTGTTGGTAGATGTTTTATATTTTGTACATTTGTAAGTAACATATCATGTAAATAGAAAGAGACCACAAATTTAATTCATCTGGGGGATTTTGTAGTCTTTGTAAAGCCCTATTAAATGGTATTTGGTGTCACCTGACCATCGATTGTCCAGTCATTATTGATATATTTCGTCCCCTTGGAATTATAAGGTTCTATCTGCGTTCTGAGCAGTTTTGAGATATTGAGCTTCAAAGTTTTTGCATTCCATATAGGAAAATGTGTATGGGGAACAAGTTTCTTTCAAACATAAAAATAACAGGGACCCTAAATGTACAAAACATATCACATAATGTAAATAAATTGTCACAGAATAAGAATATGTGAATAACTCAATTTTGACAAAAATGTCAGATAGAACCTTATAATTCCAAGGGGATGATTTATCAATTAAATTATTTTATAATTATGTTTTGTCATATATTTTGTCATATATTTTGTTTCATATATAACTCTACTACAATATTGACCTGATTTACTTTTTCTTGCATAAAAAACGAATACACTATTAGTAGGGGTTTGTTTCTTTTTGGCGGCAAAACTGGGTTACAATAGTTTTAATTCGAAATAAATTTGTGTTATTTTGAGTTAAAATTCATTAAAGATTTCACAGAAAAACACACATCTACTACAAGCTGAAGGGTGATGTTTACAACACTCTGAAGTGTGCATACGATGGACATATCCCATGAGGCCTCGGAACTCGGGAGAGGATTTGTGAATAGCCAACGCTACGCTGACGCAACATGGCGTAAGTCCAGATTACATTCAAACTATATAGAACTTACCTTTTTAGCGACTGTAATTACTTACTTATTCAAAATAAGTGCCAACTCAAAAAAGAGAGATTTAAGTCAGATGGACACTTTACTATCCCATGAGGCCATGGAAGAGGAGTTTTTAATGGCGGTAAAGCAACTCCAACTGATGCTAGTAGGTCGCATTCTCATCTTAGGGCATCACATAATAGTGACGCTTTTGAAATTTCGTCTAAATTCAACGCACATGGGCACCCCTTTAGCATCAATTTTACATGCACAGAGCTTTGGTTATGGGAAGGTTTAGGTCTGGGTTAGGGTTAGACCACTTCTGGCCCATATATATCTGCGTCTCATATTGACGCTAAGGGGTGCCAGTGTGTGTTGGATGTAGACAAAAGCGTCAGTATATGACGCCTTGGGATGAGAACGGGCTGACAGTTAAAACATGGCAGATGTAGTACGTCCTGAATTTCATTAATTCTACCTATATTCATTGAAGAAACTTTTTTTAATTGTTGCGAAATAAGTTCAAATTCAAATGTAGTTCAACCTAAGACAGTATGCGATTTCGGACAGACGCACCTGTGCAAGCTTATTGAGGTCTTCAGAGATTACTAGAAAGCTATACGTTTGATCAAGGATGGAGCTAAATGGACCTCGCTTTCGGGTTAACTTCTTGAATATGAGTTTAACTTCCTTTGCATGAGTAAATGTCCTGAATGTACCCTCTCTAATGTTCTCTTGACATTAATACAAACAGGCTAGTAGATAAAACATCTTATTCAGGAGGCAAGACCCCGCTTGATTCCATTTCAGGACAGTACATGGAAAACAAAGTGTGTAACTGTGATTGATGCTCTCCGATCTTTTCCCAGCATCAATCTGAGCTTCAGTCTCTCTGGGATTTCACTTGTCAGATAAATAAATGGCTTATCAGTGTCTAATTTCATAATAGCTGATTATTGATCTGCATGAGTTGGCAGTGTAATTGAAGTGAGGCTGGAACATTGTGTCTCGGAGTGCTGGGAAAAGAGACGACCTCACAGTGAATCATTCTCTCTGGTTCACAAATAACGTCAGTAGATTCATGCCCTCCGGCGGATGAGGAATTTTCAGTAGATTAAAACTCTCTCCATGTTGATGGCATAAGATGATTTGATTAGTGAGAACATCGTACCTGCTTGCTTCAAAACGACTACACCGAGAATGTTGAAAATGCTGAAAAACTTTGAATAAAAAGTAATTCAATCAGCAAAACACCTGTTTTCAGTAAAGCAATTTCCTGGTATCATATTGGTTCTGGAAATAAGCTACAAGGGGAAAAAGTTTATATGTAAGGATAATGAACCTACAAACCACCCTGACAATTCTGATTTTTTTTTCATGGAATATTGCAGTATGCTATTATTATTTATCCATGCATATTAATCAACTTCCACTCTCTCTTGCAGCTCATCTCTTCTCTGATGACGTGTTTCCTGGCGCTGAGGGCGGTATGTTTTATCGTAAAATATAGGAAGAGACCTTTCAATACAAAGACAAAACTAGAGAGCACAGCCGAGAAACTTTATAACAAAGTGGATTTTTAATCCATGTTATAATTTAAAATAATGTTCTGAACATCAGGACATAGTAGTAAGGTTAGCTTAAAAATACATAGGCCTATTTATATTACTGTTTTTCATCATTTTAATAGTACCTCCAGTGCTCATCTCTGATAGTTTATAAACTACTTGCACAAATAGTTTTAAGTCTCAAGAGTCAAACTCCATGCAAATAAATAAATAAATTATAATAATTAAAAAGTCCATGATCACGACTTTCCTGTGTTTTGAGCTAATCAAATGCTAAATAATTCAAGAACATTTTAAATCCCTCATTTCCAGTGGGCTTTGGGACGGGGAGGTCAGTTGCTCATAATTATAATGTACAAAGACCCATGAGATCATCTAAAATGCAGTGCTTTCATGAAAACGACAAATAAAAAAAATAAAATAACAACTTTTCAGAAATAATGCAAAGTGCCTTTGTGTGGGTATAATGAGGTAAATTATAGCTTGAGCGGTCGGTGGAAATTACAGGGTGTCAGCCATTTCAGTGAGTTTCTCTAAAACACCCACATTAATTATATCAGCTTCCCATCAGTCAAGCTTTTATCAGGTAGTAGGTGTCTGAGAATCCTGCTTATTGAATACTATATTTCAATAGCAATAGATTTTTGTGGCTTGCTTTTGTGAAAAGGTTATTTAAAATTAATAGTCTCTACTTACATAGGTGAGGGCGGTAAGAGTTTTTTTTTCTATTGTTTTACAGTAAAAATGGTAATATTGTTAATTGTTTTTTATCATTTTATATTCAATGCATAAGTGAATTTTTATATTAAAATTAATTTTTTAAACATTCATTGCAGTCTTCAAAGTCACATTCGCTGCTCAAGAAACATTATTCTTATGGAAACCATGATATAATGTTTCCTCAGGATACTTTGATGAATAGAAAGTGATAAAGAGTTTACTTGAAATAGAAATATTTTGTAACAATAGACTTTAGTTTTGGACAGGATGCCTGTGGTTCATCTTCTGATGGTCTCAGAGAGGCTCCAAGCTCAAGAAAGAGATACGATGGGTGGCAGATAAGGTAGGCATAAGGCAGATCACATTCATGACCATTATAATCCCACATACCATCTAAATAACAAGATCTATATGGTTTAGGGATATACAGTGGAGGCCAAAAGTCTGAAAATAATAGAATTTCATTGGAAATAAACTGTATGTTATGGAACTTTAAGAATGATGTTAAACAAAGAAGAGATATTTAGTATTTTCTAGAAAATTCTCTCACTTGATCCCACACCATAGTGATCTCATTATGCATGGTATGGTCAGTTTTTACTTGATAAAATCCTGATATTTTTTAATGGCCTGCTAATGAAACCTTGACGTTGGCACGAAACAAGACGTTGTAATAACTTCAGTCTCTTCTTCCCTTTTGTGATGTAGCCCAAGTGAAATGGCTTCTCCAGCAAGAAAAAACAAAACAAAAAAAATGTAAGAAGTGGCTTGAAAATGTAGTGAGGGGGAAGATTGAATAATATTAACAATGTGCACAGACAAACATATATATATATATTATTGTTGTGATATATATATATATATATATATATATATATATATATATATATATATATATATATATATATATATATATATATATATATACGTGTGTGTGTGTTATATTGTATATATATTACAAAATAGGCTAAATATGCTAATAGAATCACAACTAACGTTACTTGTCCGATTCGCGATCTGAATCACTTCATTTCACTTCGATTGGTTCATTTGCACAATGGTCTGAATCGATTCGCGAATCTTTGTGACTCATTCTGAGTCTGACAGTGACAGCTCACTCACGCGTTTAATCGTTTGAAGCGGCTTCTCTCACTCATTAAAACACTAAAAACACGAAAAGCGCCGAACACCAGAGGATATTTACCAACAATCCATTGAAAACAAACCTGCAAAAGCGTCCCATGTGGAAGAAAGCATTTGGGAGTTTCGACAACACCTGCACGTGCAGCTTGTGAACGACTCACTTCAGGTAAACAAGTAACGTTAGCTGCTAACGTTACGTTAAAACGCTGTAAATGTCAGAAACCATTTTCACTTTGTTCGCGTGGTATTCTTCGACGTACCTAAATCACATAAATACTAGCCTAGGCCTATAGTACAGTATTGTTGTATATATGGCAGTTAAAGGTAATTTCCGCTAACATGGATGTCACACAGTATGACGTTAAGTTAGGCCTAGCTAAACATTAAGGCAATGTGTTTTATCTTTGGCAACATTCCATTGCGCAAATTTACCTTACAACTTAATGTTTATGTTCACCTCGTAAGTTATATAGTAGTCAGTTATCTGTCATCTGTCTAGAGTATACGTGCGTCAAAAAAATATTACCGTTAATTCAGCCTGCGTAGGCTACTGTAAATTGTATAACTTGGGCAGAGAGTGTCATTAACCCCTTAGCTGTCTGTCACCCCCCTTTTGAGAATGGGGGTTAAAATGCTTTATTCAAATTTACATGGTTGTAGGCTAATTCAAGAATGCTTTGGGATATACCCAAGTTTGTTGTAAAACGAGTCTTGTTTTAAAGAAAACACTCAGCAGATTGTTGCTGAAGAGAAAACACTTCAAAAAATTCAAAAGTTATGTAAGTTATGGGAGTTACAGTAAATGTATGTTATACCAGTGAAACTGCGCAGTTCTGACTCTCTGCCCATTTATTTAGATAGGAGCCTAGTCTTGAAATAGCTGTCCGAAGGCGTTGCCAAGATGGCGGCCAAGTGGCATGACTTGCCTAAAACTGGACTTTGATCTAACCAAGTTATGTTCCAAATGTGAAGTTTATATCACAAAAATTGAAGTTCCCATGAGATTTTGTTTAGGCTTAGTACCAAAAATAGCCACTGGGTGCCATCGAATTCATTTGAATTTAGTTGTACACATTCTGCCTTAACAAATTAATACATATCTGTCCAAATATCAATTCTGTCATTAAATTTGGAACCTTGAGAACTCAGACCTTTCTGACAATATGTGTTTTGTCAAGATTAGAAAAGGTTGATCTTAAATTAAGAAATAATGATGCCCAAAAGGGAGGAGCCTGATAAATAAGTACCGTTTCAATGTAACACAACGTTCAATTATAAAACCGTTTTCACAGGATGAATTCTGAGTTTATACTTTCAAATGAAACCTAATTTATGATAACTACTAAAATATGTAATATAATAAAAAAGGCGATAAAAATAATATTATATTTTAGACGATAATATATATATATATATATACATTCACCGGCCACTTTATTAGGGTACCCCATGCTAGTAACGGGTTGGACCCCCTTTTGCCTTCAGAACTGCCTCAATTCTTCGTGGCATAGATTCAACAAGGTGCTGGAAGCATTCCTCAGGGAGTTTGGTCCATATTGACATGATGGCATCACACAGTTGCCGCAGATTTGTCGGCTGCACATCCATGATGCGAATCTCCCGTTCCACCACATCCCAAAGATGCTCTATTGGATTGAGATCTGGTGACTGTGGAGGCCATTTGAGTACAGCGAACTCATTGTCATGTTCAAGAAACCAGTCTGAGATGATTCCAGCTTTATGACATGGTGCATTATCCTGCTGAAAGTAGCCATCAGAAGTTGGGTACATTGTGGTCATAAAGGGATGGACATGGTCAGCAACAATACTCAGGTAGGCTGTGGCGTTGCAACGATGCTCAATTGGTACCAAGGGGCCCAAAGAGTGCCAAGAAAATATTCCCCACACCATGACACCACCACCACCAGCCTGAACCGTTGATACAAGGCAGGATGGATCCATGCTTTCATGTTGTAGACGCCAAATTCTGACCCTACCATCCGAATGTCGCAGCAGAAATCGAGACTCATCAGACCAGGCAACGTTTTTCCAATCTTCTATTGTCCAATTTCGATGAGCTTGTGCAAATTGTAGCCTCAGTTTCCTGTTCTTAGCTGAAAGGAGTGGCACCCGGTGTGGTCTTCTGCTGCTGTAGCCCATCTGCCTCAAAGTTCGACGTACTGTGCGTTCAGAGATGCTCTTCTGCCCACCTTGGTTGTAACGGGTGGTTATTTGAGTCACTGTTGCCCTTCTATCAGCTCGAACCAGTCTGGCCATTCTCCTCTGACCTCTGGCATCAACAAGGCATTTCCGCCACAGAACTGCCGCTCACTGGATGTTTTTTCTTTTTCGGACCATTCTCTGTAAACCCTAGAGATGGTTGTGCGTGAAAATCCCAGTAGATTAGCAGTTTCTGAAATACTCAGACCAGCCCTTCTGGCACCAACAATCATGCCACGTTCAAAGTCACTCAAATCACCTTTCTCCCCATACTGATGCTCGGTTTGAACTGCAGGAGATTGTCTTGACCATGTCTACATGCCTAAATGCACTGAGTTGCCACCATGTGATTGGCTGCTTAGAAATTAAGTGTTAACGAGCAGTTGGACAGGTGTACCTAATAAAGTGGCCGGTGAGTGTATATGTATATATATTATAATTTTTTATTGAAAGATACTAGATTATATGAAGAGTTCAGATGCAAAAGCCTCTAAATGCCATTTGAAATTTTCTTCTAAAATGACCATTTTTATCAAGATTGTATATTTAAGTTCAGTAATTTCACTTAAATGACAATTAATAGGTAATCTTCATTGCCATTTTAAGTGAAATTACTGAACTTAAATATACAGGCTTGATAAAAATGGTCAGTTTAGAAGAAAATTTCAAATGGCACTTAGATGATTTTGCATCTGAACTCTTTCATATGTTTTATTATGAACTTTTAGCATAAAAACAGAAGTTTCAATGATTAGAAAGTGGGTGCATCGACTTTTTGTGATAAAGGTCAGACCTCATGTTATGATGCAGATTTTTTTGAGGTGCACTCTTGTCATAAATTCATCAATTACTCTTCCTACATAATTTGTAAAGTTAGACATCCTGGTAACAGTTAAGGGTTAAAGCTTACCAGAAATTGGCCAAATAGGGTCTCCATATATAGACCAACATTATAAAGAATTGATGTAATTGCATTGATGCACTTATTTTTCATTGGTGAATTTGCTAGAAACATGACATGACAAAGCATACAAATACAATTACCAAATGTGTCTGCACTGACTGGTGAAGGGAAACTTCTAAAGGTAATGTTCCCCATCACTGGCCATCACATTCAATTATTTTCTTTATATTAGTGCTTCTATCAGCATTTACTATTCTGGCTATAAATCAAATATATATATAACCAAGTGAGTACCAGTGCTTGTGAATCCTCCAAATCATCAGCACCCACTGCCAAAACAAACCCATGGGAATCTTCACGAATACCTTGTAGCCTTATTGACTAAAGGCTTAACGGGATCTCTCCGTATCCATCATGCTCTCTTGCCTGTAAGCCGGTGTCTTAGCGATCATCTCTTCTCCATGTTTGACCAATGAGATGTGCTGGAGAGATGAGCCAAATGGCCTCCCACCCTATACTTATCTGCTTGTGCCTCGGCTCCATTTCCAGCACACAAAATAAACTATTAGAGCCTGAAACCTGCACAGTGGGTGCAGGTTGCAGTGATGAAAAGGAAGTATGAATGAGCAAGTCTAAAGTGTGTGCAGAGAGTAGAGAGGTATCGACTGGAGGTCTGGCTTAGGTCACCTTCATAGATTAAAAGGGGATGAGAGCTCACCTGGGCCCGTATGCATTATAAATCTCAGTAGTGAGAGCGCTGATGTGGCATCAGCTCCCAGCTGTCCATAAGATCCGCATTTCAGATTTCTGCATTTACACAAATTTACATGCAGAGTCACTTTTATTTCTCCCGACTCTAATGCCAAAAAGTACAATGGCATGGTAATATCGGTGCTTTTGGGTTTGTATTGTAACCTAAAGGTCACCTTAAACGGTGCTTCTTTTAACTTGGTAGCTAACACAGGCAACACATGGAGGATTCAGTATAGTTTGCACTTCAATCATTGGAAGAATTAGCAATCAAGAGAAAATCACAGAGGAATTCATGTCATATAATCATCATTTGAGATAATTGCACGTAGGGCAGTGTAACTGCAGTAACATGTAAAAAACATCATGACCTGCAAAGTGCTAAACGGGCAGTTAGGTTAGTCAAGGTTTCTTCCAGCTAAAAACATTTATACTTAGTTTTACCTTACCATGTTTAAGCCTATGCAGCCACCTTTTGCTACCATCTGTAATACTTCCGTATGCAAATGCATCTCCCATGCACCTTTTTTTAATACAATTTTGTCTCTCTGTGGGCACCTGGAAGTGTCAGACTAAATGACACTCAATTATAGTCAAAAACAGAGGCGTCCAACCTCTGCACAAGCACCTGAGGCTTATCCGAACAGCTGCACACACAAATTCGTCTTAAGGTTCAGTAGTCTCAGTTTGATTATTATACTTTTTTTTTTGGTAAAGTGATTTTTGTTTTATTTTTCATTTCATATTTTGTTTTAATTAGCATTGAAATAGGACTTTGAGAAGGGTAAGAAATAAGGCAATTTACAGTAGTAATGACTTTTAACAAAAAGTTAAGTAACTGGGGAAACTGTAATTGACCTCTGAGCTTTCTTCGACCTTTCCGCTCAGTCTCTCTCATAAATATTGCATTGGTGTGTTGCATCAAATTTGTCATATTTAGTTTTTTTCTTTGAGGTCCACTCATAAAGTTACTGAAGGTTATAGTCATAATTTTCGTTTTTAATAACCATTTTCCACCTTGTTTCTGACTCTTAGGATTTAATGGCAATGACACTTTGCATGTGAAGTGATCAACAGCACCTTGGTCTGCTCACGGATGATCAGGGATCTTGTTCAGCCACTCATTTCTAGCGTCGGGATCCTTCAGACAGATATGCAGAGTTGCAGGTGCTGCACATATCCAGGAACAGCTCAAGGTATGGTGGCCTTTCCTATGCTTTTCTGTAATATTGTTTAGTTTTTATGGGGTTTATTAGGAATATTAGTTTCCATCCTTACCTATATTTCCGCCTCACCATGACTGAGTTAAAAATGTTTCTTTTATTTTTTTTAAATCTGTTAAATATCCGATGTCACAATATGGAAGTAAAGATCTGTTGCAACTTCCATTTCATCACATTTATAAAACCTAAATCATCTTGTAATGTGACCTAAAAGATACGTTTTCTACAAATATTTTTTCAATAGCAAATTCATCTTTTTGTGGATTGACAGATTGAATTATGATAGGCTACATAAAGAAACTGCATAGATTGCTTTCTTTCATTTGGCGCTAATCAAATATTTTCAGTTAAAATAAAATAGAGGCAATGAGCATCAGGAAGAGAGTGTAATGAGAACATATGTATCTGTCCATTCAAGCAAACTGGACTGTTGCTTTTGAAATGTCGATTTCCGGATGCAAAAGAGCTCTGTCTGGTTTTATACATTACATTTGTCTTGTGTGTACCTATTGTGTACCTAATGTTAGGCTGTGTACCTAATGTGTCAATGTGTACCTATTGAGCCAGAATCAATTCAGGATACTTCATTTAGAGAAAATTAGGAGAAAACATGGCATGAGAGTGGAGTCAAGTCATCAGTACTATATTCAGTGTTGGGGAGTAGTTGAACTACAAGTAGCGACGCTACTAACTTAACTACGTTTTTCAGTAGCTTGGCAGTAGCTCAGTTGCTTTTTAAAACAGTGTAGCTTTTCCAGTAGCTAACTACTTTTTGCAGCAAGGGAACATGAGCATTATTCTGATTGGGCTTGAGACAGAGAACCATTTGTAATGTGCTTTTGATTCAATTTTCAAAAGCGATTCAATCTGCGTGTTACAGGTTGGCGAGCTCAACTCCAATCCGAATAATGCTCATGTTCCCTGTGTTTTTCTCTGCTGATTAAGGGAGTGCACTTGTGTTTTCTCACTTAAGTGTAAGTGTGTAAGTGTGTCAGTGGCCTTGGAAAGTAGGAGTAAACATATTGGACATATTGAGATACATGCACTTGTTAAAAACAAACGTGTGTATACAATGAATATTTCTTGAGCAGCAAATGAGCACATTTGAAGGATTTTTGGAGAAAACAATTATTACAAATTTCTGGGAGGTCGCATTAGTCAAGACTCGCACCAGCTGACTCTCAGCTGATCCACGTATACCGATAGGAGTACAATATTCATGACGGCATCCATTCAGGTTTAGTTAAACTGCAGTTTAGTTTAGTTGAAATCGCTTTTTTGCAATAAAACAAAGAAAATTGTCAAATCAGTTTGTGACCTTAGATTGCGTATTAAGCATTGTAAGATTGTGCAGGTAAATTCACTCACAAATGTGCAAAACATCTGAAAGATTCTCCCCAACCCCCACACACATTTTTTTGCTGCCACATTATAACATTGATTACATTTAATCAAGTTGCACATCTATCTTATATAAACTGAATAAGCAGTGTCATTGTTGTAAAACAGTATTTTAGCATTGGAAGTTAGAATTCATCGTCACACAATCAACCAGCAATAATGACATTTGATTATCTGTAAAACCCTGTGCAGTAACATTTAAGGTAAATCACTGGATCAGTCTTGGACCTTTAATTTGAACAATCACACCAGCTTCACAATCAGAGTCTATTTGAGTCAACAGATACGATGAGATAATAGAAGACTGTGACCTAAGACAGGGCTTTGCATCCTTTAAAGAGTTCAGCAAAGGCTTTTGTTTATCTTTGTGAATGATTTAGAGACATACAGAATATCAATTCATAACGCTTAAGTGTTTGAGGGAACTAGACCTTATCAGAACGGCTCATGTGGTGATCGTTTTCTCCCATTGATCCCTGCAAATGGTGGCTGTCATGTTAAGAACTCTTCCAACAGCCCATGTAATCGAATGCTCAGAATTGGTCTCGTTCTGTGGGTGTCACGTGTTCAAGTGAGTCATCCATGTGCAAGAAAAACAAAAAAAATACTAACTACTGAGTTATGCTTTGCATTCTACATGACACAATATTGGCCTTGATCTGTCTCATATGTCTTTTGAAAATGGCCCGTGGTTGATGGTGAACAAAACCGAGAAGTCAAACTAATTTTTATCTCTGTTTTGTGGGTGAAATAAATGAGTGGTTTTCAAGTGGTTTGAGTGTTGTACCACAGATTATTTCATAACAGTCAGGATAACACCTGTATGAACACCCAAGGTTACAATAGCAAATTAAACTTTCTGAAAGGAGATTACATTTTCTCTCATATAATTTGTTGTTGATGTCAGAGTTTGTCCAATCAGGATGCTATTTTGTTCAAATTGTTTTGTGACTGGGTTAACCTGTTAAGCTTCAATCCCACTTTTGAAAAATCCCAGAAATGACATACCCAAACTGAAACAGATACAATTAATGAACCCTTTGCACTAAAAGCACATGTATGATCTCATTTGAAAGCTGACACCTGGTAGTTTATTGTAAATGTAGAATTTATTATTGTCACAATGAAAAACATTTTTTAAATAGCTCCAAAGTTTTGTAAAGTTATTAGAAACATTAGTTTAATTAGATAGATGCCAACATGGACAAGTTATCTAACACCCCATTAGCAAACCAACTATACAAGGTACATTAAATCTATGACCCAGATTACATTAACAGTTTCACTTACAGGTAAGAGAAAAACTTTTTTTTCACCCCCAACCAAGATGTTTTGTGTTGTGAAACTGGCTGCTGACAAAAAAATGAAAAACTCAAAATGCAAGAGATGTTTGGAAAGCAAAATTGTCGATTGTTGTATTCAGTCTGTCATATGAATAATTGAAAATGTTGTTGAACCTATGGGGTTTAAAAAAGCAAAACTGTTTAAAAAATTGTTAACTGGAGTTTGAGATGAGACATAAAACTTGCATCATTTGTCAAATCGAGAAATCAAAGAGTCTTTTATCAAAAAGTCGGCTCATCAAGGTCTTTTATGAGCGCAAGCGCCAATCTGATCAGTGTCTAGCATGCCGTCTTTCTGTGCAAAAGATGGTGTAAGCATGGCAGGACAGAGTCGTGCCTTCTACACCAGAAAATGGCGTAGTTCCTTTTGCGGCACAGAGCCACTACCCAACAAAGTCTCGCTTATAGCAGCAATATCCACTCTGAGGCGAAATAGTTCACAATCAATGACAGCTGATTTCCGAGGAGCACTGTTGAGGTTGGAGTGCACCCCAAGGCTTCTGATGTTCCAGCAGGGCAAATTCAGAGAAGAGGAGGAAGTTGCAGAAATTCACTGCATTTTATTGATCATCGGGCTAATTTAAATTTCAGTAAAGATAGCAATAAGAGAGAACGGCAACAGCCCTAGAAAGATCATTTTGATTTTTTTACTTTTAATGAAGATGGAAGTGACTTTCTTTCACATTGATTTGTGTTAGATTGTGGCACGTTGGCTTGATAGGCGCTCAGCTGCTCATCTGAGGTGATGTTTGTCCAGTTTCGTCTCGGAATGCGGCCCAGACCTCCTCCTGATGTGGTTTCAGCAGATTGGATTAAATCCGTCTTGAATGCGTTTTCAGAGGGCAAGCCTGGAAATTTGTTAGCATTTTTAAACTTCCATTGCCGTCATCCTCAAGTCACTGGGTTTTTTTAATGGGCTTTGGTTAAATGCCTTAATAAGGACTGAATGCCCTTACACGTGATCAAGATATTTTCACATGTTATTCACTAACTGGAATTGTCAGTAATAGCACTACTTTTGGGGGGGTAAATCGTAACTTATCACTTTCACAGTCCAGTTACCACACTGTAAATATCTCAACTCGTACTTATTTATAGCCTGAGTAGCAATTACCTGGGCTAATTGACTAGGCTTAGAATCTATAAGCGTCTTCATTGGAAGAACCTGACCCCTGAAACCATGATACCATCTGCTTCCATGTCCAACTTACCTTATTAGTTAGCACTTGAGTACTTTTCTCCATGGATATAGTACACTGTAAGTACCCTGTAAGTACTGTAAATATGTGTAATGTGTAACTGACTCTTCTACCAGCTCAGAAACGTGGAGTGAAACCAGCGCACATTTCACTGAAGTCTACACAAGCATATTAATGCGTTTAAACCGCAATTCTGCAAATTAAGTTCACATTTACATTTCCTAATTTTGCATGCAAAACATGACAATTCACATGCTCTAAATATATAACGCATTTTCCCAAAGATGCTGCTCCTAGATACCTGATTAATTCACGCGTCTTGGGCTAAATCATAAATTGGAATTAGTCAGGACATCACAGAGTTTTAAAACAGAAATCCATTGGATATGTGGGAGCTGATGCGGTATAATTACAACTGAACTTGTTTGGTTCCATGCTGGTGGTCCATACATGATGCATAAAGATGCTGTCAGAGGCCACGATCGAGTTCTGTAGGCTTTTTTTTTGTCTCTGCTTTCTTGGTTTTGATTGGCTGGATCTTGTGATCAGCTGTGTGATAACCACGATGGTTACACTATGTCAGGGAGGCCTGATGGGGGTCATAGCAACCCCCCATGTGCTCATTTCCATGTAGATTAATAAAAGGTTGTTTCTCCTCTGCTTGGCTGTCCTTTCCTCATGTTGTTCAGCTAGCCCTGGCCTTGTCAACGGGCTCTGACAGGCAGGCAGGCTGATGGACGCCAACGCACTTTCTGCAATCTAACTTAGCCCGCTGAACAAATCAGCCACATTGAAGTCACAGTACATGGGTCCCTCCTTCTCACTCTCACTCTCATCTTTCCTTTCCCTCACTCACTCTTTCTCATGATGTTTTTCTATTTATTTTGAAGGAATGGTTAATGGAATGGTTAAAGGAAATGACACTTTCCAGGGCTCCAGACTAACTTTTTTTACTAGGAGCGCTGTTGCCCCTGACTGAAAATTTTCGAAGCGCAAACAAAAAATTTAGGGGCACACCTTAAATCAGCTTGCAGTGCAATTAATCAAATTTCCCCAAAATAACTAATACTGACAAAAATCACTAAGCTTAATTAAGGGTGTAGATGAAATTAACTTTAGTGTTTAAATAAGAGTTTTCTAAGATCTTAATTTTTCATTTTAGGACAATCTTTGAAGGATGAACAAAAAATCTGTTGGTCAAAAAATAAAACATTTATATATGTGATATAGTTTTGAAGTGCTGGAAAAAGATGTGTAGTCGGCTACTGGTAAGCGTTTGACTATTTCTGTCACATTTTCATATTTTTTGTTAGAGTTTAGTTTCTACATTAGCCTACATCCATGGTGAATGATGCTGATTTGTAGCCTGGCAAGCCAGACCTATCAAGATGTTAGGTCTGGGAACTCACAATTGGCATACCTCAATCCGGGGGCAGGATAAAAGGTTGTCTTTCAATATCCCTCTGCACGCCATAGGATAGCGTTAACCAACCAGAGCAATGAAAGGCTGTGGATGAGTGAGTCATGAGTGAGTCCCATGCGTTTTCCCCATGGTTTTCTCTCCAGCGGAGCAAGTTGATATATTAAACTTTGGCCGTATCCAGTCATCAAAACTCTGAACACATCTTCATTTTTTTAAGAATGACTTAAGTGACATTCTCTTAACTCCAAGTCATCCGAGCTCGCGGCCAAAGCCGAAATCGAAAGACCGCTGTTCGCCAGCTGCATCTTGTTTGTTTTCAAGTATCAGGGAAATCACGGCGCAGAACCATCACAACTCTGCGGCCATTGTGTTAAGCCCGCCCACCAACTTTATACACGATGTGATTGGCCGAACCAGAGTTTGGTTTTTCCACTTCGAAAGCCAACGGAGAGCTGCTAGACCACGCTTTGCTGCAAATAATTTTTGCTGCCGCTGGGGTTCGTCTAGATTTCTAGGCTAGCTGATTTGTGGATTGAAAGCCTTATATTAGTGTTTCTCCTGGTTTCCACGTCAGCGCTGTTATTAATTCTGAGGTGAATTCAATGGATTTCTTCACTGGATCTCTTACTAACAGTGTCGTGTGATCGAGATCTGTCAGTGGTTCGGGCGCTGCTCAATAGATATACACAACAAAGGCTATGCGCTGCTCTGTCTATTATTGGTCTAAACTAATAAACAGTCCGTGAAGCATATATGAGTAGCGTATTTTCATTCCACTTTCATTTTGTTGGCATTCGCTGCTAGGTAACGAGTCAGTAGATCGCTTATTGCTCAGACGCACATAGCAGGTTGTGATATTTGTCTCCGTCTCCTTCCCACAGACGTTTACTCGCGCTATTCTTGTCACGGATTCATTGACGTGCCCCTTCCACGCTTACCATGTGTCTAACATTGGGCAAATTTACTGGTCGCATTTTGCAACTCTCAAATTTTGGTTGCTAAATGTGACCATTGGTCACAGTCTGGAGACCTGCTTTCTTTATGTAATATTTGGAGCTTTGCTGCCTCAGTCCTCATTCACATATTAAAAAGAGCCACCGTTGTTATCCCCAATTTCCTCATTTGTGGTCCAAGTAAGAAAGTATTTTGAGTTTGAAATGACAACAAGGTCAGTAAATGATGATACAATTTTAGACAAACAATTCCTTTAACATTTAGATTTCTCAATCATTTCTCGCTCTCTGTCTCCCTTCCTCATTCAGAGGCAAAGTGACAGGGTCAGCGGCCGAGTGTCACGCCATCCATCAGGCACTGACAGGACTGTGGCCAAGCCTCAGGTGAGGAACGCCACTGATCTGTAAACCGTCGATTGAGAGACGCGTGTAGGGTCGTGGTGGTGAAGAGGGTCCTCCCCGCATGACTCACTCTTATGCAGACAGAGAGAAGCGTATCATTACATTCACCGTAGCGAATGACTGATCTGACAGAGTATGGAGGTGTTTGCCTAGTAAAATGAATAAACCTAAAGTATCACTTGTGGAATCGCTTGTTTAAAACTTCTGAATACTAGATGTTAGTTTGACAGTTATTCTGTGTTGGATTCTGCTCTTCTATAATCAGTTGCTGTAAACTGTCTCACTGGGTTTCATTTGATAACCAAGGATGCAGATATGTGTTTGTCAAAGCTGGGATAAGTCAAACCACACACACACACACACACGATTATCTTGGATTTAAAGTCACGGTTCAGTATATTTTCGGTACAGCAAGGGGAAAACAAACAGTTTGTTTTATTAAACAGTAGTTTACTGAACAAACGTCTGCAGCCGGTAGCAGATTAGAAATCCTTACACTTCTGGATGCAAAATATGTTAGCAAAATATTTACAACAACAATGTAGCAACTTTCGGTGAGATCTGTGAAGTCAAGCATAGACTCGCTTGCTGTCAGATTAATCCTTTATGTGGAATGGAAATATTTGCATGAATTTGTAACATTTATAAGTAAATATTCAAGTGTAATATGCAAGTTGTACTGAGGAAAGCGTGTCTTAAACATGCATTAAGCACACATCTGACAATAGGGCAAGCCATGTTGGTTTATGAAGCGCTTAATGCAAAGCATATCTCAAGTTTAAGACAACTTGGATTGTGATTGAGCAGCAGCTCGCTCTGTGTCCTTCGTTATTTATTTTTTTAGATGTGTTTGCAACATCAAAATATTTATTTAGAATTTCTGAAAAAAATATTCTTTAAAAGTATTTGTTGTCTGTTTTATTTTTTTTCTGGATTCTGCATTTTCAGAAATCAAATAAGGACATGAAACTTTAATAATTTAATTAATCTTTTTAAATGTAATAAAATAAAAGTAACATTTTCTTTATTTTTTGGCAAACAAAGTGATGAACAACAGAGGATAACTATTTAAAAATGTTGATTATTTGAAGTACATTCTCCTGTATTTCTGTTAAAGTTCTTCAAATTAAACTTTTATTTTGGCAGGTTGTAGTGAAGGCATGTGAAGTTTCCTCTTATAGTGAGATGCTGATAACACAACAAGAGGGTTTGTAGGATACAATAATGTGCCGCTCATTCACACAGAGACAAGCAGATCAAAGAGTCTTCATATTTAAATATTAGCCTTTTTGCAGTTTATTATTCAAAAACACTAGTTCATATTGTGATTTGATTAACTCTTTTCCCACCATTGACAGAATTGTCTGTCATTTTGAGGCGACGTAGGTACCCTCCATTGATGTTAATCCATGTTTTCTCTGTTATACGATAGGGGTGCTATTATGCATCTTCTGAAAGATTACAGAATCTCCAGATCAAACCGAGCAGAAACATATCGATAAATGCATTGCTAAGGCTCATTTGTAGTGTTTGACAAATATATATATATATATATATATATATATATATATATATATATATATATATATATATATATATATATATATTCAGTTTCTTTTAAGCAGATGATCTGTACTTTAGAAAATATTCTGGGGGACATGAAAATTTTGTCAAAATTATCAGAAATGCTGGCAGTGGCTGTAAAAAACAAAACAAAATCCTGGCTGGAATATTGAATGGAATATTAGGAATGGACAAATCTGAGGCTTTGGACAAATCTGAGGCTTCTGGCTACTGATGGCGACATGGAAAAAACTGTCCTGTGCACTTTTCATTTCCCTGCAGACCAAGGCACAATCTAGTGCTGCAGATGGTCGAAGTCTCTCCATTAATCTTTTATTAGTATGTAATTATTTTTTGCCACTGCATAATTAATGAACGTCACTTTGATTTCCATAGTCACGGTGTGCGATTACCAGAGGCGTGTGAACGAACATCTTGCACAGTGATGTCAGCGAGTTGTTGTATGACAGCCATCCGTGTCATTGAGACTGACATTTGACCAATGTTGGGCCAGTGATTGGTGGGAATTCTCGGCGCTTCAAGTTACTGAAGCCAGCAATGGGTCAATGCTTGATACAACTCTTCTAATCCCACAAGGAGAACGCCCAGGTACTTGGTACTGCTAACACTGGGCCAACGTTAGGCCTTGGTTTGCTTGGATGGCTGGGCAGAGGCCAGGCTTCTGCTGACTGAGGGCTATTTCTGAAGGACATTGGGGAGGGTACAGCTGGCGTCCCTGCTGTTTAGAGTGTAAACCAGCCAGCCTGCTGAAACAAAGCCAATCGGCTGCTGCTGAGAAACCGTCTGTCCTCAATGAAATCAAACCCATCTCTTTTTCTTCCTTCACCTCTGTTTTGTGCTGTCATCCGCAGTTACTGTCTATACATGTTACAGTACAAAAGATGGAAAATATTATGGTTTCTTGGTCCATTCAGATTTTAGGATTAGATTTGCGACATGCTCCTGGATCAGCATGTTTTGCTGGTCCTGGAGAAACATTCCCTGAACTATCCCTAACCCCAACCCTGAGCCAGCTATATATATATATATATATATATATATATATATATATACGTATATATATAGATAGATAGATAGATAGATAGATAGATAGATAGATAGATAGATAGATAGATAGATAGATAGATAGATAGATAGATAGATAGATAGATAGATAGATAGATAGATAGATAGATAGATAGATAGATAGATTAGATAGATAGCATAGATAGATAGATGTTGGTCACTCACTGCACCAAATCCTGGTCACTTTATATGGAAAGGAGCTCACTTCTTTTGTCACAAATCCTCCAATTTGCTGAAATGCATTTAAGGGATCAGAACTTAAAAATACTGCTGACTTTATTGCAGTGTATACTGGTGCAGTCACAGCCACCTGCAGCACACTGCATACCAATTCAAAATAAACCATGATGACTATAGTTAATATTTCCAGTCAGATTAAGTGCACATTAAATTACCTACAAAATCCATCAATAATGCATGATCTTCTGTTTCTATTGCTTTTAAAGATGCATAGTGTCTGAACTCCACGTGTTTTCTTAAAGCGCCCCTATTATGCTTTTTCAAATATTACCTTTCATGCAATGTGTAATATAGCTGTCAAAAATGCTAATTAGCTGTGGCCTACTATTCCACCTACAATTGTGTCCATTAATGCGCATTGTCTGTTGTTCTTACTACTTTGAGTAATGATGAAGGATGGAGCAATACTTGTTTTACTAACTTTAATATTACATCAGTCATGTTTTACTAACTTTAATATTACGTCAGTCATTCACGTTAGAGCTCAGGTAACATATGCGCTGTTATTCATACAGTCAATACGCGCTCGAATTGATATGGTAAAATCAACCATCATTCAGTGTCTTTACAGTGTAGAATCTCTCCTGGCAGCCTCCGGAGCTGAAGTTCAGTTATGATAATGGGCGTTTCTTTTCCGACATGCACTCTAAGCAGTAGACTAATCATTACAGACTGGGCCATCTGACCAATCCGAGCAGAGCAGGCTCGTGGAAAGGAGGGATTTAGAAACTTTTCTAAAGAGACTGCGGCAGGTACAGTCACAGCAGAATGCAGACGGACAAAAACTTTTGAATATTCGATCTGTAATTATTAGGGGTGACCCAGAAAAGTTGAAGATTTGATGATTCAATAGGAGGAGGCAGATTTGACTACCAATCTCACGGTCAAATCTTTGCAGAGGTGTTATGAAACGAGGATCATGCCACTTTGGCTATATGAGGGTGCTCAATGTCTGATTTCACATAGAACTACCGGTTTTCTGTCAATACATTAATATACAGCCTATTATGATAATGCTGTCAATAAAAATGTGCATAGAAGGAAAGGATTTCAATCTGTAAAAACCAAACGCATAATTTTTGCAGTGCGGGACGTGTTGAGTATAAACAAGGTTTTACTCACATCACGCATTGATCGGTAAAAGGGCAGAGATTTTTGTGAAAAAATATTTTAATAACATGGTTCTGCGGTTTATTAGAGTTCTGTTGACGGTGCTCAACTATGACCGTCACACCCTAGTTCCACGGCGGCATCCGTCTTTGTAAATGTACAAAATCTGCTTCACCGTCACTGTGCTGTCGTCATTGTGTAAAGCCCGCCCAACGTTTCTGATTGGTGCCGCAATTTATACAGATTAGAAATGAGCTTGAATGAGTTCTTCGCCAGACTGAGCTTGCAGAACAAATCTAAATTGGCCGGAAGTTGTCGTAGGTTTTCCCAGGTTACATGATCGCACTTCTGCCGGCCAACGTTAACAAGTGGTTCTCCTATAGAAAGTGACGTAGCGTTTCTCTTTATAATAACGGGTTTCTATGGGAGGAAAATGCTTTATGTGTAATTAAACGTATTGTGTTAATATTCTGGGCTCATCTGCTCTATATAATATGCTTCTAGTAATAAGGTGTGTATATAATATGATCTTTAAATATAACTGTCTTAGGACATTAAGCCTTTAAACGTTTTTCACGTTTTAGAATGCATTTTATTTGTGCAAACAATTTAGAAAAGACTCAAAAGGACACAGACAGAGTGATCTTGTCTTATGTATCTTGTGATTTGATTCTGACCTATTTCATTTTTCTAGTTTTATTTTATTAGAAAGGTATATACTGTTCTAATTTAATTCTGTAAATTAATTGTTTATTTTTTGGGTGCATCAATGTTGTGCTGTACAGTGGCAATTTAGCTGATTTTATTGATTTGCACGTGCAATGCATATCCTGTCTACAGAGTGGCCTTTCTTTAGTTATTTGTTATTTCTTAGTTTTATTGATCTGAAATGTTTTTATACATTTTCTTCTATATCTTTGTGTGATGCTGTACATAGCGGCTTTAAAATGACCCGAGCACTAACTCACAGTTATAATTAAATGCACTGGATGACGCTGTGGAGCGTGTTAACAGGTTGATTGAATTTGATCACATAATGTCGCCTCGCAAAGTTTCGGAATTACTTAGATGAAAATTACTCTTACTAAATGATTTTACAAAATGGAATACCTTTAATCAAATAAATGAATGAAACTGAGTTATATCAGAATGAGAAATCACATGAAATCCAAACAGCAGTCGACAGCTTATCACTGCATTCACGACAGCAGGTAAGCACAGCTGTACCTTGAGTGTGCTGAGATGATAACTTGTCAGATGATTGAGACATGATATATGATTGAGACATGCAAAATATGATTAATACGTATGCTTCCTTAAGTTTTGTTGAGGGAGACAGGTTTAAGGAATTGAAAACACAAAGTGCTGTCAGAAACTTTGCTTTGTCTCTGCCACGTCTGTTAGCACAGCGTTTTCTCACTCGAGCATGTGGATATTTTTCTCGACATGAACGTGAAATAACAGAAACATGATAACCATATGCTAACTCGAGTGTATATGTTCGTTCTGTACAATTATTGGCTTCATTAGCGGGGTTTTTTTGTGTTGCTTGAGCTCAAATGCTTTTGTTCTATATATTGTTTGTTTACACATAATGTTTAATGTTTTCTACTTGAAGAAAACCTTAAGATATATCGTAAGCTTGTGTATATTTATTAATCGTAAGCTTGTTCGGAAATGGTGATTTAAACATTATTTAAATATTTGAATGTTTGATTTGTGTGAGCCCAAATATTCAAATACAATATCTTCTAAAAATGCCTATCCTTAGTTCAAATTTGCTCTTTTTATTTATTTTATTATTCTTTACATGTGAGAGTTAGACAGTGTCAATCGTGTAAGAAAAAAGATCATCAGGTAAAGCATTAAGATTGATACAATGACAGCAGATCTGTGAATAGCATTATTGATGACCGGTTGTTTGACTGAAGATAAGATGTTCAGAAGTGCTTTCTATGAGACCGCTATGAGTCGACATTGAATTGATGGCACTCAACATAAACAGATAATAATTGTGTTAATATTTGCTGTATAGTTAGCTATAGTTTCATTTTTGTTGTAGTAGTTCAAAAAGTCTGTATGATTTAAAATAGGTTCCTCTAAAATGCCATGTTTCTTGAAATTGAGATTTGTATTGCACATCAGTATAGGCTGTTTACCTTTTTTACTATTAAATTAATTATTACATTTTCATTTAAAAACCTCTTCAAGTCAAACTGTTATTTACAAGGCAGCTTTATAACTTTTGGACTGTTTAGTCCAAGAGACTATTTTAGCCCTGAAGTTTCTTTCTTGTTTGTTTGTTTATTTATTTATTTAAAACTTTAAATAACTTGTCATTCTTTGCACATTTACAATTTTACATTCCACAACCACGTCTTGCAAGCAGGAGGAGTTTGACATTTAATTTTCAATAAAAGAGATGAGTCATTTACCCTTCTTACTTTTTATATCTTTGTTCTTATGCAACAAGCTGGCCTTTAGAAGTGGAGGCATTGTACTGTGAAATTGTCAAACTCTGAGCACAGCAACAGTGAGGTCCTCAAAAGAGACATCAGGCAATCCATTGGGAACCATTTTAGCTATGTCCCCCATCCAGATCCAGGCCATTTCAAAATTAATGAACATCGAATAACAGAATAATAGCCACTCTACAAGCATCTCTCTTCAAGATGGGAGGTCACGTTACCCATAATTCGTTCCATTAATAAGCACCTGCCTTTCCTAACAGTGAGCCACCCTTGCTATTGATGGAGCTCTCTCTGTGGAAATCACAACCTCTACACCTAGATGTTCCTCTGAGACGTCTTCGTCTTCACGTGCACATGAACGTCTACAAGTCGCCATGCCTGGACTTGCTATGCACACCGTACCATCTTCCAACCCCAAAAGCACATGGACACGGTTCCCGGTAGGGTTTTGTAAACGTCCTTGTTCGTCCTTGCCCTGCCTCCAGCCTTTGCTTAGGATGTGTGAAGATGCTAATACTAGCTGAGAGGGTCATCTTAGTTGACTGCTGCCAGAACCATCGCCTGCTGACTGCATCATCATCCACGGTAGCCAATCGCAGCCAAGGACTCAGTGATGCTCTGCCACTCTCACTGGAGGGATTCCGAAGGAAGTGCCTCGTGACGGTGCATGGTTAAACAGCCAAGAGTCTCTTTCTCTCTCCCTGCCTCTCTCTAATTCAAGACTGGATGCATACACATTCTGGCTTCTAACAGGGATAGCACATTGCCATGCACACTACTCCCTGCAGGCTCAGCAGAGAATAGCGACAACAGCAGCTCTCTCCCTCTCTCTCCACCTCTATCAGGACAAGACTCCTCCTCTCCATCTCTCTGTGACCCCCTCTCTCTTGCATATGATATGTACTTCACTTCCTCCCAGCTGAAGCAGGAGATAACAACAAGCCACATACAGGTAGGCATTCATATTTCCCTCTCTGAAGTTGCAGGTGTTCGGATGTTGCTGATTTGTTTCGTATTTGGTGCGATTCTGAAAGAGACCTATAATGGATCAGAGTAGAGCGTGCCATCATAATGCCCGCCCCTACAGCGTGGCATTTGTTTTCGCGCCAACACTGCTTTTTGGCACCGTTTCCTTCTTTCTGGCTGGCCAGGGAAGGTGGTAGTTTACTGGTTGGATGGTTCATGTGAGAAACCCACTGTCATGCTTGGTGGAGATCTGCAAATCCAAGTAAGGGAGAGACGATTTGTTTGTAGCTGGAGATCGGAGACGTGTTTTCTTACGTGTAGGCTTGTGTGTGGGAGTGTGTGCGCGGATGGACGGCTGAGGTTGGAAGGGAGGGGAGATGGAAGCTGAGAAGCTGTATTCATCCCAGGGAAACTAATCCCACCACAGTCCTCCGTATCTGATAAACACTGTCTTCGTCTTTTCTCCCTCTACCCTTCATGTGTGATGGGTTTATCTGTGTCAGTGGATAGTGGAGGAAATTATTCTAGAATGGCAGATAATTCCCACTGTAAAAGAGGTTCTTTGAACCATTATTTGTTCTGCTCTGGAAAGTCACGACTGCAAACGTATATTCAGAGACGGATGCTGTCTCTGTAGCAGCCGAAGAGAAAGTAGATTTTGTCCCTCGTTCTGACAATCACAAGATTGTTATCTAAACTTCCCTGTCAACTCAAGCTCTCATTTTGTTTGCATTTGTTCGACACACTACCTAACACTACTATCTCTTATAGTTCTGTTATCAAGGCCATTGTGACTAGCTGTTGCCCACATCAACAAATGTGCCTGTCATTACCTCATATCTGTGTTGGGCAGATCAGCGGTTGCTATGCACGCCTAGTGAGAGCGAGGAGCAGGGATTGCTCGGCTGTAGCCTCGGGCTTATCCAATTCAGCTGTGCAGATCCTCCTCTGAAATACATCAGTGCTTGAGGAGCTGCAGTAAAACAGTTGCTAAGTGATAACATAGGAACAGCTTGAAAAAAAATAGACCACCACTTCACGTTAAGATGCATGTACTGTGATTATCTCTGTGATGCATATAAACTTCCATTATAAACAAACCATCACAGCAATAATTTCAGTTTACCCATATTTTGTTCACAAAGTTTCGGAACAAAGTTGGCTCTGGATTTGAGTTCTTACACTCTCCGATTAATATAATAATATCTAATAATGCATAATTCTTTGGGTACATAATTCTATACAGCACACCAAATATGAGAACATGTTTTTACAAAACATTTATTTTGCATATGTATTTAATTATTATAAAAATAAAGATCATGGACATAAATTATTACTTTGTTTTGCAACTTTTTGTCTTGAGGTTTCCTTGTAATGACTATAATGGTAGTAATGCATAATTGTGAACATGAATTGGTCCACAAAGTTAGCTAGCTATGGCTATGAGTCCCATCCTATCGATTATATTCTTTTGCTCTAGAGGATCTGTTGACTTGAGAAGTTATTTTTCCCCAAGGGTCTTAGACGTACAATTTTTACTGACAACCACAGCAACACGGCACAAAGATAGAACCTGTTGGGGCAATATGGGATAGCAGATGTTGGCCCAAATATGTCACGCCCCCTGCAGTTGCCAAGGGCAACATTGTGCATTATCAGCCTTGTTAAATATCCATTAATGAGGTGAGACACAAGCCCGGTACTGCCGAAAGGTGGAGTTAACCATCCCTTGTACTGTCTCTTATGCTCAGCAGGGCAGTCTTTAATGTCAGCCTGTGAGATTAGGATCATTCACCTGGATGATCTTTTTTGTCATACGCTTACACCGTTCCCTTTTGTGTTGAAATTGAAGGTAGAGAAATAAATGCAAGCGTATGTGTACATATGTGTGCATGCCTGCAGAGGCCAAAATGCTGTTGTTAGGAGTAATAGCAGCCAGAAGATAAAAATAGCGGCTCTATTATGATTTGACCTTGGACAGCTGGCTGCTTGGCTGCAGATACCTGGGCGAGAGAAGTGTACGGATCACTGAGATGCTCCATGAAGAGTCTGGGCAGCCATGATAAATGTGTGTAATAACGGAGCGATATGTTCTTGTTGCGTTACACCACATCGGGCACAGACACTTATCTAACGGACACTCACTGTGGATTTGAGTAACTGGGACAGAATTAACCAATAATATATTACAAACATGGAAAATTGAAGGTTAATCTCACCTTTTTTTATGCAATTGAACTTCCAGTGACAAGATCTAGACTGTGAGGATGTTGTAATTTATATCCATTAGACTACTGGATTGAGCATTTTCAAGCTGGCAGTGTCTTTTTGTGACCCACACCAACAGTAAGGCAGCAATTCTTATCCCAGTGATTGAGATGGATAGCAAAAAACAAACTGTGTTTGTACAGGCAAGCAGCAGGGGTCATACATATCACAAGCAACAAGGACTTGTGGGAAATGCTGGTGAATAAATATCGTTTGATGTATCCGAGAACAGGAACTCTCTCAAGGTCAGTAGAAGAGCGATGAGATTGTAGGTTTGACAAAGTGCTTTGCCCTCATATAATATAGACTCGCTTTTAAAAGTCTTATTTGAAATCTATATACACATTTAAAATGTCTATATACACATTTTATACTTTTTAAATTTGTAAACACGCATTTAGTTTATTATTATTATGATTCGATTTTCTTTTCGAACAAGCTTGCGCATGCATCATATACATTTGTTTAACGCCAACAAACTATTAAAAAAAAAAACTATTAAAAGAACCATTAACAGACATGGTCTAAAAAAGCTATTTTTACAAACTTTTAAATGGTTCTTGATTTTGTATAATACAAAATTCTGTAATTGTAATTGTAATTGTAATGCACAGTATGCAAAGTGACCGATTACAGCATATGAATATGCGGTGCTTATTCTTGAACGTGACATCCATAGTCCACCACTAATATAAACGATCATGTAAATTCATAATATCAGCCAAAACATGATTTTTATATTGCATAACTTGGAAAATGTATTACAAATATTACTCATGTGAATGCTAAATAGCTGAATTATGTTTTTATCTCTGTATTTCTACTAGGGAAATACAGTAGATGCAATTGCCTTATTGGGCTGCTTCACTGTTCCACATATTGCTAAGCAACGGAGGAGAGGTCCTTAAGAATGTACCAGCCTTCTGACTCCATAACACAGCCCTGGCACATGCACACATACACACACAGATGGTGGTGAGCAGATCTCTTTCCATAGCGTTTTACGCCTGTGTTGCTATGGCGGTTACATGCACGTAGTTCACGGAAGTGATGTAATGTCCTTCTCCTTTAATCTGTGCACAAGGGGGCAATCAAGTGGCGAATCCTCACCTTGATCCATAATGACTACAACACTACAGTTGTGGGGGGGTTTAACAATGGCACGCTTCCCAGTCTCCTTTTATTATTTACTAGGTCTGTCAACTGATTAAAATATAGTCAAATTAATTAAGTTTATATGCTAATAAATTAAGCAAATGAATCACAATCACATAGAGAAAAGCTCCCAAATGACAATACAGTAGATTCATAGACGTTACATTGTTATTGTAAACTGTAAATCCCTAATAAGTTGAGTCTACTCAAATAATTTGAGGGAACCCATTACCCCAATTTAATGGAGTAATGTTGTTATTTTGTTTATATATATATAAAAATGCTTATGGTCAAGCACCACCTTGACTTTATCTGGTTTTAGAGGGATATGGCCTTGATCGTAGTGGATCTACACTGATAATACTAGGATTACATGATCAATACAGACTTGATCAAAACAAAGAGGAAAAGCATTTTGGCTTTACAGAAATCCTCCTCAAGGTATTGCTTGTAGCTCCGCCACAAAAATAACATGGAGGTAATTCAAGTTGTTTTTTTTTACACATCATGTGATTTGAGTTTAGTCAATTGACACAGCCAATAGAGATTTACTCTATTATGCTGATGATTTTGAACTGGACAACCCCCCATTCTAATTAATTATACTAAGTAATGATTAGGATAATAAGCTTGGTTTACTCTAATTTCTTGCAAAGAGTTGATACAACCAAAAATTTTGAGCAGCCCTCTATGTACAATTAGGTCATTTCCATTAACAAAATTAATTCAGAAAGAATGTTATTGACGAATGTTAAAACATGTGACTGTCAGCGATTTAAGAAGAGCTTTATAAATTATCTTTCTGCATGGCTTGTCACATTTCAGAATTAAGCCACGACAATTCAGCATGAATGTGCACTAGTGACAATTATGAATAATTGAATGCTTTCACAGAACCATCAGCATTTCATTTGGGTAAAAACAGGACCTGGTGTCAGCCACCCAGAAAATGGAAGGAAAATCCACAAGTCATAATGCGCCATTTCGCTTTAATTCCACGTCACCATCTCTAATCCATTTAATCAAATATAGCTATGAATATTCTCGCCCAAGATCTGTCACATATTACGTGTTTGGGAAAAAGTGTGTGTGTTGGTAGTTGAAAGGATAATATTTCTCTTTCTTTCCTGAGAAAGTTCTCACCACAACTGATTTTAGCACTCTATATTTCACATGTCAGACGTTATTACAGATAAAGCCATAGCTAAATAAACGCCCAAGTACGTGCACTGTAGCACCACACTGACACCCCCTACTCCCACACCACTGCTTGAAGGTGTTAGGAATTAATTATTACTAAAGGGCAGACTCTGCCACAAAGGTGGACTGGAGGACATTTTGAATGTTTTATGAATCTAATAAGGGAGGAAAGGCGAGAGCTAGAAAAATTGCCACTGTGCTACAGTCAGGTGAAAATGACAGGTATCCCATGATGCATCCCTTTACCACAGTCTAGGAGCAGATGTGAAATATTCTCCCAAAGCAAACTGCATGAAGCAAATGAATAAATTTGTAATTTTTCACACACATTTTGATATTTTAAATATTTTTAGGTTAATTAAAATGTGTTAAATGTGTATATTCATCTACATGTTATCACACAAACAAAATGTAAACTCAAGCAATTGTATTGATTTAAGACATTCTTCATTTTGAGTTTGTCAAGTAAATCAATGTAAAATTTTAATTGTTAGTTCAGTGAAAACTTCACTAAACTGAAACATTTTGCCATTCTTTGTCTGAATCATTAAAAGAAATGGCTCATTTGTTTGTGAAATGGACTGTACTGTTAGCACTGCGTGATTGTTTTTGAGCTCTAGTCAGTGAAGACAAACTATTTCATAGTATGCAGTCTTTTTATCTTATCACATTCAATTCAGAAGCTCACAACTCTTGTACAATATTATTTATTTTGCAGTGGCGCAAGAGATTTAGCAAAATAGTGCAAGAAACACTACAGTTAAACTGTAATCAGAAACATGAGTCAAACAAAAACGTGTGCGTGGGTGCATGTTATTAAAGGAGCCATAGTTTTCCTCTTGTGCTGACTAGTTATTGTGTTTGCCCTTATATTGAACAGATCCCACTGTCTTTTATTGCAATGGTGGATTTCGATTAGATTTGAACGTGCTCTCTCGCAGACATGTAAGAGGCTGATAGTTAGCTGAACATATACTTTTTTAATTGGTGACAATTAGCCTACATTTTAAAATATTAATTTGAATATGCCAACATTTTCATTTTAAAATCTTTATTTGGATATGGCAACATGATACCTCATTCTACAATATTTATATGATTAAATCACTGACAGGGACTCACATTTACCTTCAGCCAATCACTGGGTGCATAGTCTAGTAAGCGTGTTGACATATACATTGGGGGTTGACATATCCACCCTTACCCTTAGCTTAAATCTTCTCTCTGTTCCTTAGTAAAAGTTGGTCTCAGCAGCTTTATGACTTGGTCTCAGCTCAGCTTTTCTTTGAGTCTTAACTTTTTGTGAATACGGCCCATGGCCTCTATTTTTACCCTTCAGTCTTAAAAAAAAAAAAAAAAAAAAATATATATATATATATATATATATATATTAGGGCTGTGAGTTTAACGCGTTATTATTGGCGTTAACGCAAACCCATTTTAAAGGCGTTAATTTTTTTATCGCGCGATTAACGGTCTTTTTTAACGGTCTTGTCCTAGCAAACTTTGTACTTTTTTCACATGCTTTTGCAACAGGACGGAATGCGTCCTGAATCCTGATCCATTTCGGCGTCTCGCGCTCGTCATCCAATCAAAGCCGGCTCGCAAGCCCGAACGAGTGTGTGCGTCGTGCCTGTTGTTTTTGTTATACGGTCTAGCTAGATCCGCTTGCGCTTTGGTCGAAGAAGCAACAAAGCGTCCTCACGCAGCGCAAGCCATTGAAATGAATGGGTTTCAGATCGCAGCGCGAGGACGTTTTGTGCCGCACACACTCGTTTCGGCTTGCGAGCCGGCCAAATAGTAACGTTACGTTTTGAGTGGATGACGAGCGCGAGACGCCGGATCTGTGTGTTTTGTCGTTGTGAACTGAGCTATCATCATCGCAGCACGTCCAGTCTGAAACACCACTTGATGATGGCCAAGCAAACACACACACACACAGATGATGCGAATTCTCCACCCCCTCGCCAATATCAGGACCTCGTCAGTATTTCTTTCACCCTTTTATTGATAGACAGTGTTACATTGTGTGAGAGATTATTGGTATGTTAGTGTGAAATTGAACACTATTCCAATGTTATTTTCAATAATAATAATAAAAAAAACATTTGCACTAAACAAGCCAATCCACTTTCCCATGTTGATAAGAGCATTAAAATGAGAAAAAATTATGTAACAAAAAGAAATCAAAAGACATTTAGAAATGTGCGATTAATCGCGAAGTTAACTATGACATTAATGCGATTAATCGCGATTAAATATTTTAATCGTTTGACAGCACTAATATATATATATATATAAATATATATATATATATATATATATATATACACACATAACAATTCTGCATATAACAGAATATGCAGAATCTGCATTGTTATATATATATATATATATATATATATATATATATATATATATATATATATATAACACATTATGCATATAACACAATTATGTTTATTCATGTTGATTTTTGGGTGTTTTTGGACAGTTGGGCTTTATATAGAAAAAAGTGACAATGATTTTTAGAGATTATATTTGAGGTCCACTGAGAGAATGCAATTTCTAGCGACATGATGATAATGAATTTTTTTTTAATTATTGGCTGAACTGTTGCTTGAAGTCTTAAATAGTTCTTGTAACAGGAGCAAGGTGTACACACTGGCCACTTCCTCCTAAATCCCTGCCATGATCCTCCTCTCATGCAAACATCCTTGCTGTCGCTATGGCAACCAAGTCTACTGACCGTCATAGCCCGTCTACATGAAGATTTACCATGCTTATTCCCTCTGTGTGCTGTTGGGCTTCTAGTGTAAAATACTGCACATGGCTGTCTACATTTAACTCAAGAAAAGATTAAAAAGGGTTCGCACTTCTAGATTCCTTGCCCTGCCGTATGTCGCTGTTCCTTTTTAACCTTTCATCTAAGCAGTCTGATTTTGCTTCTTTTGGTCAGTTGTGAAGTCAAGTCAGTGCTTTTTCGACAGAAAACTAAATTGTTCCCAAGCTTGCCACAACCCAGTTGCTGGAATAATAATCTGCTACAACAAGCCCACGGGCACAGCTCTACGCCTCGAAAAAGTCAAATCAACAGGCCTCACGCGCCGCTTCTCTCGGTTTCGTGCTCCTCTTTGTTTGTCTCTTGGCCGTTTAAGCGGCTGACAAATTTGGGGAACTCCCCTGAAGGATGTACCGTTTGAAAGCACTTGCATTTCTGTCTGCACACGCTGGTGTTGTGTCCAGACCAAAATGAGTCTTTCCTGAAAACATGTCCACCCAGCCCCATGTAAAAACACTCATTATCCACTCGCCCAACGGCTGCTGCTCCAGCGGGAAGCCAGGCCAGTCCTATTATTGGCTAATGTAATGATTTATCAAGAGAGGCAGACACAAAGATTATCTAATGAAAGAAAATACAAGACTGCGAGAGATTAATGCCACGCTGAACTCCACGCTACCCTTCCATGATTGAATCACACTCGACAATCTCAGATGAGTCTCTCTATTTTCTGCATTGCAATGACAATTTTGTAAATTAACTGTAATGATGGGGAAGCCAAGCTTGTTTTTGTTATTTATTGTGTTTTTGATGTCTTATTTTCTATCAAGTAAGCAACTTGATGGATTTAAGTAGTATGTTTTAGGTTAAATGCAACTTTAGATCTAGCGATAACATCTTTGTCTTGCCGTTGATTTAAAAGAATTAACATTTTAAAAGGACTTTTGATAGAACATTAGCAAACCTATCGGGTAAATGACTTATATAGGTGGAATCACTGTGCATTACTGACATAATTCTGTGGAGCTTTTCACATGTAATAGGTGCTTTATGGACCTTTAATTTTGCTTCCCTTCTATGTTCCTTTTTAGTATCCCAAGTGAAATGTTAGGAGTTTCTCTTTTAAATTGTCATAACGTGTTGAAAGATTGTGGTGATATAATCTCTTATAAACCCTTTTAGTGCAAAGTAAAAATCTGTTATTATATGGGCCACACATATTGAAATGTTAAAACCAGTGTTGCAGCTACCAGCTATTTGTGGGTGTGCATATTTGCCTGCTGGGGATTCATTTGTCCATACATAACTGTGAAGCTGTTTAGTTTTTATGACATGAGGAATAGTTCAAAATCATAGCCTTTGTTTTTTGACAGCACACTGCATTGGTGAAAGAGCTTAAGTTGTATTTAACAAGCTTTACTTAAGCATTTCTTTAAAGCTTATGTTATTGAGAAGAGATGGAAAAAAAAATCTGAATTTTTTAGCAGAATGCCATGATTTTATTTTCCGGTGAAATGACAGACTTCTCTCTGATGATGTATGCCAGACTTCTAGGGCTGTCAACTTTAGTCGTTTAGTCGACTAATCAGTCGATATCGTCTTGGTCGACTGAAATTCTTATTGGTCGACCAGTCGCATTTTTTTTTTTTTTTTGCCAATAGAAATACATTTTCAATGATTTACTCCTGATATTTATTCCTTTATAAAGCAGTTATTTATTACTGTATTCTAAATATAATTAGCCTATGTTTTATCCCCAACTTTAAATGCTTTTAGGCTATTTCTTGTAACTGCGCCACAGTTTAGCGCACACACATAACACACTCGGGAACCGCACCTACTGGCTGCGCTGCTGCTCGCGCTCAGTAAGGGATGTACTGGTAGGTGGTTTTGCTGTATTCATTCAGTTCACGCTACTTTAGTCGACAGAATGTCCAAGAAATCTAAATCTTTTGTCTGGCTACATGTTTGTGGAGGTAGGCGACGGTGGCGACCGCGTTGCTCCATTATGAGCGCGCACATCGCGTGCCTATTTGAAATCAAACTTGAGCGCGCAAAAGACGTGAGCAGCTCTTTTAACGGCTTTATCATACTGACTCAATAGATTGTTTTCTTAATAGGTTTTTATCTGTACACTTGACTCATTTGAAAGTAGCCTAAATAATGTAACAAAACGAAATTAAACTTATATGCTATCTTACAACACAGCCTAGATTTCAGATAGTTTTTTAGGCTATTTTGTCTGTTGTTTAAGACGCCTAACAGATCGGCTGGACAAAAGTTAACCCATAGCTTTGTAAGTAAAGAAGAATACAGCCTGTATAAACGAGAGCTTTTGTTAGGATTTTTCATTATGTGGCAGATAGCAGTTATATTATTTGTCACGTGTGGTGTGATCAGGTGCGCGATTGTGACCGTCAGTATAGACCAAGGACAGAGCTCCTCACTTGCAGTTAAACAAATCACTTAATTTTCAAAGAATTGTATTATTATTATAGTTTTATTTATTTTCGATGTTTTTTCGTTGTTGTTTTATAAATGCTCTATGACAATTGTTTAAAAAATGTTCAATCGAAACATCAGCTTTTTTTTTTGTTTTTTGTTTTTTTAGTCGACTAATCGTCACGCAGGACAAGACCTTGGTCGACTGAGGATTTCTTTTGGTTGATTCCAGGCCCTACAGACTTCTGATTCGGAAAGTCATTTACGTCAGCGTGAACCCACCCCATGATGCCTCCATTCAAATCAATGACAGATGGATAGAACCATGTCTTCTCCCTGAGATTGTTTTGTTGAACTGTACGTTATGAAAAGCCATGTCCATAACGTATGTTGTCTATGTCTACCTGCCATGTCTACTTAAGACTTTGACTATGTTTACATGCAGCCAATAACCTGTTCAAAACTGGGATATTAGCAAATTGTAAGCCTGGTCCCCGGAACAGCCATGTAAACACCGTTGGCAAAAAAGCGAAAATGCGCGTGCTCCCGGATTTTTGGCAGAAACTGGAGAATCACCTGCCGGGTTCACCCTTTCTAGAACCTGTATGTGTTGGTCATGTGAACGCGTCTCGGCATATCCCCATAGTGGTTTGTGTACTGCATGTTTTATTCACAAGGAATCTTGGTCTTTTGAGTAGAGAAACTTCTCGCGCATTACTAAAATCTGCGTGCAGTATACCGGAAGTAAACAGGGCGAGACACAGCACATCATACTTTCGAGCGAGGCTCAGTAACGATTACCAGCATCGAAACGCGAACAAAGGCGATCGCTATCTGCCCCCGAAACTATTCATTATCCACCAGCTACTGTTGTTGTTCTCTTTGGGTCCAGGAAGAAGAATCGGAAATGACGCATATTGTCGTATGAGGTTGTCGTACGTCTAAGAACCGTATACATCATTTACATCTGGGGACATCGCAATTCCATGTATACAGAGAAACTCTACGCTGCTCACAACGTGTAAACGGTTATTTCTGATGTTTCAGAAACCCGAATACTGACCTTAACCCGACCATAACCCGAAAATTGTCTGCGTGTAAACGTAGTCTTTGTCACATGTCTCCTGAAAAGCTTTGGCTGTTAGGTCACAGTGTGTCCTACTCTCGCATTCTGTATTGAAGGTCACATAGTGGTTCCTTCAAAGACAATTGGAGAGTTGTTGAATCAGTTGCTGAATCATTGCTGTGGAAATGGTCGATTCGTTTTTTCATGTACAATAATGATTAAAAAAACAACTATGTGACCTACAATACAGATGGCGAGAGTAGGACACACGGTGACCTAACAGCCAAAGCTTTTCAGGAGACATGTCTGACAAAGTCAAGAGTAGACACGGCAGGTAGATAGACGCAATGTTTTGTGTGAGTTGTGCGTTTGTTTGGATGGATGCATCATGGGATGCCAAAATGTGAGTAGATGGTCCTGCAATTTGTCTTCCTTTACCCGAGTTTTTACTAAGAGGCATATGGCCAAGAAAATCTAAAAGTGGAAAAGAAAAGGTTGATAGAGACAGAAAATAAGAGGTCAAGTTCTGATCTCAGCAGGGCTGACTGCTTTTCTGTTCCTTGCTGTCTTGAGTCCCATCATGGGGTACATAGTGCACACATACACACAAAGACATGTACAGAGTCTTGTTTCTCTACAAACTGGGTACCAGTACCTGCTACACTTTGCTTTGATGGCATCCACATGATAAAGACAATCAATTTTGGTAACCTAACTAGTTATGCAGAATAGACAGTAAAAAATAGTACTGGCCAACTGAGTTACTGATGAGCTGAAACTTAATGAAAAAGCATGCTAATTACACGTGCATGAATGCTACACCTGAAATCATTAATGACACTTGTGCTCAAAAATGAATACAAGCCTTTTTACAACTCAGAGATGATAAACATAGATCTAACAGATGTTTCATGTGCATGTAGTCCACATGAGGGGTGTTTAATGGCAAGATGGATTTGCTTTTGTCGGGAATGAAAGAACTTGCGTATGAGACTTGACGATCTGTGAAGTATAAATTGTGAGGAGGATGGGAGATTTGTTATAAAGAATGGGGTAAGTGGTTGCTTATTTAACCTTAGTGTCGTAAATCGATAGGATGTCACACACAGGCTCCTCTTGAGCTTCTTAGAAAGAACTCCATTACCACAGAGTCGTGCATTCATCAGAACTGACGCTCGCAGGAAATATCAGTCTGTCATGGCAGCAGTTGTTCGTTTAATTTCCATCTCTTGTGGAGGCTCCATTCGTGCTCTGTGTTACGGCAGCTTACTTTGCCCAATGCTTTGTGCTGCCTCAGCCCGGCAACCTTGAGAACATGAGGGGACTCAAGAAATCCATCTTCTCACCACAGCATAAAGGATGACGGATAGACAGTCCAACAAATGTGATTATGCTATATCAGTTATATTTGCCAAAACTTCCTAGATCATTCAGACCTTCCGACTGAGAAACAGGTTATTCATCACTGTAAAGAAGTAATAGGTATGCGAACGTGAGAAGAGTCTGGAGAGAGAGACTACTTAGGGCCCTATAAAATCCGTTTTAAATTTTTCCCTAATTCCGTTCAATTTGTTCCCAAATTCCTTTTGCCGTTTAATTTTTGCAAATTCCGTTTTTCCCGTTTTTAATTTCTTGGAATTTTAGTTTTCTTTTACCTCCTTTAATGTTATTTTAGTTGTAAAAAGAGCTTTTAATGTTGCTTTTAATGTTAAATGATTAAAGTGTACACACAAATAAAATAGGCATTTACTCTTGTAAAATGACAAATACTGCATGATGCAACATAACACAAACACTCTCAGTACTTCCGTAAGCAACAAGATAGTGATGAGCCTTAAACTGTCCTGAAAAAAATCAATTGTATTAGTTTATATAAGTTGAAATATAAGTCACACTCTAGCTGCGTCGTAATGTGCATACTATCCATCCTAGATAGCTATGTGACATTACGTCAATACTGATTTTGGGCATAGTACTGCACATTGGGACACACTCAGGTCTCTCTCGCGCGCTCTTCGGACACATCTTGAGGATCTCTCTCGCGTGCTCTTCTTGGGACACATCTCGGTCTCTCTCGCGAGTAGAATTGCTCGAGCGCTGGCTTACACTTGGTCTCTCTCAGCGTGCTGTCTCGTGTCTCTGCGCGCTCTCGCCCCGGGCACTCACTCTGGTCCGGGACACCTCATTAGACAGGGCGTGCACGGAGGGGGACTTTGTGTGTGTGTGTGTGCATGCGTGCGTGTGCGCGACGAGTTTCTTAACTTTTCGCCGACGAAAGCAGAGCCGTGGAAAGCCGCTTCGCCATGCTTTCAGTGGAAACGCGGCTATTGTTTTGATGCCGTCATGAGCTGAAATGGCGGGAGGGGTTGTGTCGCCCTGATTTGCTTCCCCGTCTCTCTGCATTTTCCCCAGACATACGTTCTTCTCCCACACAAAAACGAATTTCATTCCAAATATGTAAAATTCCGTGAAATTCCACGTTAACACTAGATTCCGCGTTAATTGACCAATTCCGCGATTCCGCGATTCGCGGAAATTATAGGGCCCTAGACTGCATCTATGATAAATGTAGGGCGTATACACTAGGAACACGGTGTCCCATGGTCTCAGGTGATAAGCACTATGTTAAAAGCAAAGCTGACCTCACTTCTATGTGTTTTCTCTGATCCGATAGCTATTTATTTGTGAAAAGAAGAGGTGTAAATTTCCTTCGAGACGGATTAAATCCGAATCGCTCGAAACCACTCTCAGGAGGTGGTCTGAGACACATTCCAGACGAAACTGGACAACAGTAAATGTATCTGGTTTTTGAAACCACATATGTAGATTTTAATCCGCCCAAAAAGTAAAAAAGATCAATGTGTGAGAGCATGTTATAGGCTATATGACCAGATATGTTTGTGCTTCCAACAACACTGCATCAGCCGCAGATTAATTGCTGTGTATCTCTTTAGCAAGCCAACGCCTGGCACAAATAAAACGGAAAGTCGCAGATGCTCAAAACAGTCATCTTCATTGAAAGTAGTGAGACTAAATGATCTTACCACTGCTGATGCTGCTCATTGCCTCATATTTAGGGTTGGGTATGAGAGAATTGAGTCTCGATTGAAACCGGGACTAACTTTTCGTTTTTCCCAGAATCGTTCAAGCGTTAAAATTCCGATTCCTAGTTTCGATATTCACAGTCCGCGACCGAAGAAGAAACCGCTGAACAACACCAACAAAGAAGCGTCTCACCGGAAGTGTTGGCATAACCGCACGAGTTCGAACATGAGTAGCTTACGTCGGCGGTCCAAAGTGTGGCTTCACTTTTCTAAAAATAACGAAATCTCGGCAAAATGCAACATTTTGTGACAGAAGAGTATTTCCTTCAGAAAGACCGTTGGTTAGCAAGGTTAGCTAAACTTTTTTGACCCTGCCTCTTAAAAGAATCGGAATTGAGAATCGTTAGGAACCGGAATCGAAACAAGGAATCGAAATTGGAATCAGAATCGTTATAATTCAAACGATACCCATCCCTACTCATATTGCACTCATTAATCTTGAAATTATTCTGATAATAGATAAAATGCTGCTCTTATAGCTGTTGCTTTCACTGACATGAACTTACATTTGCAAATGGAATTGCTGATTGGATTTATATTCGCTTTGCCGAGACATATTTATGTGGCCAAGTGTAAATGGAACCGTTTTAACAAATCAGATAGCTATCCGATCCCGAAAACGCATAAAGTGACTATGTAAACAGGCGCTTGGATGCCATCTAAAAAAAAAAATTTGTTCGATCACCTTTAGTAGTCCATGCTGATGTTTACTCACACTGTCGGATAAAAAAATGACAAGTTTTTGGTATACTGACTCTTTCAGAAAGACTCAATGTAGGCAAGATGCTGCAGTGAAGGACTGCTGCCACTAGATACTGCTCCTACCTGGCAACTGGAATTCTCCATTCTCATGACACACAGGTTGGCATCCCGAGCCCAGTCAGGCGACTCGAGATACCAAGCACTGTATTCTTAGCTGGGGCTGAGGAAATCATTGTTTAGTAGGAAGTACATGTATCTTTGAATTAACATTAAATGGATTATCTGGGCAATTTAAAGCTCCAGATGGCCTCAGGTTGGGCAGCTGCTGAAATGTTCCTCTTTGGCTGATGTCAAAGATTTTCTAAAGTCTGGCAGTGAAACACAAGGTGCTGTACAACCTTCTGCATGTTAATCATAGATGCTTGAAGTATTACTGACCAAACAGTTTCAGTAAGCTAGCCTTCATATAGTTTTTTGTAGCCAGACTTTTGTCTGTGCCATAAATTCTGGCCAAAAGCACCCACTTAGACCGGAGGAAGAGTGTTTAAACACTATTTGTTTTATTTGATGCTAATGTGTAGTTTATTGGAAATAGTTTATACCACATATATAAATGATGGGAAGGCAAGGATTGTAAATAATATTGCTGCAGTCTCAAGAAATGCAGTAAAAAATTGCTGTAATTATGCAGCTAGTTGCCAGTAACTTACTGTAGATTTAAATTAATGTATATTTACTGGTTTGTTCAAAGTTAAATGAACATTTAACATCTAACAAGCCTTTGTCTTTACATAATAAAAACTATAAAATAATCTAATGCAAAGCATTCTGGGAACCAGAAATCTTAATCAATACTTTTTCATTTTCCTTCAGATTTTGGTTCCCAAAATGCTTTGCATGAAGCTGTTATTTTAGTTTTATTCTAAAGATAAAGACTTGTTAATGTTTAATGTTCATTAACTTTGAACAATCTAATGCCAGTAAATAACATCAATTTAAATATCACAGTAAGTTACTGGCAACTAGCTGCCAGGTTTACTGTAATTTACTGTAATTCTACAGATTTTTTTTACAGTGTGGTTTTACAGGAAATATTGAAATATTCTGTTTATTGCACACACAGTCACGCTACTGTTCAAACATTTGGAGTCAGTAAGGAAATTAATGTGTATGTATGTATGTATATATGTATATATATATATATATATATATATATACATACATACATATACATACATACATACACACATATATATATATTAGCATTAAAATTAATTGAATAGGCATCAGCATTAGAATGATTTGTGAAAGATCATGTGACTGGACTGATATACATTCTGCTTTGACATCACAGGAATACATTAAATAATCAAATAAATTAAAATAGAAGATTATTTTAAATTATAATGATATTTCACAATATTGCTGTTTTTACTGTTTTTGGTGAACAGAGGAGACTTTTTTCAAAAACACTTTAAAAAAAGTTATTTATTTTCCGATCAGCCAATCAGATTAAAGCTTGTAAGATGGATGAAGTACCTTCATGTTTTTGAGTAATATGCATCAGCCAGACTGTGAGTGGCAGTACTCAAAGCAAGAGCTCAGAGTATGAGGAGTTGACTATCTCTCTTCATTTAGTGCTTTATCTCTTCTTTTCCTCAGCTGGACTCAGGTTTGACTTCGGTGTGTTGTTTCACTATATTCTGTCTCCTTCCTGTCTTTTAGTTGTTATACAGTATAATAAGTTTCCTAACCCATTTCTTCCTTCTTCCACCTACACCAAAATGCACCTCTCTGATCCCTACAGTTTGTAGGCCCTCCTTGCACATAGCCATCGGCATGTTATGGAGCTTTTGTCTTTCATCTAATCTACAGGGACGCCCACAAAACAAATGGATGAGTTAAGGGAGGGGATGTTGTCAGACTGGATACATTGTTCCACTCATTTATCATCCCGTCATTGTTGCTGTTCATTGCAATAGTATTGTATGTAATGCCAGAATTTTTCAGCAAACATCCTTTGACGTTTATTTGATAAAGTGTGTTTGTTCTAGCTGCTGTTAGATCTGAGCCTGGGGACAGAGTGGAGACAAACGTTTGGTAAGTGTCATCCATGCAGCGAATCTCATCGAGGCCTGGAGGTGTGGCTTGAGACAGGCGAAGTCTCCAAAATAAAAAATCCCATGTTTTCAAAAACAGTGTTCAGAATTGTAATCTGGCATTGCTGTATTTTTAAAAAACATTATAAAACTGATTATTCTGGTTCCTGGTTTCATGAACCAGCAAGTTGCTTGATTGCTTAGCAACCATAAACAGGCAACCTTTGAATTAACTATACTTGCAGATTGAATGTTTATTTTGTTTGTAATAACAATGAATGTAGCTATTCATTATGAAATAAGTATTGCTTAGTATTATATCAAATTGCTGTTACTTTCTTTTTATAAAAGCAAGCAGTCACTTTGGGTCACGTTTTTTGTACCATTGTTTGGCTTTGTGTTGTGCCTAAGAAGAACTCCCCTTACCTCTGGTAAAATCATGAATTACCTTTTGCTTATTTCTTTGTTTTGCATGCCTATTACAGAATATGACCAAACATTTTCAATCTATTCTGTTTTTACAAGTGGTGGACAAGAAGATGTAGGGAGCTGGATTTAAACTTACGTCGTCAGCATGGGTTCAAAGAACGCGTTAATGCTTTCATTTGAATTTTTCATTCATAAAATACATCATTCGAAACTGTAAAGTATCTACTTTTGTGTGTATTCACAGTGTGCTTTTGTAAAATAATGAAAACAAATGGTACACTTTCATCATGTGATGAAAATGAACTCTGTCTCTATGAACGTATTTTTGGAGCGCATCAGAAAAACAACACAAAACTCAGCGAACACTTGCCATACAGACATGAGAAACGTGCCTTTTGAAAACGTATTCAAATTCAAATAAAATACAAATATTCTTTGATTATGTAATCTATTATGAAACCAAGGAGAGAGACAGTGAATTAACTTATCGTACTATATGCGTTAACAACTATACCATAGCTCCAAATTAATAAAGAAGTCAATAAAATTATAATACATAATATTTGGATTGGTTAATTAGAATATTGTTTAGATTTGTATTATTTGTTAACTTTAATTCATTCATGTTTATATTGATGTTTAACGTTTAAATTGAATGCAACAGACTCATAGAGTTATAAAAACACTTACGATAAAGAGCTTTTTTTGAGGTCACAACAATACACAAAACATCTAAATTAGAAGATCAAAGATCAGTGTAGTCCAGAATCCATCCCAGACACACACTAAAGCCCCTGAAGTTAAAACCTATAACATATAGCTTTTTCCCTGCATTACATGTGGTGTCATACTGACAGTGTCAGAAGGTGTCGTGTGAATGGTGTCAGGGGTGGAGGTGGCACTAGGAGGTGTCTGTCCTTAATCATTGAGTTTTGACGTCAGTCTGGGGTAATGAACACTGAGTGGTGACGGTGGTGCTACAGTAGTTATACCATCATCCTATTAATGTCCTCTAAAACACCCTGACTCATGGAAGATCTGTATGGGTCAGGATGTGAATAAAGAGGTGGCAGTTTTTGTGACCCCAAGGCCTACATCCTGGACATTTCTGTTTGTGTTTCTATTTTTTTTATTAATTCAATTGATTAATTAATGATGGATTCTAATTAGTCTGTGGGCACATTCAGTCAGCATTTTAACATTTTATTGAATATGTATTCATACTTATTTACTAGAAATTAGCAGGAAGTTTTGGCAAGATTTGTGTGATATTTAAATTGGCTTCTAATTGGTTCCAGAACTACTAGATCTGCTGTCAGGGCTGCATATGAAGGTTTGAGTTCTATCTTTGAGAGTATTCTGTGGGGTGAATTGACCTGAATCAATTCTTACCCAAACTCAACATGCATTAATTCATACATCTGCATACCTGTCAAGCTTTGGATTTGAAAATAAGGGAAATTTTCCGGCGCCCACCACGAGCAGTCCCACCACCCCAACCAAGCTCCTGTATCCCTTACATTTTAAGGTGTTATAGCTTAAATGAAAACAATATATACACATATATATATATGTAGCCTACCTTATATATGAGGGTAGCCAAATATGAAGAGCATTTGTTTAAAGACTTAATTGCATATTTTTTTTTCATTTAATATTGCTTTTCTTTTCTTACATTTACATTTTATTTTCATTTCACATAACTGTTCTTTACTCTTTCAGTGAGTTATTGTACAAATTTGTTGCAGATTTTGCGTTTTGGAAGGAGTGTATTTGTGGGCACAGTGGTTATTTTACATGAGAGTAGAGCAAACAGTTCTGTTGTCTAGTGTTATCCTATTCTCGGTAACAATCTTCCAGACCATGCTAAACACCCTTTCTCATGCTAACATACATCATTCTTTCCCCCCGTGTGAGATGCTAAAGTCGCAGTTACAAAACACGTGACTGTCTCCTCTTTGTTTCCCCGCGTTGCTCATCATCTGACCTCGCGTCAACTGTCACCTACAATACCTGTAGTTATCCTGAGGCTAGTGACAGAGCTCAGATTGGAAATGTTTTTGCATTTGTAAAAAAGAGAAAACAGACCCGAGACAGACCCTATAAAACTCAGACCCCAGTCCCGACCCGAACTTGATGTAAAGATTTTTCCAAACCCAACTGGACCTGAATGCAAAACTGCATTGATGTGTACACAGCCTGCAGCCACATATGCAACAGTCATGCATGCACTCAGTTCTATGTGTGTTTCCTAGAAAATCCTTCACACGAAAGTGACAGAACGCTCTGCATTGCTGCAGTTGCTGTCTGTTCATCAAGTGCTGAAATGGCAATCACTCATCACAGAAAACGAATTGCATCACATAACTTTTGCAGTCGTTTAAAAATATGTGTT